>CM059817.1:35070292-35520292 GCA_030435695.1 Brachymystax lenok tsinlingensis
CGTTATGTTCAGAAAATCAACCGTCGAGTCGCCCATTGTACAGTGAAGAGAAAGCGTTTAAATTATACCTATCAACTTTGCCCAAACAAATCAAACGTCCTTTATAATGTATCCTTAGGTATACTTTTATGAATATTAACGATTATATTTTACACGGATGATATCCTAAATGATATAAAAGGAAAATAAAGAGGAGCGCGCTCACGGTCTCGCGCCCAGGAAAAGTTATTGACATCCGTGGTTCTTTCACCAATTCTTCTTCTATTCGGTTCTGTTCAATGATAAAGCCTTGAAACACTGTCTAAAGACTGTTGACATCTAGTGGAAGCCATAGGTACTGCAATCTGGGAGCTATTTTACATGGATTTCAATAGGAAGCCTATCAAACTGAGGAAATGTCACAACAACAAAGAAATTCTGGACAGAAATTCCTCTGGTTTTCACCTGCTATATCAGTTCTGTTATACTCACAGACATTATGTTAACAGTTTTAGAAACTTCCGAGTGTTTCCTATGCAATAGTACTAATTATGTGCATATCCTTTTCTGGACCTGAGTGGCAGGCATTTTACTTTGGGCACGCCAGACTCTCCAAAACCGTCACCTCTGCTGCCGCTCCCTAAGTAGTTTTAAGGAGTTGCAGTCTGCTTGGAATTGGTGACCAGTAACAAACTGGTCCTGAACATCTTTAAAACTAAGAGCAATGTATTTGGTACAAATTATTCCCTAAGTTCTAGACCTGAGATAAATCTGGTAATGATTTGTGTGGCTGTTGAACAAGTTGAGGGGATTAAATTACTTGGTGTTACCTTAAAACTTCTTAGGGATCAGTGGTGCGCTAGCGCCCCAATCCCGACACTACCAGGTGAAATGCAAGGCGCCAAATTCAAAATCCAAAAGTTGAATTATCAAACATCCACCAATATATAAGTGTTCCATACTCATCAAAAGCTCTGTTTCTTGGCAATATCACAGCGTTGTCAGATTTCAAAAAGGCTTTACGGCGAAAGCAGCACATTTGATTGTTTGAGGGTAGCACCTCACATATTTTTCCCATAGCCATGAATCCATTAGCCATCACGGCACTTCTGCTGAGGTCATCCTAAGTGTCCAACGAAGACAATCCATGATTCTTTTGTTGGAAAAAGTAATGTATTTTATCCATAAATCTCCATTTGGTTCGTGCGTTATAATCAGAAACAACAGCTTCCACTCCTCCATTGAAAGGTGACGCAAACTCGTTCATCTTATACCTATAAACTTGTCCAAGAACAATCAAACATAGTTTTAAATGTATCCTTAGGAACACTTTTACGTATATTTACTATTATAAATCAACCTGGAATATAAACTGATCGATAAAGACGGTAAAAAACACACAGAGCGCCTTGTCGGGAACGCGCGCTGGGTACTGTTGACATAAAAAGGACACTACCTGGTTTCCTCTTCTTCTCTGGTCTAATTCATCCAAAATGAAAATCCATACTGTCTCGAGACTGTTGACATCTAAAGGAAGCGATGGGTACTGCATGAACATATTGATTAAATGGTTGTAAAGATGGTAAGAGGTATGTCCGTAATAAAGAGATGCTCTGCTTTTTTGACACCACACTCAAAAAATCAAGTCCTGCAGGCTCTTTTTTTTGTCTAATCTTGCTCTTCATTGTAATCAGAGGTCTAATATAAATACTACACATGCCATTCTCAATTGGCTAAGAGTTGAGGAGAGACTGGCTGCAATCCTTCTTCTTTTTATAAGAAACATTAATGTGTTTAAAATTCCAAATTGTTTGCATAGTCAACTTACACATAGCTCTGAAACACACACTTACACGACCAATAAGGGGTATTTTCACAGTCCCCAAATCCAGAACAAATTCAAGAAAGCGTATAGTATTATATAGGGCCATTAATGCATGGATCTCCCTTCCATCTCATAATGCTGAAATGAACAGCAAATCTGGTTTCAAAAAACAGATAAAGCAACAACGCCTATCCCCTTATTTGACTTACATAGTTTGTGTGTATGTATTGATATGTAGGCTACGTGTGCACTTTTTTTATTAATGTAGTTCTGTCCTTGAGCTGATATTGTCGATTGTCATGTTTCATGTTTTGTGTGGACCCGAGGATGAGTAGCTGCTGCTTTCGCAACAACTAATGGGGATCCTAATAACATACCAAAAATACCAATACAGCCATTAAACTCTATAACTGTTTTAAAGTCATCATTGGCCTCATGGTGAAATCCCTAAGTGGTTTCCTTCCTCTCCAGCAACTGAGTTAGGAAGGACGCCCTTCATCTTTGTAGTGACTGGGTGTATTGATACCCCATCCAAAGTGCAATTAATAACTTCACCATGCTCAAAGGGATATTCAGTAGGTACCTTTCTTTGTGAGGCTTTGGAAAACCTTCCTGGTCTTTGAGGTTGAATCTGTGTTTGAAATGTACTGCTCGACTGATGGACCTCACAGATAATTGTATGTGTGGGGTACAGAGATGAGGTAGTCACTCAAAAATCATGTTAAACACTACTATTGCACACAGAGTCCATGCAACTTATAATGTGACTCGTTAAGCACGTTTTTACTCCTGAACTTATTTAGGCTTGACATAACAAAGGGGTTGAATACTTATTGACTCAAGCCATTTCAGCTTTTTATTTTGTATTAATTTGCAAAAAAAAATCTAAAAACATCATTCCACTTTGACATTTTGGGGTATTATGTGTAGGCCAGTGACAAACAAATCTAAATTTTAAATTCAGGCTGTAGACAACAAAATGTGGAAAAACTCAAGGGTTGTGAATACTTTCTGAAGGCATTGCATGCTTCTTTTCACACTTCCATTGGGACTGGACAAAGTGAGGTAATAAGCCCTATACCAACTTTGTATGGTCCATAATACTACACTACAATATTGGCTGTCAGTAAGGGTATAGACTATAGGCCTACTTTACGAGATGGAGTTTAACATAACCTGCTATAAATAATATAGGCATGTTTTTAAATGTAATTAAAAGTTGTTATTATGCCATTACTGTGTGGGTTACAACGAACTCAGCAAGTAGTGACTGCTAAATAAGGCGTATCTAATTCTTCATTAGTTCAGCTGACTAACTTCAATGGTCTGTTACTCACTGGCTGCGTTTACACAGGTAGCCTAATTCTATATGTTTCACTAATTGGACTTTTGACCAATCATATCAGCTCTGAAAAAGATCTGATGTGGAAAGGTCTGATTGGTCACAGTACTAATTGGTGGAAAACAGATTAGAATTGGGCTGTCTGTGTAAATGCAGCCACTGACTCCCGGAGTTATGAGGATACCTATTTGTGGGCCTAGGTGCAACCAATTTTTTTTGCCATCAGCTTATTTTAGACACTTTCATTTACCCCAGAATGATTTAGATATAGTTAATTAATGTATCAGGAGAAGGTAACCTATTGAAAATAAAATTAACTAGGGCAAACTGCTCCTTGAAAACGATAGGCTACCATTTTTTTTAAACGACTTGCGTAAATTGCATTCGTAAATGCAAACGGTTAAATGGTGTTGGAATTGTGAGAGACAGTATGACTAACTTATTTGAAAACCCTTGATAACTTTTATCTATTTACACCAAATTGTTGAAATAAGTTATTACAGGCTCCACCATGTTTTCACATTCAATTTCGGCTTGAGTGTCCCCATAATTAGTTTATATGCTTATTCCCCAAAAGCAAAATATTACTTTATGAATTACATCATTGTAATATAGAAAGATAGATTAGGTAGGCTTTATGGATTATTTTAAGCATGAAACATAAACATATATTCCAGCCCTCTGATCACTTCACACAGTGAACTAAGGCCTACGTGGCAGTGAATTCCAAGACTTCAAATATTATTTTATCGGCATGTAAACTGTGAGGAATTAAATAATAATACTATATCATCATCATGACCATCATCTTACTTTGTACATACTGTAGGAAAGAAATGTACAATCCTAAATGTATAGCCTATGACGAAAATAAAATTCAGATAACTGTTTTGGGAGTGAATATTAGCCTATAGGCTAGTCAAGACCATGTCAGTGGTGAAGTTCTCTCTCCTTCAGTGATGTTTTCAGTATTCGATTAGACCCAAAAGAGGAAGTAATAAAGGGCCCAATAATGCAATTAAAAGATAATAATACATATAACATATGACATTTAATCGAAAATCAAAAGAAAGAAATGTTTTATTTACAATATTTTCAGTGCAAATAATTATTGAAAAATATAAAATACAACAATATTTATTAACGCTTCCAGAGTAAATTACATTAACATTGTGTCATTTTCTGGGATTTCAGAACGCGGAACACCTGTTTCAGATTAAAATTCACAACAGAATATTTCCTTAATTTGAGGAAAAAGTCATGCACATCGCCTAATACTGACTGACAGAGCTGAAAGATGGTAGGAGTCGAAAGTAAAAAATAATAACCCATAGCCTCTGCAGTAGGGCATCCTACACTTTAAGACAAACTCCACTCTGTTTATCAATTTATCAAAATAATATTTATATTAAATTATTAATGTTACATTTGAAAAAATTACGTTTGACTTTGCACTCATATTTACATTTGTGATGATGCCACAGTTTCTGTGAGGGCACCGACAGAAGTTGCCTCCTCCGTACTCACAGGGGTGGCCCCAGTCATGATCACACTAGTCTTGTTATGCTCAGAAATGTCCACGTCACTCTTGTTCTCCTGTCCTTCCTCAAATTCGGACTCGCAGCTCGCTTCACTCTCACACTCGGACTCTTCCGGCTCTTTGGGCTCGGCCTCTGTCAGCGACTTGTCCAGTGTCTCCTTCTCCTTGTCCTTCTGTGCCTGGGCTTCTTTCGAATGCCTCCATTTCATGCGCCTGTTCTGGAACCACACTTTGACCTGCCGAGAAAGTGCACAAGCTCGTTTAGATGTCGGCAGCATGATCCTGATGCCAAGGCTACTCGCCAACAGGTTGACAATGAATTTTGCTCCATAGAAATATGACCCAGAGACCTAATTGATAGCATAAAAGGACAGTCTCTACATAACACAACAAACCCGTATTGATAAGGAAATCATAGCCTACATTTCATAATGAATAACTTGACAGTAGCCTGGGTAGGCTACAATAAAGTTAATGCAGAATAAAACAACAGTGTGGGTAAAGGTGTGCATACTTTGCGTAAATGTGGGCCTATAGCCTACAAAAACAAATTGCTATTAAAACATCAGCTGGGCTATAGGCTAGTATTATGTGTATTGCTTAACCCAATGGATTCTCCATTTGCAATAATTCGTTGTAATCGACTTTCATTTCCCTAAAAGTGCTCTATTTCGCAATTCTACAGTTGCCTACTAGGATATATTACCGGGTGTGTCCTCTGAGTGGCGGCTTCCTGTCTTAACAACACAAGACCAGGGCTCTATTCAATCCGTATCGCGAAAGTTCAGCGTTACGGCATTATTGAAATTTAAAGACAATGTTCATGAATTAGCGGAGACTGCATTCACGGTAAATGCTCCATAAATCGGCTCAGTCGCAAATTACTTTTTGGGTATATTTATATCGCGCAATCATTAACGCTTCAGCTAAACATATTGAATATATATTTTACACTATTAGGCATATGTCTTTCCACATCAAGAAGCAAGGATTCTTAAAATAACTCCAAAATGTGCATATAGTCCATAATACAATGTCCATCAAATAAATTGGGGCCTATAGACTACAACATGATGCAAGTAACTTACCTGTGCGTCTGTTAGGCCAAGCATTGCAGCCAGTTGTTTTCTGTCAGGTTTGGTGACGTATTTCTGTATTTCGAATCGTTTCTCAAGTCCTTTTCTTTGCAGGTTGGAGAAGACCGCTCGCGACCAGGACCTCTTTCTTTTGTACGTCTGTGGTATCGTGTCTTTTGTGAGGACAGCATACGGACCTGTATAAATAAAGGGACATAAAGGTTGAGCAATGTTATTTATTCGTTCAAATTTCAAAGTGCACTGGTCAATTATAGTTGGATATCCTAGAAAAGGGGTGTCATGCCATCACACATGCCAAATTATATTCACTAGAAAAACACTGTCAACAGAAGATAGGCCTATGGTTTAAAAACACTGAGCAAAGTCTGAATAATAAAGGCTATGTACAAATATTGTTTGAGTCCTTAAATGCCTATGTAGCCTATGTGCTGACGGCTACACTACCTGGGAAGGTGTCCTGAAACTGATGCTGCCCTGATTGCCTGGCGCTGTTTAGTGAGCTCATCATGGAGGACGTGTCGCTCATCGCTGGGTCTATGGATGCGAAGTACTGGTTCGCCGAGGGCTGCACTGGAATGTGGATCCCTGACTGACGATTCGAGCTAACAATGGACGTGAGATCTGTCACAGGGCGAGAGATAAATAAGTAAGAAATTACCGGAACGTATGATATACGAGTATTTGTCAATGGTAAAACTTTTCACCTAAAAATGACTTTGGTGTGCGAGTCTGAATTTTAAACCTTTATTTAAATAGGCAAGTCAATTAAGAACAAATTCGTATTCACAATGACGGCTTAGGACCAGTGGGTTAACTGCCTTGTTCAGGCAGATTTATACCTTGTCAGCGGGGGAATAGATCTAGCAACCTTTCGGTTAGTGGACCAAAACTCTAACCACTAGGCTATCTATCTGCCGTCCCAAGCTAAATTATACCTAGTTTTATAGTGCGGCAACTGTGGCAGTTTGGATGTTCATATAAAGATTTTGTGTGCGTAAATAATAAAGTGCATGATGTTGCCACTGTGGTTTAGGTGCCTTCGAGGTCAGTACTTTATAAACGTAGCCTTTAATTAAGTCAATACAGCCACATTATAAAAAATAAAAAAGTGCCTTCACAACATGATGGCATTCTTGAATGCTTTCTCTGGCAGTAAGATCATCTTGACGTAGGCCTATAAATAGTTATTTTAGAGAATTCATTTTGACAATGGTATGAAAGTTCATTTAAAAGCTTACCTCTTAAAGATAATATGTCTTTTGTTTTTGGGTCGAAGTCTGTTGACAATATCCGATCAATTCCGAACTTGAGGTCCTTGCTTGATGGTGGAGGAGCTTGTTGGGAATTGAAACTCGTTCTAGATACAGACGTTAAGTGTATTCCGTGCCTGTGATATGGAGACCCGGGGTTCAGTCTCCCACCGTAGACCGACTGTTCTGGCCCCACCGGGGAAGGACGCAACGGAGATCCAGAGGTGTGGACCTGAGAACGGTGTCCCATATGAGCCATGAGGGCCGAGGATCCCGAGATGTTCTCGGCATCCCCAACCTGCAAAATGTCAGCAATGCAAAATGAGGGCTTCTTCATTGTATCCACAGCGAAACCACCCGCGCAATAAGCAGACCAAAGACTAAAATTTGATGCGTAAAACGGATTGAGTCCTGCCGTATACATCCTGAACTCGTAATGTTGCCCCTCGGTTGATCACGAACGATGATACAACAATAAATTCGGCATGTAACGTTGAGTAACTGTAGTCAGAAAGGCTGCCGTCTTTGTGTCAGTGCCAGAAATCTCTCACACAACTCTTAAATGTTAGTCTTTGGTCTAAGTACTTCAACCTTGAAGTTTTTCCTCTGACACGGATTGGTTGCTTTCTAGCCAATAGAAGTTTGGTCTCGACACCCAAACACGCCCTTGTGATGGAGATGTGCAGAGTTAAGTGTTGCTAATGACCATAGCATGCTCGTTGACCTCTTGAATATCTTCATAAACATTTTCAACAGCAGTCAACATCATCATCTTCGTCAGTATCTTCTTCATTATGAATGGCATGCCGCAACGACAACAATAAATGCAAGTGCAAACGTCTTCTGCAAGATGAACATGTAAACATATATCGAATAATGTAATAATTACGTGTATCCTTGCACTCGGCTTTTAGGAATTCAGCTTTATTTGTTGATACAAAAATTATTAGGCTGTACAAAATGTGGAATCACATTTTCATATTTCTGCATTGGGTTGGGTGTTTGTCGCTCAAATTGGAAAACAACTGCCAATTAAACGATTTAGGCTACAAAAAGTAAACACGGACACTATTGAAGATTGCATTTGACAAAGATTTCATATTTTTGTGCCATGTTTAATTTCTGACAATATCATCAATCGAACATCATCCATTTAGGTTACAAGCTAATACAAGTGAAGTACCATGATCTACATTGCATATGCAGCGCGGAGTGCAGGAAACTATAGTTTCTATTAGATTCAGGTCAGTCTGTTTTTTATGGGCTGTGATTCGTGCAAAATGAGCAGATATGCCTGTTAGATTTGTCTCAAAATAGAATATGTTTTACTATTTTAGGATACAGCAGCAATCCTTATTTCTTCCGTAGTAGAGGGGGAAACTTTATAATTACTGTTAGAACTTCCTTTTTTCAATATTTGTGCAACTTTATCTCGACCTGCAAGTTGCATGGTGACGCAAATCCGTCCCTATGCTCATAATAAACAGAGGAAATCTATTCCCCTCTTAAACGAAAACACAATTAACTTCAGAGGCAATACTTCACCGGGTAACGAACATAATGTGGGGCTGATTATTATAACAATGACAAATACGTAAGGGTAAATTATATTTTGTAATTATTATTGTAAGCAGGAGTAGGTCTACACTTTTTGGTCATTTTATATGGATAATAATATAAAAATAATCACAATCATAATCAGCATCATCATAATAATAAAAGTACAATCATATCCATATTGATAATAATGAATAAAGACATGCTTTACTTTTTATAATAATATAAAAATATTTTACTCATGGGATATTGTTGTTGTTGTTTTTTTTTTTATCAAACCGACTCAATATGACATGCTTACATTCTCATACACTCTAAAAATGAAAAAGTAGTGTGCGTGTGTGTAGTGTGCGTGTGTGTTTGCCTGCGTGCCTGCATGCGTGCATGTCTGACATGGAGACAAGTTTGTATCGTGCAGGTACACGTTCCCAAATTCCCACGCCACGGATATAGGCCCATGCACTGTTCAACCCATTGTCATTACTGCATTCATTAGACTTGATTCATTGCCGGCAGGGTCTATGACCCTGGCTGCCTGCTATCGTGGTGTTTTCGGATGACACTTTTCCGGGTTCAAATTAGAAATTAAATGTAGGCTAACGTTTGCCCCCGATCATGTAGTCAAAACAATCCAGGGAAAAGGATGTAGCAGAGGCACAGCGGGTTAGCACGCCTAAGTTATTTCAGGTGCCGATGAGCTTTCAGAGGGAAGCATTAAAATATGCACACTAAAACATGTTAAAGCACTGTAGTCTTGACACTCAAGAACATCAGTAAGTCAGTAAAATAGTGCCATTTAATTTAGGAAATTATTGAATGAATGTCAGGTTTGTCCAGTTGAAAATGAAATTATGACCCATGTGACAAGGCCTGAAGTTATTGTTTCAGCTCTGATAAAATTGTTTATTTGCCTTTAGTTTTCAATTATATCAATGCAGGTTTGTGTTTCAACACCAATAACATTGCAATAGCTACATATAGTCCATTTAAAAGTGCTTTGTATTATACTTTATCCTGGAAATGTTGATTGAGGCTATCAGAACTTCCTAAGACAACTGTATAAGCACATTGAAAAAGAAAATGTCAAACCATGCATGAGTCCCAGTAAACAGTGGCAGATAAGAAATATATATAAGTTTGACAGCTACAGCTACAGCTGACCACTGAGAGCCAGCATTCACTTCAAGTCTATTGTTGTCAGTTGATTGCTCAGTGTGTATTTTTCAGGAAGCCTTATCTGAGCTCAGGAAGGCTGATTGAGCACCTCATCTAACAACTCTCCCAGATCAGATTTTGTGAGTCAATTAAATCATTTCCATTACTACACTGAGAATTATTACTCCACTCTGGTAAAACATCGACCCAGGCCAAGATGATTATTTCTGGCAATGTTTGTCTCAGGAAGGAACTTTCGTAGATTTAATGGGACCTGGGCCATTGTACACGGCCTTCTGTATGGCATAGTGCCATTATTTTCAAAGCAAAATAAAAATGTGAAGAGAGTTATCCAACGTCAATTGAAAACAGGATTGTCCCGGTTGTAACCCCAAATGTGGCTTTTATTATATGTATTAATATTTTCAATCAGTTCTGTTTAATAGGCTCCCGTGTTATGAGGGAAATGGGCTCTCCATCGTGAAAAGGTCTAGATGTTTTTAAGGATTGTTTCAGGGTGTCTGTCCGCCCACTGGTTCAACAAACATCAATTGTCTGTGTTATGTCTGTGTTGGTTCATATGAGTATTCCCATGACCTCTGTGACAGAGGGTTGGGACACAAGCTAGCACATAAAATGTATTCCTATAGTAGGCCACATTAGGACACGGACCACATTAACCAGGTTTTTAATCTGATAGGAGAGAGCTCTTAATGTATTCCTTTATTTGTGATTGTAACATCATCTAAATGCATCAGAACCCTTTGAGAGACTTAGGCTGTTTGTTTTTGTTGCTGGATATTTGGAGGCCTATCAGTGTTGGTCTGTTGCTAGTGACAGCCAGAGGAGAGGGGCTATAGCCCAGCTGCCCATCAGTGGAGACAGGACTCATCACGCAGGAAACATAAAAATTGAAATATCCTTATCTTCCACCGCTGATCATGGGAAAATATGGAAACCTCATGGATTTTCCCCTACCCTTTAGGCCAGCAATCACCATCCGGAGAGTTCCACTCATATGGCCATTACATTCAACTCCACAAACTTCATCACAGGTTATAACAGTGATTGTCTCTGAATATGTCCACCCCAGACAAGTGACTCATAAATGCCCCCTTGTTCCAATCCAAATGGGGAAGTGATCAATATCCTTAGTATATTTAGAAAATGAATAAGTCACAAACACATTTTATTAAATCCATATAATGACTTTTCAAAGTTAGTAGGCCTAGTTATATTTCAACTCACTCCTCCCAATTAAATATAATTGTATGTTTTTCTTTCCCCATCTCTTTGAGAAAAAAGAGAGCAAACCCCTAAACGTATCACTCAAACAGAAACATCCAGATATATAATGCAAACAACCAAACCTGAATGTAGCTTGGTCTCCACAGTTATTGTGGTTTTAGACCATATTAAACTCAAATAAAAATAATTAACCAGAAGCAACATCATTAAAATCACATCGTTGAAAAGGAAGATCCTGAAAGGCTACAGTGTGCGCGACATAATCTTTTTTTTCTCTCCATTTGTGGTCATAGAATTATACTGTTCTCCTACCTTTGCCCCACAGAAGAGTATAGATAAAACATTATGTGGTCATTAGATGGACATTAGGAGTGGTAGACTAACTACACTCGCCTCAGTCTGCCCTGTCGTTTAAACAATCGAAGGGCTTATTTAATGGAAGCTTTTAAATATGATGGTGTCCCAGTGTCTGTACATTAACAACCTCTGTGTTTACATAAAAACAGCCCCGTTGCAGATTAAAGTCGCTCCCCTCTTCGCCTCTTGTGACTGGTGCATTTAAGGCCTTCTGATTACTCGCTGGGTCAATGTACACAGGGTTAAATCACATTTGCTGAGTACTCCGGGGTTGCAGTGCTAAATAAGAGAGGAGACTAATGGAAACGTAAAAGGTCATCATAACAAACCATTACTTATTTTTCTCTCCCAGTGTCCTGGCAGGCATCCCATGAGGCGGAGAAGATTCGAGGAACAGTGTGCACTCTGTGTAATGACGCCCATGTGACCGATGGCCCAGGACACTTGGAATCCCCGTGGGCCACAAAAACGAAAGTTATAGGCTCTCTTTAAGTATTGTCTGCGACTGTGTGCTAGAGTGATCAATGTTGCATGTATTTAGCGCAACCCTTCACATTGAGGTAAAGCAGAGCCTCTAAGCGCCGAGGGCGATAGATCTGTACCGATGTCACACACTGTAAAACTGTTGTAATAACAATCCGCTGTGGAAACAATTGCGAGGTGATGCTGCAGCACCTCTACTTCCCAGATTTGGTCTACTAGAGCTGAATAACGTTCAATAGGCCTAGAACATTACACAGCCTTATTTTAACTTCTGAAAATTATTGTTATAGTCTACATCAGCCATAATGTTCTCTACCTGATTTATGGCCGCTAACAAAACAATTAAATCAAGGTTATGATCGGGCGTGTTCTTGCAGAGCGACATTTCACACCCCAAGTATCATCTTGATGGATTCCAGTTTTGTCAACGCTCCAGAGCTGTCCAAACAGACTGTGTTTTATTACCTCTCCCTGAAAGTACAGCTGTCAAAATTACGAATGTATAGGACTTGTCATTAAATCATAAACATCGTCTTAGCAATGCCAAAATGAGACAATAACATACACTGAACAGTCATAATAGTTATTATATTCGCGAATCTGGGTAGTAAGTTGGAATACTATGCGTCAAGATCTATTTCAATGCCTTGTCATTGAATTTATTTTACATAAATCAAAATGTACAGCATCGAATATATAAAGTAGCCTAACAAAAAATATGAATACTCTTATTCATTTTGAGAGCAAGACAAGTTCACATTTTTGTTATAGGCCCTCAGCCCCCTAACGTTTTTTAAATGTCATATCCATCTTTGGGTGGCAATAATGTTTTCTCTAATAAATCCGTATTCCTTTTCTTTGTGCAGTTTTCATTATGGACGCCTGGACGGCCACAATTAGGCTACAGCACTTCCTCCCCCAGGACAACACTGCGCTTTCACTTAGAAAGATCACACCCCAGGGAGCACAGGTCCCGAGGCATCCATATACATGTAGTTAAAAAAATACACCAACAATAGTTTTTCCACACCATCCCAAGCGCCCTATTTCATGTACAGTTTTAATATAGGCTAATTCATTTTCAAATATATTTTATCATGTCAGCCTAAAGGTCATCAGATAATAGACAGTACAGATACAGTAGCCTCATTTTTTATTATGAAAATAAGTTACTTTGGAAGCACGTGAAGCTATTTGGCTGTTATGCCAACTATAGTGGCTTGTGAATATCAGTAGAATAATTGTATTTATTCCTGCTAAATAACTAATTAATAACTAAAGGTGATTATATTATTATTACATTTGTCTGTTGCTACAGACAATTGTTAACAAAGAAGGGTTATTACATGTAGCCTTATCAAGTTGTAGGCTACCCAGGGCTTTTGGGTGCAATTATCCTACCAACAGATTTCAGGCACACACACACATTTACACAATTATATTAGCTAAAGACATTGTCTTTATTAAAATGTATTAGGTGCAGTGTTGCTGTGTAGGTCTAGCTTACCTGGTCATGATAGGATACCCTATTTATACATTCTTCAGGCTAGCCTACATTACCAGTTAAGCTGCTCATTTATGTATACCATACTGTTGATTCACCAATTAGGTTACAGTTGGCCTAGTCTGGGTACCAGTCTTCTTTAGGTAACATTCCACTGAAATCTTTGGCATATAACAGGAATGATAAGGAGTGGAATGCAATAGCTGAAAAGAGACAGCAACCAGGCTACAGTTGGCCTTTAAATGATAGGCTATATTCTAACATCATTCTTGAAATAGGATACATTTTTTGACTATTGTTTTATGTGATCAGAGATTCTAGTCCTCTTGCAGGTCCTTATTTGGGGTCTTTATTATAGCCTAATAAACTCTCAATACACAGGTCAACTTTAACAAAATGCTGTCATCTAGTGGTGGTTCTTAGAAACAACCTGCCATTTAAACGGAAATTATCATTTGAGCTAAATAGACTGTTTACACAGGCAGCCCAATTCTTATATATTTTTCAGATCAGCTCTGAAAAGTATCTGATGTGAAAAGATCTGATGTGATTGGTCAAAAGACCAATTTGTGGAAAAAAATATCAGAATTGGGGCGGCAGGTTAGAGCATTGGGTCAGTAACCGAAAGGTTGCTAGATCGAATCCCTGAGCTAACTAGGTAAAAATCTGTTGTTCTGCCCCTGAACAAGGCAGTTAACCCACTGTAGGCCGTCATTGTAAATAAGACTTTGTTCTTAACTGACTTGCCTAGTAAAAAAAAACATACAGTCTCGGCATTAAAATGTCTGTCAGATGCTCATGGAGATGTAATAAAATCTGTTGATCTCAGATCAGTTATGTGCAGGGGTGCAACTTTGGTTTTAGAAGTGTGGGGGACATACTTTTTTATTGATTTATTTTTTGTCAGATAAACACTCCAAACAGCCTACCCGACCGCTCGGAGGCATCCGCATGGTCCTAAAGCACACCGTTAGTTTTATCACATTCCAATGATAAATCTGGGGGGGGACAAAAATTCAATTTCAGAATGTGGAAAGGACATGTCCCCCCCGTCCCCAGTGAAAGTTGCGCCCCTGGTTATGTGCAGGAAAACATTATATTTTTCTCTTAACCATCACTGCGCTTCCCAACAATGTCTCAATTCGGATTACACGTTGGTCGGTGCTATCTGCAATCCTTTGGACTTCTCAACTATGACGTTTAATTTAAAATGGTTAATGTAAGGCTAATGGTTAGGGTAGTGGTTAAGGTTAGGGTTTAGGGTATGGACGTCCCAATGGTCCCGCATAGCACTAACAATTAAGGTGGGATCCCGAATAGCACTAACCATTACTACACATTGGGCTATATTTAGTGCATTGAGTGTGAGACAGCTTCGGGGTGGTGACCTGGGCTTTTCTCCTAAAATGCCGATGTAGATCATCAAATCCAGGCACGTTGAGCGTATTGTGGACAAAGCGTTTCTCCGTTGAAACCAGCGCTGTTCAATTCCGGTCCTTCTGAGTTTTGTTTATACCTGGTAGTTAATTGCACTCACCTGGTGGCCCAGGAAGGAGAGGATGAAAACCAGAAGTGTTTTGGCCCTCCAGGACCGACATTGAACAGCCCTGGCCTAAACTAATGTACAACAAGCTTGTCAAGTGCGAATAATTTACAACAGGTGGGATTGATCCCGTTTCTTATCCCAATAAACAATCTATTTGTCTTTCCTCATAGCACAAGTTCAGCTGTGGTAAGAATGTTAAAGATCCAGCTGTCCACTTGACAGTCTGCTAAGGAAAGAAACTGCCCCGTAGAGACTCACTTTGGATTCAGTTTCAATGTTTCATTTGAAATGGCAAGGTTTAAAGAGGTAGCCCATGGTATTTATTTTGTAAGGAATGCATGTATGTATATCTGTATATATGTATAGGCGTATTTCACTTTTCAGAATCGCCCATCATAATGACATTAGTCCTCTATTCTTAAGATTAAAACTTTGAGCTTGAATGACCAGACACACAGTGGAGGACATGGTTTTCAGAACTTACAGATCAAACTTATCTTGGATTGTGTTGAAACCATATCCATTTTACTAGACTACCACATCATATAATACAACTAAGCCATGACATTTGATGGTAATATTACCTTTCAGTTTCATGTAGGGGGAATTTAATCTAACAGCAGAACAACAGGATCACTGATCTGTATTGGATGTATCAGATGATCCAGCTGCAGCTGGTTTGTGGCAGCTCCCTGTGGTTTGCATTGAGGATATGCTGGTGTTTAACCTCTGGCCTCAATTAGGTTCTAAACTATTAGGGAGGAAGTTGTTCTGGTAGCAGGCAGGGCCAGGTAGACAGAAACTCCAGCTGGTGGCTGGTGTTGGCCTGATAGGAGACAGGTGAAACTGGACACCTGCACTGGCTTGGATACTCATTTTTAGGGGAAATTCAAGGGGTCATTAAAGAGGAAGGACAAGTTATACATTTGGCAGATGTTTGTAACCTTGTATCATAAATAACCATTATAGCAGAATATTTAGTATACTGATGATTTTTGGTCAAAATGCAGAAATCCTGGGTCATTTCACCAATTCAGTGAAACTAAAACTTTTGATTTCACCTAATTTTAACATTCTGGCATAAAGAGCACATGTTCAACTTCATAAAAAAAGTTTCCCATCTCAAGAGGTTAAAGAAATATGGGTGAAAATATATCCATTATAATAAAAGCACTGCATGAATCGCTCATCTTATTTCCAGTCCGAGAAAAACTGCTTTTTATAAACGCATTTCATGGAAGTCTACGTCATTTTATATGACTGGAGACAAGCAGAATGTTTTTTCATACCACAATAGAGCATGACAATAAATGAGCGCATGCTGCAGCACCGGAGATGTTTTGATTTCTATACAGGCTTTTGTAAAAAAGAGATTAGTCTAAGTTTGGAACAGGGCTAAAGTTTAGCCCAACAGAACCAGTTACAACTGAAGTATCTGTCCATTAATAAATTAGAGAAAAAGCCATTAGTTGTTTAACACAGCATCCGCATATCATCAGGTAGGCCTATATACACTTGTAAAATAAAATAATTTGGGGAAACTATCATTTTCTAATTTATTATATTTTATTCCATGATATTGTTGTTACAAAATAGATGTGTGTTGACTGTGATTAGGGCATGGGAATATAAGAGCATCTGCTAGGCTAAATTAACTAGGCATGCATAGCTCACCACAAAATCTTCAAACCAAAGACTGGCCAAACATTCAAAGGCACTGTATAGCCTAATAAGGCATTTTTCGTTTCATGATTATTTGATTCTAAGTAATTCATTTTTAAAATTTTATACTGCCTAAATGCTCAATTTATAGGCATGTTCCTGAAGTACTGTTGTTGATGTGTGGTTGAAAAGCTGAGCGCTCCTGCCAGCTGGTACTGTGTAACAAAGGCTCAGACCCGGCGGCAGAACCAATCAGTTCGACTGGCCTTTGATATCCATAGGGTGGCAAGTTTTTTCACAGGACCTCCTAAGTGTGATCGCGCTCCTATGCGCATTTTCTTCAAACAGTTGCACTTCAATAATAACGTTTCGTTTCTCAAAATCATTGTCACATGGTTAATCATAAAAATCGGAAGTAAAATGATAAAAATCAAAAATTCAACAACGCCGAAAGCAGTAGCCTCTGCCATGTGATCCATTGGCGGCTAAAGAAATGAGAGCGTATAACTCAGAGATACAACAGTAGGCGGGGCGGACTGAAACAATCATTCAGGCCGGGAATTTGACTCCATCCCAGGCCACCCTGTTCACGCAACCACCAGACCGCTAATTTTGTAGGCTAACCCTAGGAGAGTATCCTTGAACCCTTGAGCCTTGCTTCAGATGGCAGGTTTTATGGTCACATCCTTTTCAATTATTTCCATAGTGATGACCACATCCGTGTAATGTTGACGGTCAGGCTTTGCAAAGCTTCCAAATTCTTTCCTCAAGGCCTCATTTTTGGCCCACCAGCATGTTTCACCAATTACATCAAGACGTCTGTGTCTCCTGTCCTCACTGGTTTCCTCCCATAGCTTCATGCGCTTGTAGGAATCTCGAACGAACACTTCAATGTCATTCAGTAGTGAGAAAAGGGATTCACTTGCCACAACAACCCCAGTGGTGTCAGTTAGCACAAGGTTGAGGACATGTGAGTAACACCATATGTGTACTTGGTTAGGAGACTCTCCAGTGAGCAATGCCTGCCTTGTTTCACAAGGTCCACAAAGTACTGTCCAGTCGATGACTCACAGTCAATGACCGCAATGAGTCTCTCGTGGACAACATCAGTGACATATCGCAGAACTACTGCACACTGGTCTTTGGATGTTAAATCCTGTGTTGTGTCCATTTGTATTGAGAACATCCCTGCCTTTCTCACTTCAACAGCAATTGTCTGCTGAATCAACATTCTGATGACTTCAATTACTTTATTTACTGTTGTTTTGGACATCATAGTTACCAAGGACCCTCTTCCTTTACTTCCCATCTGCTTCTTACTCGTCTCAATGCAATCACTAACATGCTCTTGTATTCAGACATCATATTTGCTTAGCAACAATATAAGCTCAAGAAACTTGCCATGATTGACAGCCATGTTTTCCAAGTTAAAATGCAGCTTCGTGTCTGTGTCCTCTGTAGCTAAGCCCACATTTACCAATAACTTTAACTACATCAATCACATAATTCCTCCACGAAGACATAAGACGCGCAAACTGTTTAACCTTCCGGCTGTTGTGTCACTATTATTAGCTAGGCTACATAGCTAGCCATGCTGGGTGCCGTGTGTGTGTCAGTGTGTGTTTTAGCTAGGGTTTTTGACTGACCTGGTCCCTTACTGGCGAACATGTCGCTTATTTTGCAGCAATTAGCTGCGTCTGTGGCAAAGGCCTTTCTCTTTTTTTTTATTCTCTCACTCTCTGCTCCACCTTTCCTTTTCTGACCGTCCATTTCGCCGTGCGACTTGTCTAAAATGTTATCCGTAGAGAAGCAGGTAGGCGGTTGCTATGTGCGTTGCGGAGAGACCTGATGTCATTTTTGGCGTGGGGACACTGCAGCGAGAGAGTGAGAGTCGCGCCTGATGCGTGGATTCGCCGTCAACTCATTCCTGCTCGCTATATAATCGCTGGTCAAGTTGACTATTCACGGCAGGCCAAAACGACCCTCAGGCCACCGGGAAATGTCCCGGTGGTCCCGACAGCCAGTCCGCCATTGACAGTAAGCCTATAACTTCCATCATCAACTGAGTAAAATACATAAGCCTAAAGCCGACAAATACAAACAGTAGAAAATATCCTGAGGAAAATTCCGGTCCTTTCAATCACATTCATCTATCTACTCAAACTGTCTGCCTCCCTTTCTATCTGACTTGACATTAGCTAGTGCTACAGAAGTGCAACATCACATCAAATCATCACTTGGTCCGTCTGGACGCTGTAGCTAGCAAACGTGCAGCATTGTATCAACTAGCCTATTGAAGGCCCTCAGTTTCCTGCGCCAGTGAGCTCGGGACAGAAAGCTGTTTTTATGACGTTTCCACGGCATATATATGGGATAATCAGATCCTTATATTTTGCTCTTTTACATGGCTTTGTGATTATCGAGGCCAGTAGTGTTGTAAAGGTTTTTCAAATACTGGGGAACTACAGTATCTTTCGCAATGGATGTTACAAAACAGACTTCGTTGACGAAGAAAACATTTGTGGTGTACATGGTGAGTTAAACAATCAGAAATCAGACATTGCTTTCCTACATTCTACAATCGTGGCCAAAAGTTTTGAGAATGACACAAATATTAATTTTCACAAAGTCTGCTGCCTCAGTTTGCATGATGGCAATTTGCATATACTTCAGAATGTCATGAAGAGTGATCAGATGAATTGCAATTAATTGCAAAGTCCCTCTTTGCCATGCAAATGAACTGAATCCCCCAAAAACATTTCCACTGCATTTCAGCCCTGCCACAAAAGGACCAGCTGACATCATGTCAGTGATTCTCTCGTTAACACAGGTGTGAGTGTTGACGAGGACAAGGCTGGAGATCACTCTATCATGCTGATTGAGTTCAAATAACAGACTGGAATCTTCAAAAGAGGGTGGTGCTTTGAATCATTGTTATCGGATCATCAAGAACTTTAAGGAGAGCGGTTCAATTGTTGTGAAGAAGACTTCAGGGCACCCAAGAAAGTCCAGCAAGTGTCAGGACCGTCTCCTAAAGTTGATTAAGCTGCGGGATCGGGTCACCACCAGTACAGAGCTTGCTCAGGAATGGCAGCAGGCAGGTGTGAGTGCATCTGCACGCACAGTGAGGCGAAGACTTTTGGAGGATGGCCTGGTGTCAAGAAGGGCAGCAAAGATGCCACTTCTCTCCGGGAAAAACATCAGGGACAGACTGATATTCTGCAAAAGGTACAGGGATTGGACTGCTGAGGACTGGGGTAAAGTCATTTTCTCTGATGAATCCTCTTTCCAATTGTTTGGGGCATCCGGAAAAAAGCTTGTCCGGAGAAGACAACGTGAGCGCTACCATCAGTCCTGTGTCATGCCAAGAGTAAAGCATCCTGAGACCATTCATGAGTGGGGTTGCTTCTCAGCCATGGGAGTGGACTCACTCAGAATTTTGCCTAAGAACACACCCATGAATAAAGAATGGTACCAACCATCCAGAAACAGTTTGGTGATGAACAATGCCATTTCCAGCATGATGGAGCATCTTGCCATAAGGCAAAGGTGATAACTAAGTGGCTCGGGGAACAAAACATCGATATTTTAGGTCCATGGCCAGGAATCTCCTCAGACCTTAATCCCAGTGAGAACTTGTGGTCAATCCTCAAGAGGCGGGTGGACAAACAAAAAACGACAAATTCTGACAAACTCCAAGCATTTATTATGCAAGAATGGGCTGCCATCAGTCAGGATGTGGCCCAGAAGTTAATTGACAGCATGCGGATTGCAGAAGTCTTGAAAAAGAAGGGTCAACACTGCAAATATTGACTCTTTGCATCATGTAATTGTCAAAAAAGCTTTTGACACTCATGAAATGCTTGTAATTATATTTCAGTATTCCATTGTAACATCTGACAAAAATATCTAAAGACACTGAAGCAGCAAACTTTGTGGAAATGAATATTTGTGTCATTCTTAAAACATTTGGCCACGACTGTAGACAGACAGATATTTTCTCCTTAGCCAAGATAATTCATCCACCTGACAGATGTGGCATATCAAGAAGCTGATTAAAGAGCATGATCATTACACAGGTGCCAGAAAGTAGCTATAAAATGCTGGTTACAATAAAATGCCACATTAAAATGTGCAGTTTTGTCACACAACACAATGCCACAAGCGGGCTGTCATGTGCCTTTTACTGAGGAGTGGCTTCCATGAGGCCACTCTACCATAAAGGCCTGAGTGCTGCAGAGATGGTTGTCATTCTGGAAGGTTCTCCCATCTCCACAGAGGAACTCTAGCTCATGTGAAGATCGTGGTCACCTCCCTGAACAAGGCCCTTCTCCCCCGATTGCTCAGTTTGGCCGGGCGGCCAGCTCTAGGAAGATTCTTGGTGGTTCCAAACTTTTTCCATTTAAGAATGATGGAGGCCACTGTGTTCATGGGGATCTTCAATGCTGCAGACATTTTTTGGTACCCTTCCCCAGATCTGTGCCTTGCTTTGTCATTGTGGGGTATTGTGTGTAGATTGCTGAGAATTGTTTAAAAAAAATCTATTTCAGAACAAGGCTGTAACGTAATTCTTTGGGGAAGAAGTCAAGGGGTCTGAATTCTTTCAGTTGGAAGTTTAATTAAATCATTAAAACTCATTTTTCAACCACTTCACACATTTCTTGTTAACAAACTGTAAGTCGGTTAGGACATCTACTTTGTGTATGACACAAGTAATTTTTCCAACAATTGTTTAAAGAAAGATTATTTCACTTATAACTCACTGTATCACAATTCCAGTGGGTCAGAAGTTTACATGCACTAAGTTGACTGTGCCTTTAAACTGCTTGGAAAATTCCAGAAAATGATGTCATGGCAGATTAGCTTCTGATAGGCTAATTGACATCATTTGAGTCAATTGGAGGTGTACCTGTGGATGTATTTCAAGGCCTACCTTCAAACCCAGTGCCTCTTTGCTTGACATCATGGGAAAATCCAAAGAAATCAGCCAAGACCTCAGAAACAAAATTGTAGACCTCCACAAGTCTAGTTCGTCGTTGGGAGCAATTTCCAAATGCCTGAAGGTACCACGTTCATCTGTACAAACAATAATACGCAAGTATAAACACCATGGGACCACGCAGCCGTCATATCGCTCAGGAAGGAGACGCGTTCTGTCTCCTAGAGATTAACATACTTTGGTGCGAAAAGTGCAAATCAATCCCAGAACAACAGCAAAGAACCTTGTGAAGATGCAAACAGGTAAAACGTATCTATATCCACAGTAAAACGAGTCCTATATCAACATAACCTGAAAGGCCACTCAGCAAGGAAGAAGCCACTGCTCCAAAACCGCCATAAAAAAGCCAGCCTACGGGGACAAAGATTGTACTTTTTGGAGAAATGTCCTCTGGTCTGATGAAACAAAAATATAACTGTTTGGCCATAATGTCCATCGTTATGTTTGGAGGAAAAAGGGGGAGGCTTGCAAGCCGATTCTTCAAATGAAGTGGTGATCCTAACTGGGAATTGTTACTCTGATTAAATGTCAGGAATTGTGAAAAACTGAGTTTAAATGTATTTGGCTAAGGTGTATGTAACCTTCTGACTTCAACTGTGTGTGTGTGTATATATATATATATATATATTTTTTTTTTTACAAAAAAATATTTATGGGAGATTTGAAATTACGCAGACAATTGCATTTATGGAAGCCACAATCCATCTGCAATATTAGAGCTGATCTACCCCCTATTCTTAAAAAAACACCTAGTAGCAAATTAAAATGAAGACTGTTTAAATGAAATAGGCCTTCTCAAATAACCTTACTTTCAGCACCAATACGCTGTCCATCTTCACGGCTGCCACTTCATAGTCAGGGTTGGGTAGGTTACTTTCTAAACGTAATACGTTACAGTTACTAGGTACCTGTCCAACATTGTAATCGGTATCGTAACTTTTGGATTACCAAAACTCAGTAACGTAATCTGATTACATACTTTTAGATTACTTTCCCCTTAAGAGGCATTAGAAGAAGACAAAAATGTACAGTAAGTCAAAATTTAGACACCTACTCATTCAAGGGTTTTCCTTTATTTGTACTATTTTCTACATTGTAGAATAATAGTGAAGACATCAAAACTATGAAATAACACATATGACCAAGGAGCTATTGAAATTTGAAAGTTTGAAAAATTAATGTAAAAACGTGTGAGATGAAAATGGACAAACTAAAGGGTGTGTAATGTGTAGGCCCACTGAGTGTACATTCTGAACCTTGATTGAAGTCAGTAGGTCACATGACCAAGGAGCTATTGAAATTCTAAATTTTTAAGAATTAATGTAAAAATGTGTGAGATGAAAATGAACAAACCAAAGGGTGTGCAATATAGAAGGGTAGTCAGTGGACATTCTCTACCTTTTTTGAGTCAAGCAGGTCACATGACCAAGGAGCTATTGAAATTCGAATTTAAAAAAAGTTTGTACTTCTAACTAATTCAACTTGGAATACAAAATGCTGCTCACATTTCCACGTTTATTAGCTTTGGAAAGCAAATTAATGTCCAATTAATCGTGAAAATAAGACCTGTGCAATGTTGTGCGTAATTTTTCCAACGTCATGACACTTATTTGGAGTCTGTGGCTCAAGTGGTTTTAAAGCTATTGTGGTTTGAAAGCGCGAATATCCAACTTCAAACTGTCTTTACCTCGGTGTCTCTGACTTGCGGTCAGACTCTCTCAGGTGGAACAAACTTAACAAAACAGGCACACGACAATATTGGTATTCGCGTTAAATGTGAAAGAACAAAACTGTTTTGATAATGGTTTTCATACACATACCTTGTCCATAATGTAGAGGCCTATGGGATTGTCATTGAAGAGGTAAAGAAGGAGGGTGGTACATGTGATTTGCATAACATACCATTACCAATTGACATACCTTTGTATGCCTCCTCGTCTGTATACCCACAGACACAAAAGTGAGCAGTTCAGTCATCTGCACTCAATATAGCTAGCCTTCAACATATTCTTATAGCATACATATTCTTACCTCTTTGTTGATTGACATCCATTGAATTGTGTCCATTTTCTGTTTTAGAAAGATTTGCACAAATATGAAAAGATAGATGGTATCATCATAAAACAATATACATTTAGATCATATAAGGGACAAACCATACCTTAAATTGAGGAGAGCGTTTACATTTGTCAGTTAAGTGCCTGCACCTGCTATCATTTCAAATTGAAATCCAAATGTTTCAGTTGGGCAGTTAGGTTCCTGCAAGAACCTCCACCAACTAAGGAGTACCACTTCCTATGGGGTTATTGGAATAACCTTTTGCAGGCAATTTTCAGTGCCATGAACCCTGAGGTTCTTCAAACCCTTGTTGAAAATGTAGGCATATAATATGTCCATTTGGGGATCTGATAGTATTTATGATTGGCTTAATGCACCACCACTAATGACCTGTGGAGCTTCTCAAAGTAGTTTTATTCACCTCAAAAAGCAAGCTAACAAACTGTTTTTACATCCATTGAGAATTACAATAGTTCCTCAATGTATTTGAAAAATATTTACAGCTCTCTCCCTTTCAAATACCACTCAAAGGGAAAGGGAAAAATGTCATGCCCTGATCCAATTGAAACGTCATAAAATCGGCTTACCTGATTGCTTCTTAGCAGTGCTTGACTGAAGTAGATACCAGTACTCATTTTGGGTTCTGGTACTGTTTATATTTAGGAGCAGGAGCTCCACAATACTTTTGAGCTAATATTCTATAAGAGGCACAGGAGCTCAAGCAGTAGAACATTTGAGGTGCTGGTACTCAGCTCTGGTGAGCTCCTGCCCAAGTCAAGCGCTACCTCTTATCCCTTAAGCAAATAGCCAACAACTGTGTCTGTCCTGAGCTCACTGGCGCGGGAAACTCTAAGGGCCCAGAATATTTTATACAATGAAGTTCGCTAGCACAAGGTTTTGGGCCGGACCCAAGTTAATAGTTGATTCAACGTTTCAAGTTCATGCAGACATGCCATGCGTAACCAATGTGATTTACAGGATATTTATTTTTATCAGGGTATTTTCTACCTGCTAGCTGCATTGTTTTTTTTGTTGGCTTTATGTAGGCTATTTTTACATAGTTGGCAATGGCAATAGAATGGCAATAGTTACTTTTTAAGTTTATAATTTTTATTTTGATAGAATTTTGATTAACCACATGACAAAGACTTTATTATAAATGAAATTAAACTGTTTCACGAAAATTTGCATATGAAAATCATAACTGGCACGCAGATCGGTAGAAAAGGTAAGATAAATTGGCATTCCACATGAGAAAGTGTAACCTATTAACGGCAACTTCAGGAGAGTAATGAAAGAATCTGCGAAAGCCAGCAGCAGCGGGAGGAGAATAGTTGGGTCAGGTTACGCTTTTTTTCCTTCTGGTTATCTAGATCTCTGGCGCCCTCTTGAGGCATGTCTTATTTCATCAAACCCAAAACTTTAAGCATCAGACAAGCTCATTGCATATAGTTGATTTTATTAAAACACATCTATATATGGAAAATTACACATTTAAAAATGTAGACCAATGGGCGACCAACATTTTTTGGGGTGACCAACATTTTTTGGGGTCGGGGACAGCCCTAATCCAAACTCAACCCAAATTTACCACAGGCATTATGATCGGGTCACAAGCAGCCACACTCCCAATTGATGATTACTTGTGTGCTGGATTGAAACAAACCTAACCAATCTTCATTTACGTTGTGATGCAGTCACGACCACAAGTCTCACAAAACTGTTTTGGACGAGACTGACTTTATGACGGAAATGATCCTATTTACACTAGTTCATTTTGACAGTAGAATAAATGTGTCTAACTTATATTGATGCCACATAGGCTGTTTTCTAAATGAGAAGTTCGTTTTTAGGGGTAGTTGCTCTTAAAAAATGTCTAGCCTGTCCATCTATTTGGTAACAGGGTAGACATGTTACTGTATGCTGGATCGCTCAGTTTTCTGCCAAAAAACACCAGAAAATTGTCAAAAAGAGTAATCAGCGCACCTACTTTCACTCGATGATTATTAAATGTTGAATGTTTCTTTTGAAGAAAATATATAAAAGGAATAATTTCACCATATTAAAATGAGTTCAGTTCAGGTAACAGACTTGACCTTAAAATGAGGGACAGATGTAAATGTCACTAATCACATGAAATAAATACATCTTCAGAAATGACTGTCAAAGCAACAAAATAACTAACGCTTTAAAATGATGAAACCTGGATACAGTGTGGGATACAATCTTCCTAGAAGTGACCCAGGGTTGACGGAGGGACACAACAAAGGCATTATTTTCATGGAATAGCCCTCCTATTTAATCTAAGTATAATACAACACAGAACTCAAGTGCTAAAAACATTAGCAAATTTTTATTTCATTATCATTTATTTAAAAAAACATTTAACTGGAGCCAAGTTCAATACATCCAGTAAACATTGTTCACATGACACTTTAAAATCACAAGCAAATGTACATCCTAATCAAAAGGTGCAACATAAGTCTTACAAAAACCTAAATATGAATCTTGGTCCTGAGAACAGTTTCCTTTCACTTACTGAGAGCTTGGTAGGCTGTTCAACTAACCTATTTAATCTATGGCTTAGCCTTAGGGGTAGTGCCAGCAATAATCACCCACACTAACCATTGATAGAAAACTATGTACCAAGAAGCATGGGCTAGTAATAGACTAACATTTTTTTTTTTTACATGTGATAATGTGTCAGTCAATGAATATATATAGAACAATTGCAATTGTTTGATAATAAAATCAGGGGAAAATGTCACAGGTAAAATCATGCAGGAAATATTGAAATCACAGATCCCAAAGCACACTTGTGGTAGTGCAATGGTATTGGCACTCACACAATATCAGTCATTACGCAACAAGTGTTCAGTGGGGAACATTTCAGCTAACTTTTAAATTTGTGGTTTAAATTCAAAGCCCTAAAAATGTACCAAAAGTCCAATGGATTACATAGTATTTATGTTGTCACTAGTGACACATTAGTAAAATGTACAGTGCAACAATGAAAAAAGCATGGAACCAACAGCCCACTGGTGCCATATGCAATATCTTGTTACTACAAGTCCATGATTTCACACCAAGGGAAATCAGAAATAAGGGGTCAGTACAAATGCCAGGGCTGAACACAAGCCCATTTTCCCAATTGAAAAACAGCGGTGAGAGCCACCAAACCAAATGTCACTGGTCAAGACCAAAACATTGAAATTAAATCAACTCAAAAACAAGTGTATTACCATATCCCAGAATCAAATATTAGTCAAGTGTAAGAAACCACAGTAAACTCATATATATACAGTGCCTTGCAAAAGTATTCATCCCCCTTGGTGTTTTTCCTATTTTGTTGCATTACAACCTGTATGTGTGTATGTATGTATGTACAGTGAGGGGAAAAAAGTATTTGATCCCCTGCTGATTTTGTACGTTTGCCCCACTGACAAAGAAATGATCAGTCTATAATTTTAATGGTAGGTTTATTTGAACAGTGAGAGACAGAATAACAAAAAAATCCAGAAAAACGCATGTGAAAAATGTTAAATTGATTTGCATTTTAATGAGGGAAATAAGTATTTGACCCCTCTGCAAAACATGAATTTGTGATTGCCAACAAGGGTTTTGCCACCAAGTACTGAGGTCAGACGTTTCTTGTAGTTGGCAACCAGGTTTGCACACATCTCAGGAGGGATTTTGTCCCACTCCTCTTTGCAGATCTTCTCCAAGTCATTAAGGTTTCGAGGCTGACGTTTGGCAACTCGAACCTTCAGCTCCCTCAACAGATTTTCTATGGGATTAAGGTCTGGAGACTGGCTAGGCCACTCCAGGACCTTAACTTCTTGGGGATTGCTGGTGCGCTAGCGCCCCAATCCCGACACTGCCAGGTGAAATGCAAGGCGCCAAATTCAAAATCCAAAAGTTGAATTATTAAACATCCACCAATATACAAGTGTTCCATACTCATCAAAAGCTCTGTTTCTTGGCAATATCACAGCGTTGTCAGATTTCAAAAAGGCTTTACGGCGAAAGCAGCACATTTGATTGTTTGAGGGTAGCACCTCACATTTTTCCCATAGCCATGAATCCATTAGCCATCACGGCACACACAACACATTTCACAGCGAAAACAAATCAATTACCTGTTGAAGAACTTTTGCTGAGGTCTTCCTTAAGTGTCCAACGAAGACAATCCATGGTTCTTTTGTTAGAAAAAGTAATGTATTTTATCCATAAATCTCCATTTGGTTTGCGCGTTATAATCAGAAACGACAGCTTCCACTACTCCATTGAAACGTGACGAGAACTCGTTCATCTTATACCTATAAACTTGTCCAAGAACAATCAAACAGTTTTAAACGTATCCTTAGGAACACTTTTACGTATATTTACTATTATAAATCAACCGGAATATAAACTGATCGATAAAGACGGTAAAAAACACACAGCGCGCTTTTGTCAGGGTTGGGTTATAAAAAAAATATCCAAAACTTTGAACATCACACAGAGCAACATTAAATCCGTTATAAAAAAATTGAAAGAATATGGCACCACAACAAACCTGCCAAGAGAGGGCCGCCCACCAAAACTCACAGACCAGGCAAGGAGGGCATAAATCAGAGGCAACAAAGAGACCAAAGATAACCCTGAAGGAGCTGCAAAGCTCCACAGCGGAGATTGGAGTATCTGTCCATAGGACCACTTTAAGCCGTACACTCCACAGAGCTGGACTTTACGGAAGAGTGGCCAGAAAAAAAGCCATTGCTTAAAGAAAAAAATAAGCAAACACGTTTGGTGTTCGCCAAAAGGCATGTGGGAGACTCCCAAAATATATGGAAGAAGGTACTCTGGTCAGATGAGACTAAAATTGAACTTTTTGGCCATCAAGGAAAACGTTATGTCTGGCGCAAACCCAACACCTCTCATCACCCTGAGAACATCATCCCCACAGTGAAGCATGGTGGTGACAGCATCATGCTCTGGGGATGTTTTTCTATCGGCAGGGACTGGGAAACTGGTCCAAATTGAAGGAATGATGGATGGTGCTAAATACAGGGACATTTTTGAGGGAAACCTGTTTCAGTCTTCCAGAGATTTGAGACTGGGACAGAGTTTCACCTTCCAGCAGGACAATGACCCAAAGCATACTGCTAAAGCAACACTTGAGGTGTTTAAGGGGAAACATTTCAATGTCTTGGAATGGACTAGTCATAGCACAGACCTCAATCCAATTGAGAATCTGTGGTATCACTTAAAGATTGCTGTACACCAGCGGAACCCATCCAACTTGAAGGAGCTAGAGCAGTTTTGCCTTGAAGAATGGGCAAAAATCCCAGTGGCTAGATGTGCCAAGACATACCCCAAAAGTCTTGCTGCAAAAGGTGGCTCTACAAAGTATTGACTTTTTTTTTTTGGGGGAATAGTTATGCACGCTCAAGTTCTGTTTTTTTGTCTTATTTCTTGCTTGTTTCACAAAAATATTTTGCATCTTCAAAGGGGTAGGCATGTTGTGTAAATCAAAAAAATCTATTTTAATTACAGGTTGTAAGGCAACAAAATAGGAAAAATGTCAAGGGGGTGAATACTTTTGCAAGCCACTGTATCAATGACCACAGTACCCCTCTATCAAACAATGTTATGCTTAACCTTTTGGTGATTTCTAAAATGCCTGCCACCACTGACACATTTACCCGATGCTGCAACAAGCCGTGAGGAAGGCTAGTCCAAGATCCTATCAACATATGTCACCTGGAACTTACAACCAGGTGTTAACAACAGTTTTAAAGATATTGTCATGTACAGTTATCTGAGAAATGTCTTGTCTTCATGTCACACACGCATGGTGTGGTATACAACAGGGTTATGTTATGTCATACACACACACTTTCAGCATGTTGCGAGGTCATCATATCAGGTCAGTTAGCCCTCTTCCTGCACCCTTCCCTCGTCCAGCAATCTCGTCCTCTCCGCTGGGTTGACTTCCTCCTCCTCCACCATGCTGGCGCAGCACGGAATCCTTGCTAGCAGGGGGCGATGAAGCCCATTATACAGTGCCGCACCCACCAACAGCACAATGAAACCCAACACCTGTAACCCATGGAACTGCTCCCAGCCCAGAGCCAGACTGACCACCCAGATGACCACAGTGCGCAGGCTGTCCAGCACCATGCGCGTGGTGGCACTGATTTCCTTGGTGACAGAGATGCCGGCAAAGTTGAAGAAGGCGATGGACACTGTATTACCGAGCAACGCCAGGATGATCATGGGGTTGTGGCTGATCTGGCAGAAGGCATCCAGCGCGTCCTCAAGGACATGGCGGGGGTTGTTGCTGAAGCTGCCCACCGGGATGTAGAAAAAGGGGATGAGGAGGAGCGACAGGATGAAGAAGCCAAAGAACCCTGGAGAATGGAGGAGAAGAAGGGTGGAAATTAATGGAGGCGTGGTGAATTACTAAGGGGGCGGTCAAAATGTACACAATTGTTACCTGGAGGAAAATGGAGGGTCGTGCTTTTTCAATTTCAATTAGGGGGAGGGTTTAGTATTGTTTTATTTAGTCCAGGGGAGGGTTATGTAATGTATAATCGATTGAATGTCATATTGTTCAGTGTTTGAGAATGTGTTGGTTATTATATCTCGATGGGTGCCCGATGCTGCCCCTAAACCCTGATTCTCTGCTGGGCGCGCAATATCAAGTGCGCCTAGTGTGGCCTCAATCAAATTATCAATAGCCTATACTATAAACTTTAGGCCTAGGCTATACGAAGAGCATGCTCAGAGAAGGACAAAGTTATATTTCTAAGAAAATTCCTGAGTTTTTGCACTGCTGGGATTGTGTATATAAAATTTGGCTACACTGATTACACAATGGATAGGCGTTCCCAATCATGAGCCCCGGCCTGCCCAGCTCTTGCTAATGTAAACCCTTTTTTGCTGCCTAACCAATGGCTGTGCTGTGTACAGTGGCACTTCAGGAGGCAAGTCAAAGGCTTCTTCCGAAAATAATTATACTGCTATAATTGATTTGAATAAAAACAATGTTTCGTTGCCCATAATGAAGCCATTTATCGGAGTTATTGACCTCCCAATAAGCCATATTCGAGTAATTTACATTACTATGAAGCAGCCACGGAGATGGCGAGTGCATGGGTGCTGAAAGTACATTAATGTGAGTTGGCCTAATTCCTTTAAATGGTCTTCATTTTAATTTAACTTCAAGCTACTAACAATAAGAGGGATTTGTGTTGGAACCTATTTATTCATATTCAAGAAAGAGGTATGCCTACCTGTTTGACAGACAAAATTATAGTCTACTATCCATAGATTTTGTCAGCCAATTCCTTCCGTCACCATGCACTCCTTAAATATCTCAGTGAAGGGCTTGGCGTGTTACGTTAAAACCAGGGCTCAAATTGAAGGGGTATGTGAGGGTAAATGGCTAAAAGCATGGGCATACCTCTTGTTAGCTTAAGAGTTTGAGAAAAAAAAATATCAAAAAATGCGCTCCTACATCTGAGCTATCTTTTTTGCAGGTGCATGGTAACAGTTGAATAAGATGAGAAAAAACCTGAAAAAGATGAGAAAGAAACCTGCACACTGCTCTTGCTAGTACCACTGCTCCTGAATCATCTTTATGTATCGGCGTCAAGGCCATCATCAGAGCTTTTGTGAGTTTACATTTTTTTTGCACCCTTATGTAGACAGCTCCACCCACATCCGTTCAATGCATCGAATGGGGTTGGAGTCGAGGGAAATAAGTACACTACCGTTGAAAAATTTGGGGTCACTTAGAAATGTCCTTGTTTTCCATAAAAACATACAATAACTGAGTTGCAAAATTAATAGGAAATATAGTCAAGACATTGACATGGTTATAATTTTTAATTGAAATAATAATTGTGTCCTTCAAACTTTGCTTTCGACAAAGAGTCCTACATTTGCAGCAATTACAGCCTTGCAGACCTTTGACATTCTAGTTGTCAATTTGAAGAGATTTCACCCCATGCTTCCTGAAGCACCTCCCACAAGTTGGATTGGCTTGATGGGCACTTCTTACATAGCATATGGTCAAGCTGCTCCCACAACAGCTCAATAGGGTTGAGATCCGGTGACTGTGCTGGGCACTCCATTATAGGCAGAATACCAGCTGACTGCTTCTTCCCTAAATAGTTATTGCATAGTTTGGAGCTGTGCTTTGGGTCATTGCCCTGTTGTAGGATGAAATTGGCTCCAATTAAGTAGGAGGAAATTGGCTCCAATTGGCATTACAAAATGGAGTGATAGCCTTCCTTCTTCAATATCCCTTTTACCCTGTAAAATCGCTCACTTTACCACCACCAAAGAACCCCCAGACCATCACATTGCTTCCACCATGCTTGACAGATGGCGTCAAGCACTCCTCCAGCATATTTTCATTTTTTCTGCATCCCACGAATGTTCTTCTTTGTGATCCGAACAGCTGAAACTTAGATTTGTCTGTCCATAACACTCAATGTCAATAGTGAAGAGGCGACTCCGGGATGCTGGCCTTCTAGGCAGAGTTGGCATCTCAGACTGGCCAATAAAAAAGAAAGATTAAGATGGGCAAAAGAACAGACACTGGACAGAAGAAGACTGTAAAAATTACCCCAAAAAATTACAACTCTGCCTAGAAGGCCAGCATCCCGGAGTCGCCTCTTCACTATTGACATTGAGACTAGTGTTTTGCGGGTACTATTTATGAAGCTGCCAGTTGAGGACTTGTGAGGCATCTGTTTCTCAAACTAGACACTAATGTACTTGTACTCTTGCTCAGTTGTGCACCGCGGCCTCCCACTCCTTTTTCTATTCTGGTTAGAGCCAGTTTGCGCTGTTCTGTGAAGGGAGTAGTACACAGCGTTGTACGATCTTCAGTTTCTTGGCAATTTCTCACATGAAATAGCCTTCATTTCTCAGTAGAAGAATAGACTGACAAGTTTCAGAAGAAAGATATTTGTTTCTGGCCATTTTGAGCCTGTAATTGAACCCACAAATGCTGACGCTCCAGATACTCAACTAGACTAAAAGCCAGTTTTATTGATTTTTTTTTAAATCAGAACAACAGTTTTTACCTGTGCTAACATAATTGTAAAAGGGTTTTCTAATGATCAATTAGCCTTTTAAAATGATAAACTTGGATTAGCTAACACAACGTGCCATTGGAACACAGGAGTGATGGTTGCTGATAATGGGACTCTGTACGCCTATGTAGATATTCCATAAAAAATCTGCCGTTTCCAGCTACAACAGTCATTTACAACATTAACAATGTCTACACTGTATTTCTGATCAATTTGATGTTATTTTAAATGGACAAAAAAATATAGCTTTTCTCTCAATAATAACAAACTTTTGAACGGTAGTGTAAGTGTTACCAAATAACAATGTGCATTTCATAAATATTCTAATAAAGTGTGTACATAAAACGTTAACTTCTTAGGGGGTGCGGCAGCTGAGGTGACGGTTTTGGAGTGTCTGGCGTGCCCAAAGTAAAAGGCCTGCCACTCAGGCCCAGAAAATAGGATATGCACATAATTAGTACTATTGGATAGGAAACTGAAGTTTCTAAGAGTGTTAAGAAATTGTCTGTGAGTATAACAGAACTGATATAGAAGGCGAAAACCAGAGGAATTTCTGTCCTGGAAAAAGTGTTTTTGACACAATGCCTCATTTTGAACCCCTCCCTATTGAAAACAGCTATATATGGGAGTAAGATTGCAGTACCTATTGCTTCCACTGGATGTCAGTCTCTAGACAGTGTTTGGTGATGTTAGGTTGCTCTGGATGGTAACAGAAGAAGAATTTCGAACTAGTCATCGGATGTAAACAGAAGAGGATGCGCGTTCACGGGCTCGCGCGCGCTGTGTTTTTTTCCTTTCCTATCGTCCAGTTTATAATCCAGTTGAAATATTATAGTAAATATACATAAGTGTTCCTAAGGATACATTATCAATGATGTTTGATTGTTTTTGGACAAGTGTATAGGTTGAACGAGTTCTCTTCACGGTTCAATGGGCGAGTGGACGCTGTATTTTATGAACATAACGCGCGCCAACCAAACTGAGATGGATATAATAAATGACTTTTTCTAACAAAAGAACCATTGGATGTCTTCGTTGGACACTTGGGAAGCCCTCAGCAGAAGGTCTTCAAAAGGTAAGGGATTTGTTTTCGCTGTAAAATGGGTTTTGTGTGAACCGCGATGGTTTATGAATTTATGCTAATGGACAAATATTGTAGGTGCTATCCTCAAACAATCAAATGTGGTGCTTTCGCCGTAAAGCCTTTTTGAAATCTGACAACGCTGTGATATTGCCAAGAATCAGAGCTTTTGATGACTATGCAACAGTTGTATATTGATGAATGTTTAATAATTCAACTTTTGGATTTTGAATTTGGCACCTTACATTTCACCACTCCCTAAGTAGTTAAATATGTCTGTAAAACCACAATGAGGACATCGACCCAACAAGCAATTTTTCATAAATCATTCGTACAGCGCAAGAAAAAAAGAGTAATCTGAAAATGGTGGCATTAATTCCTGTTCACATTTACAACATAACATACAGTGAGGGAAAAAAGTATTTGATCCTCTGCTGATTTTGTACATTTGCCCACTGACAAAGAAATTATCAGTCTATAAGTTGAATGGTAGGTTTATTTGAACAGTGAGACAGAATAACAACAAAAAAATCCAGAAAAAGACGTGAAAAATGTTATAAATTGATTTGCATTTTAATGAGGGAAATAAGTATTTGACCCCCTCTCAATCAGAAAGATTTCTGGCTCCCAGGTGTCTTTTATACAGGTAACGAGCTGAGATTAGGAGCACACTCTTAGAGGGAGATGGAAGAAACACAAAACAACTGCCAATCTCCCTTGGCCTGGGGCTCCATGCAAGATCTCACTTAGTGGAGTTGCAATGATCATGAGAACGGTGAGGAATCAGGCAGCTGGGACCATAGTCATCAAGAACACAATTGGTGTAACACTACGCCATGAAGGACTGAAATCCTGTAGCGCCCGCAAGGTCCCCCTGCTCAAGAAAGCACATATACATGCCCATCTGAAGTTTGCCCATGAACATCTGGGTGAAAGTGTTGTGGTCAGATGAGACCAAAATGGAGCTCTTTGGCATCAACTCAACTCGCCGTGTATGGAGGAGGAGGAATGCTGCCTGCATATGACCCCAAGAACACCATCCCCACCGTCAAACATGGAGGTGGAAACATTATGCTTTGGGGGTGTTTTTCTGCTAAGGGGACAGGACAACTTCACCGCATCAAAGGGACGATGGACCGTCAAATCTTGGGCGAGAACCTCCCTCCCTCAGCCAGGGCATTGAAAATGGGTCGTGGATGGGTATTCCAGCATGACAATGACCCAAAACACACAGCCAAAGTAACAAAGGAGTGGCTCAAGAAGAAGCACATTAAGGTCCTGGAGTGGCCTAGCCAGTCTCCAGACCTTAATCCCATAGAAAATCTGTGGAGGGAGCTGAAGGTTCGAGTTGCCAAACGTCAGCCTCGAAACCTTAATGACTTGGAGAAGATCTGCAAAGAGGAGTGGGACAAAATCCCTTCTGAGATGTGTGCAAACCTGGTGGCCAACTACAAGAAACGTCTGACCTGTGATTGCCAACAACGGTTTTGCCACCAAGTACTAAGTCATGTTTTGCAGAGGGATCAAATACTTATTTCCTCATTAAAATGCAAATCAATTTATAACATTTTACACATGCGTTTTTCCGATTTTTTTCGTTGTTATTCTGTCTCTCACTGTTCAAATAAACCTACCATTAAAATTATAGATTGATCATTTCTTTGTCAGTGGGCAAATGTACAAAATCAGCAGGGGATCAAATACTTTTCCCCCCTCACTGTATAGGCATTTTATCATTAAGATCTTTAGGAAATAATGTCTGGAGGGTGAAAATCCAAAAACATTCTATTTTGCTCAGAGTATTATTTGTATCACCTCCCCTGTCTGATATCTTAACTTTCTCTATGCCACAAAATCAACAAAAAAAAAAAGTAGAAATTTTATGTTTTTGTCATTAAAATGTACTGCGACTGGATAATCCCTGTCGTTCTCCTAATTGAACTTATGTTCACTAATTCTCTGTTTGAGAGAAGGAGAGGTTTTACCTACAGTACATAACACAGCCCACATGGACATTTAATCATGTAGATAACATGGGTGGTGAAACAGAATTAAAAAAATTCACCTGATTATATAAAGCGCTCTATATTGACGCTTTAGTCTGCTATGCTTTATGTAAGAAACAAGCTGTAAAATGCCAGGGAAAGATGTGACTCTGATCCACGTGGATATCGTTGGTTTGTCTTTATGACGTTCAGAGGCTGCGCTAAAACCTATAGCCAAGGAGAAAAAACAATTACCTTGTTTGGGAAGTACAGTAATGTTTTATTCTGTCACTATCAGTTGACGTTCAACATTTCCACAGGCTATTAAAACAACATACTAATGCTATATCAGTCAGGCACAAGCCAGATCATTATATTATGATTATTATTTCTTCAAGTCTATATATAGCATTCCATTTAAGAAATAAATTATGAAGCATGAATCAGCTACAGGCTGGCAGGAGCACTCAGCATTTCAACACCACATCAACAGCACTTCAACAACATGCCTACAAATTTCACATTTAGGCTGTATAAAATGTATTTATTTAGAATTGAATAATAATTAAATGAAATGTGTTATTATGCTATATAGTCTAATAATGGAATTCACTTTTAGAAACACTAGTTTGGCCAGTCTTTGGTTTGAGGATCATGCAGTGAGCTATGCATGCCTAGTTTGTTAATTTAGCCCAGCAGATGCTTACACTCCCATGCCCTAATCACAGTCAACACACATCTATTTTATAACAATATCATGGAATAAAATAGAAAACATTAGAAGATTAGTTTCCCAAATGAAAAATAGGTTACAAGGACATATAGGGCTACCTGATGATATGCGGCTGCTGTGTACATTTTTTTCCTCATAAATTCATTGATGATCAAACACTTCACTTGTAACTGGTTCTGTTCCACAACATTTTCTACACTTTCGCACTGTTCCAAACTTAGACTATCCTATTTTTTAACAATAGCTTGTATAGAAATCAAAACGTCTCCGGTGCTGCAGCAAGCGCTCAATCGTTGTCATGCTTTCTTGTACAACTGAATGCATTAAACTGAAAGGTGTCTTCCGCATTTAACCCTTTCCAGTCACGCAAAATGACAGAACTGCATGAAATGCATTTATAAAAGGCCATTTTTTTCCTCAGACTGCAAATAAGATGATAGATTCACGAAGTCATCATAATGGAAATCATTTCACCCTTGTCCACGGTGGTCTGCGAATCCACAACCTTCTGGCTACTCTGCCATGTAATGCTTACAAAATGAGTTTCTGCATATCTAAGGTTCTGGTCTGTACTTTATGTTTTAATTATTATTTTGGGTATAGGAGATGGGGACTTGTTTTTTTCCCCCCAAGAGTTCAGGGAGGGCCAATATATTTTACTGAATGGAGGGCCATAAAAAAAAAATTCTCCAGAGGTCTGATTTTCTCCAGGTATCTCGCATTATAAATAATGTACAGTACATAATGATGACAACATTTTTTTCTCTTGAAATAAATTAACAGAAATTGTTAAATAGGTCATTAATTAAGTACTACCCACACATCTGATTATTATGCTTGTGTTTCTTAAGACTGTACAGCATTGAGAGTGAAGCTTACAAACACCATTGTTACATTCTGTACATGGAGTTAGACATTAACCAAATGCACACAGCTGTAAATGTATACAGTATGTTCACTGTACCTTCAGTGCCCACTGCCCGTAGAGGATGAACATCGTGCTTGTAGACAAACTTTTCCTCCAGAACCATCTGGACAGCAGCAATGACCTGGGCCATGATGATCAGAAGGTCACCTTAGGGTTAGAAGAGATGGGTAAAGGCCTTTGCATGGCAGTTCCTCAAGATTTTTCTGGTGTGGGAAAACCAGTCTCTGTAGAAGCAAAATCTAAATAATCAAAAGTCAATAGACTCCAACTCGTTGGCCCTGTTTGAATACCATTCAAATGTATCCTTCCTTCCCATTTTCGTTGAGGTAATCACTGATCAGATGTGAATGGACTGGTGAAATAACTGCTCTGTAAAGCTTGCTTTCAACTATCCAATCATAAGTTAGATCCGTAATTCAAGTGAGGAAGGAGGGAAAGATATATTCTAAGACAGTGGTTGGTTCTAAGAGTATTCGAACAGGGCCCTACCTTTGTCACTAAGTGCCCACTCATTATCCTCTTAATAATGAGTATGTTTACATGCACAGTAATCATTTGAGATTAAACTGATTATGGCAGTAGGCAGAGTAGGGCTGAGACCATATAGTCGACTGGTCGATTGTTTGATCAAGATTATTTTTTAGTCGAGCAGCGGCTAATATATATATATATAAAAAAAATGATGGCACACGAGACGCCTGTCTAAGCGGACTAATCCATTGCGGAGGCCACGGAGATGGCACAGTAGTATCACCATTAGTACATTTACCATAATTTAGAATCTACAATGTTTGTTTGATTATGGTCATTTCTGTTAATGCATATTATTACAGTCTTACCGTTGTCATTGTAGGAGTGGACACGTTGTTTGTGGAGCGCACAACCAAGGCTACACTTGTGAGGAAAAAGTTTTGGTTTATTTTATTCCATTTATGAGTTGTCAATTTATTCATTGTCTTTTGTTTGGAGCGCTGCTGTCAATCTTGAGTAAGGACACATACCTGATTACGAATGGAACTGGGCCTAGGCTACCTGGCCTACGCACAAATGTAGGCTTATAAATGTGGCCATTTGGCGATCCGATACTATTTCTGATTGTCTTAACTCACCATCACTGCGGAGTCATTTTTTCTTCGCCTCAAAAAGCAAGTCAACTAAACCTATTTTTACATCCATTGAGAATGACAATGACAATAAAGTCTTTCCAGCTCTCTCCCTTTCGATAACCACTCGGCATGAAAGGGGGTCGAAAATGGTATGATATGATCTGGTAGAAATTTAATAAAAAAGGCCTACCTGATTACTTCTTATCTTGTTCCTTCTTTTGCGCGTGTATATTGAGTTTGAGTTCAGAATCAAATAGGCTTCACAAAAATAAAATGTTTGCTGTGGTGAATGTTTATTTTGATTGATGATTTTCTGCATTTATCAAAGTCCCATCAGGTAGCCTGATTTCCGATGTGTCCATGTAAACAGGATTAAGGAAATCCTTTTTCTTGCAAAGCATGTAAACGTTTAAAATCAAACTATTATATTAATCTGACTATTCACAATAATCATATTATTGTGTGAATGTAACCGTACTCATTGTGTTCTAACAGTCCTACCCTTGCTACTACAAGTATCCCCTTCCAACCCACAATTCTCTCTACCTTACCAGTGATGACCTCGCTAAGTTTGTGAGAGTCGTCCTTGTGTCCGCTCATGAAGTCAGCCAGGCCCACCACTATCAGGCCCAGGATGGTGATGAGGATGCCTGTCCACTGACTGGCTACCAGGCGGCGCCCTAGGAAGGCCACCGACAGCAGGCCTGTGAAGATGATCACTGCCCCGCGCAGCATCTGGAAGCTGGAGGCGCTCGTCATGTTCAGGGCTGGGGAAGAGAGTCAGAGGGTCACAGACGGAGCTTGGTTCAAATAGGGCGGCAGGTATCCTAGCGGTTAATAGTGCTGTGCCAGTAACAAATCCCTGAGCAGACTAGGTGAAAGGCACTTAACACTAAGTCGCTCTGGACAAGAGTGTCTGCTAAATGACTAAAATGTAAATAGCATTTCTTGTTTCAATATGTCTGCCCGGAGTGGCAAATGGGCAGCAGTTGCACTTTGGGACTATTCAATTGGTTCAACTGGCAATTAGTTCCAGGCAAAAGATAGCAAATACTATTTGAACCCAGGTCTGCAGGCAGTCAGCACAAACTTTCACAATGACAATCTAGAGTTCTCAGATATTGTGTTCCAGTTCCTTAATAAAATGGAAGATACATCACAGGAACTTAAAGTTCAATGGACAAATGTGTTTGTAATTGTGTCTCTGACCATAATGTTACAGATCATTTTGACTTCCTTGCAGTTTTTGAAAAACACTTTTGAAGAATAGAACTTGGAATCCCTTTTTGGTGTGAATTGTCACATGAAAATATTTTATGTAAGGTGCGAGGGAATTAAATGGCGGCTCAAGCAACGAGCAACATGCCCAGAAACTCTGGAGCCCACTGTAATACCAAATGAAGATAAATATCCAGGATGTTGGGGTCACGTACCAACATACATGATGGAGGTAGCAGTCATGTCACAGAGGGCAGGGGAAAGGAAGAGGAGGGGGGTTGAAGCTCTGGCCCGTGTTCATCTTGGGCTCTGGTCTCCGTCTGTCGTGACAAAGCAGCATGTGGAAGACAGCCAGACAACTGAGCTCCCCCAGGAACATCCCTACGGCCTAGAGAGGGGAGGCAGAGGGGTAGAAGGAGAGAGAGGGGAGGCAGAGGGGTAGAAGGAGAGAGAGAGAGGAGGCAGAGGGGTAGAAGGAGAGAGAGAGAGGGGAGGCAGGGGGGTAGGAGTGAGAGGGTGTGTGAGGGAGAGAAAGAAAAACAGAGTCAGCACTCAGCAACCTACCCACCTACCCAAGTGATTCATTTAGGTCTTAGCTTACACACTATGTATTTTATTTGAAAGACTGTACCTGTACAAATGGGTGGGCAAATGTGTGTTCAGGGGGGAGTCTTTACAACCCTTTGCGGAGAACATGTCAGCCCATCTGGGGAGAAGAGAATGTTGATTAAGTTTGCTCAAGAATGTCACACCAGGCCTCCCGAGTGGCGCAGCAGTCTAAGGCACTGCATCGCAGTGCTTGAGGTGTCACTACAGCCCCGGATTCGATCCCTGGCTGTATCACAGCCGGCCTTGACCGGGAGACCCATGAGGCGGCGCACAATTGACCCAGGGTTGTCCGGGTTAGGGGAGGGTTTGGCCGGCCGGGATTTCCTTGTCCCATCGCGCTCTAGTGACTCCTTGTGGCGGGCCGGGTGCCTGCAAGCTGACCTGGCCAGTTGGACAGTGTTTCCTCCGACACATTGGTGTGGCTGGCTTCCGGGTTATGTGAGCAGTGTGTCAAGAAGCAGTGCGGCTTGGCAGGGTTGTGTTTCAGAGGACGCATGGCTCTCGACCTTCGCCTCTCCCGAGTCCGTATGAGAGTTGCAACGATGGGACAAGACAGTAACTACCAATTAATTTGCTGTTTGTTTTGGTTGTGTTTCAGATTAATTTCTATTGGGCACAAAATAATGGTAAATAATGTAGCGTCATTTATTGTAAATAAAAATAGAATATGTTTATAAATACTTCTACATTCATGTGGATGCTACCATGATTACGGATAATTCTGAATGAATCAGGAATAATGATGAGTGAAAAAGCTTCAGACACAGAAATATCATACATACATACAGTGCATTCGGAAAGTATTCAGACCCCTTGACTTTTTCCACATTTTGATATGTTACAGACGTATTCTAAAATTTATTAAGAACACAGTGGCCTCCATAATACTTAAACAGAAGAAGTTTAGAACCAACAATACTCTTCCTAGAGCTGGCCTCCCGACCAAACTAAGAAATCGGGGGAGAAGGGCCTTGGTCAGGGAGGTGACCAACAGCCCAATGGTCACTCTGATAGAGCTCCACATGTCCTCTGTGGAGATGGGAGAACCTTCAAGGAGGACAACCATCTCTGCAGCACTCCACCAATCAGGCCTTTATGGTAGATTGGCCAGATGGAAGCCACTCCTCAGTAAAAGGCACATGACAGCCCGGTTGGAGTTTGCCAAAATACACCTAAAGGACTCTCAGACCATGAGAAACAAAATGATTTGGTCTGATGAAACCAAGATTGAACTCTTTGGCTTAAATGCCAAGCATCACGTCTGTAGAAAACCTGGCACCATCTCTACGGTGAAGCATGGCGCTGTTTTTCAGCGACAGGGACATGGAGACTAGTCAGGATTGAGAGAAAGATGAACAGAGCGAAATACAGAGAGATCCTTGATGAAAACTTGCTCCAAAGTGCTCAGGACCTCAGGACCTATTTATACCTGTGTTTTCTGTCTGCCTGTGCCAGTTCGTCTTGTTTGTTCAAGCCTACCAGTGTTTTGTGTCTCAGCTCCTGCTTTTTCCAGTTTCTCTTTTCTCGCACTCCTGGTTTTGACCCTTTGACCCTAGATGTTGTTTAAAAATAAAAAAATACCCAACAATGTCACCTATTGGCTTTTATAGTCCAATAGGCCTAATCAGTAGAGGCATGACTGGCATGTGAGTGTTCTCCTTGCTGATTCAATAGAAGTGATGTAGTAGTCACAGTGCTGCCTTTTCCCTCACACGTCAGCAGATTGAGCTCCATATCACAACTATGCCCGATTGAGTCACTGGTTTATTGACAAAATGTAGCTCTTGATCTGAATACATTCACACACTGCCAAGTCTTAACACAGTTGGTCAAATCAACTCAAAGGGTCTTAAAAAATTACTCCTAAAATAAAATAAAGAAATTCTACACAATAAGCAACTGTTCTCAGCTCAAGATAACATTCTCCTCAGTGAAGCGCAGACAGTGAAGGGTTTGGTTTCAGGTGACTGCTCTGGTAAGAAGCCCCAAAAAGTGGACGAAACTTGATCTCTCTATTTGCTACATTGTCTCATTTCACTGAGCAAGAGCAACCATGTGTAACATACAGTATCCACACCAAGGGACTTTTGACAGACTAGACCACATCTTTGACAAAATGTTAAAGTTGATCAAGTGTCATTTCCACATGACATAAAAAGCAGAGAATCAGAACTACGACCTACAACCCCAATCCACATCATATTTTGCATGACAGCAAAATAAGTTAAACTGCTGTAATTTACAGAAGTCAATTTAGAGTCTGTCTGTTTTGTGGCACAAAGCCAGTAATTTGCTGAGGCAGCAGTGTCCTCGCATTTCACGACATGACAAGATATTAATCAACAGTGACGCAAGGCAAACGTGAAAGGTTTCCTTGTGTCTGGCATTTTGACTAACGTCTATCAATTTCACAATTTAAAATGTAATCATACATTACACTGACACCTGTAATTAAACTTACATAATATCATCATTAACCATGCTTGATTGTATGAAAAGGTATTTACAAAGATGGTGGAAATATATACCTTTCCCAAATGAATTGCCAATTTAGACAACTGTTGATATAGATATGAGGGACAACTCTGTTTACCAGGAACAGTGCAATAAACATGAAAAACATTGCAGCCCGAATCTTGATGTTCTAACACGCATTTCATTACACGTTGGCTACATTGTAAACACCGTGACATCAATGGACAACATAACTGAAGCGTTCACTTACTTTGCTGATAGCGTGTTGATAGAGCCGGTTGTAAGCATAAGACCCGCAAGAAAGAGTTGATACTTTGTCCAAGCCATGTTGGACGTGCGAGAATATAAAATGCAATTACTATACACGTTTTTTCAAACCCAGCAAGATGTTTACTAGCAACCGTGTCTACTCTATCTGCAAAAAGAAATGTAGTCACATGACTCACATGAGTGTGTCAGCTGACTGAGTGCGCACAAGCAGTGAAATGATGGTTTCCGGGTCGTGGGGCATTTCAGCCCTGAATGATACCTGAAAGGCAATCCTGTCTCCTACGGAGTAGGTTACTTTATGAAGACAAGGACGGTTTCTGTATGTATATACTGTTTAATACAACATAAAAGGCTTTTATTGAACACACATGCAGGCAAAAAAATGTCCAGGCTTCTGCCTCCTCCCTGTGACATTCAAGCACCTCCTATGTCACTGCTCAACATTAAACCACATCTCTTTCTGGAGAACAAAGGGTATATTACCTTTGTCTCAGGTCAAAAGGGGATTTATTTTGCCCTTGTAAAACATACCTGTTCCTAGTTTTACTAAAGCTCAGTATATTAATTAAGTGAACATTTCATTGTTATTTTCTTAAACTCTTTCTGTAGAACTGTCCCATTTTAAACTTTTATACATGTTACTTTCAGTTACTCAAAGATCAACTCTCTTTGGTTTTATCCCTTATCTGCTTGATCTTGTTCTCACAGAGGCAGGTATGACCTGACAGTTCAGAGTTAGACACCTGAGTCTGCCTGGGAAGGGTAGGTAAGTCCTCCTCAGTTAGGTGCAACTGTTGGCTGTCTTCACAGTTGTTCTTTGTAGAAGGCATAGGCACCAAATTATGGCGTTTTTTCCGGAGTGTGCCTTGTGGCCCGCTAACAAGGTAAGAGCGGCAATTTTTAGAGCACACTGTTTCTCATTGTAGACGTTATCACTATCCTAGTGCCCCATAACAGAAGACCCTCATGAACAGTCAACAGAGCACCCTCAGTCCAGTAATGCTTTAGTGCCCCGTCCTGGCACACTCTATGCAGTGTCTCATCATTTCTGAGCTGAGATGCTCCATGAGCTCTCTTAGATAGTGATCACTTGCGGGTAATCCATTGTTGTGTCGACATAGATGTTTTATCCTCCATAAGTTCCTCCATTGGCTCTGTTCCCGCTGTGCTCCTAATCTCAGCTTGTTACCTGTATAAAAGACACCTGTCCACAGAAGCAATCAATCAGATTTCAAATTCTCCACCATGGCCAAGACCAAAGAGCTCTCCAAGGATGTCAGGGACAAGATTGTAGATCTACACAAGACTGGAATGGGCTACAAGACCATCGCCAAGCAGCTTGGTGAGAAAGTGACAACAGTTGGTGCGATTATTCGCAAATGGAAGAAACACAAAAGAACTGTCAATCTCCCTCGGCCTGGGGCTCCATGCAAGATCTCACCTCGTGGAGTTGCAATGATCATGAGAACGGTGAGGAATCAGCCCAGAACTACACAGGAGGATCTTGTCAATGATCTCAAGGCAGCTGGGACCATAGTCACCAAGAAAACAATTGGTAACACACTATGCCGTGAAGGACTGAAATCCTGCAGCGCCCGCAAGGTCCCCCTGCTCAAGAAAGCACATATACATGCCCGTCTGAAGTTTGCCAATGAACATCTGAATGATTCAGAGGACAACTGGGTGAAAGTGTTGTGGTCAGATGAGACCAAAATGGAGCTCTTTGGCATCAACTCAACTCGCCGTGTTTGGAGAAGGAGGAATGCTGCCTGCCTATGACCCCAAGAACACCATCCCCACCGTCAAACATGGAGGTGGAAACATTATGCTTTGGGGGTGTTTTTCTGCTAAGGGGACAGGACAACTTCACCGCATCAGAGGGACGATAAACGGGGCCATGCACCGTCAAATCTTGGGTGAGAACCTCCTTCCCTCAGCCAGGGCATTGAAAATGGGTTGTGGATGGGTATTCCAGCATGACAATGACCCAAAACACACGGCCAAGGCAACAAAGGAGTGGCTCAAGAAGAAGCACATTAAGGTCCTGGAGTGGCCTAGCCAGTCTCCAGACCTTAATCCCATAGAAAATCTGTGGAGGGAGCTGAGTTGCCAAACGTCAGCCTCGAAACCTTAATGACTTGGAGAAGATCTGCAAAGAGGAGTGGGACAAAATCCCTCCTGGAGATGTGTGCAAACCTGGTGACCAACTACAAGAAACATCTGACCTCTGTGGTTGCCAACAAGGGTTTTGCCACCAAGTACTAAGTCATGTTTTGCAGAGGGGTCAAATACTTATTTCCCTCATTAAAATGCAAATTAATTTATAAAATCTTTCACATGTGTTTTTCTGGATTTTTTTGCTGTTATTATGTCTCTCACTGTTCAAATAAACTTATCATTAAAATTAAAGACTGATCATTTCTTTGTCAGTGGGCAAACGTACAAAATCCAGATACTTATAATAGATACTGTTGCTTTTAAGGTAACCTCAGCTTATTGCTGCACATATACATTGACGTAGGTGATCACACCCCCAGGGAGTGATCACAGGTATATAATTAGCTGTGCCCTTTGATTGGTTGCAGAACTTGCTGAGACATACATGTGGTGTTTCCATTGTTAACTTCTGTCTGCAATTGCATTAAAAAAGGTTTGATTGATTTACTTAAAGAAGATATTGTCTGACTGCTGCTTTCACTAATAAGCCAATGATTGTTAAGGAACAAGGAACCTACACCGACATTTGGCGAGCTAGCCAGGAGTGAATGTCCACCCCAGTTGGAGGAGATTCTACACCAGTGTGCCAGATAACCAAATTGAAAAAAGGTAAGCAGACACCTGTGTTACGTACGCCTCTTGGAGGAGGGAACGCAACTCCCTGCTGCTCAAAATTCCCCGCGGAGTGAAAGAGGTATGGGACTGTAGGTGCGAGTAAGGATGACAAAAGCAGTAAGCGGTACAGTTAACAAGGAATTTATTCCATCACACGGTAATTTTGGGGAAAAGGGGCTGAACGGAACCAAAGCAAAGAAAGTAAAAGTCAAAGCCCCCTCTCCTATTTTACCTGCCTACCCACAACTTACCTAACTTAGCACCACCTGGTGCACTAACCAAAATACAGGGGGTGGTCCGTCCAGGTCTTACCTAGTGTGCATAGACAGTAAAATACTATGGGTTATGTATGCCCGCAGGCCTCTTGCCTAAGCACTCCCTAGGTGCCTTCCCCTTCCCCCCTGGGAACAAACACAGGAAAATACAAACAATTTCAAATAATCAATACGGACCTTTTGATAGATCTCTCTCTTTTAGCAAAAATCACTAACACAGAACATAACAATCAGTAACAGCTAACATACCACAATCTCTTAACAACTTTAAATTCAGGATGCACTTCACCCTCAGTCATCAGCCTCATCTATCCGCCTCCTCTCTCAGCCTTCTCCCTTCTGAGCAATAGAACCCTGGCTTATATAGCTGGAGAAGGTGTCTAATGGGATACAGCTGTATCCTGACGAGGGGGTGGGGTCAGCTCCAATTAGTAAAGGGGAAAATTTCAGGAATCCATCCTGAAACACACACATACAAGCAAAAGCACCACAGAAACTGGGGAACGTAACACCTGTTTGATATAAGTCTGTAATTAATTGGCACACTGGTGTGGTTTCCCTCTAATAAGTAAGTGGCACCTCACTCAACCCAAATATACATAAACTTTGAATATGACATAGTCGGATTCTAGATTGGATGTAGTACATATAAATCGGGTTATTGGTATATAATAATTAAACTTTTGGATTTTGAATCTAGCGCCCCACTCCCGACACTACCCGGTGAAATGCAAAGCGCCAAATTCAAAATCCAAAATTCATCAATATACAAGTGTTGCATAGTCATCAAAAGCTCTGCTTCTTGGCAATATCACAGCGTTGTCAGATTTCAAAAAGGCTTTTCTGGCGAAAGCACAACATTTGATTGTTTGATGGTAGCACCTCCAATATTTTTTCCATTAGCATAAATTCATAAACCATTGCGGTTCACACAAAACACATTTCACAGCGAAAACAAATCCCTTACCTTTTGAAGAACTTCTGCTGAGGGCTTCCCAAGTGTCCAACGAAGACAATCCATGGTTCTTTTGTTAGAAAACGTCATTTATTATATCCATAAATCTCCGTTTGGTTGGTGCATAATGTTCAGAAAATCCAACGTCGAATCGCCCATAGAACCGTGAAGAGAACGCGTTCAAATATACCTATAAACTTTTCCTAAACAAATAAAATACCAGTTAAAATGCATCCTTAGCTATCCTTTTATGAATATGAGCGATAATATTTCACTCGGATGGTCACCTAAACGTTATATAAGTAAAATAAAGTGGGGCGCGCAGCCAGACTCGCGCACGAGAAAACTTGTTGACATCTGAGCTACCTTGGCCATTTCCTGTACCTATTCCTCCTGCTTCCTCCAATCTCTCTGAGGCTTTATATATAGACTGTTGACATCTAGTGGAAGCCATAGGTACTGAAATCTCAGAGCTGCTTGCCATAGAACTCAATAGGGAGACTGTCACACAGAGCCAATGTGACAAAAAAACAGTAATTCCTGATAGATTTTTCTCTGGTTTTCGCCTGCAATTTCTGTTCTGTTACACTCACAGACGTTATGTTAACACTTTTAGAAACTTCAGAGTGTTTCCTATCCAATAGTACTAATTATGTGCATATCCTATTTTCTGGGCCTGAGTGGGAGGCATTTTACTTTGGGCACGCCAGACTCTCCAAAACCGTTACCTCGGGAGCCGCTCCCTAAGAAGTGAACAACTCATGGTGTAATCACAACAACACACAGAAACTCAAGTCCTTTTGTTCACCTGACCTAGAATTCCTTACAATCAAATGCTGACCGCATTATCTTCCAAGAGAATTGTCTTCGATTATAGTCACAGCCATGTATACCCCCTCCAAGCAGATACCTCGTCAGCCCTGAAAAAACTTCACTGGACTCTATGTAAACTGGAAACCATACATCCTGGGGCTGCATTTATTGTAGCTGGAGATTTTAACATAGCTAACCTGAGAACAAGACTTCCTAAATTCTATCAGCATATCGAATGCGCGACTCGAGCTGGTAGCATTCTGGATCATTGCTACTCTAGCTTCCGCGATGTATACAAAGCCCTACCCTGCTCCATTTTGTTGCTCCAAGCCTATAGACAGAAACTAAAACAGGAAACGGCCCATGCTCAGGTCTATCCAACGTTGGTCTGACCAAGCGGATTCCACGCTTCAAGATTGCATCGATCACGTGTACTGGGATATGCTCTGGATAGCCTCAGACAATAACACTGATGTATACGCTGACTCGTGAGAGAGTTTATCAGCAAGTGCATCGGACATGTCTTACCCACAGTGACTATTAAAACCTTTCCTAACCAGAAACCGTGGATTGATGGCAGCATTTGCACAAAACTGAAAGCATGAACCACCACTTTTAATCATGGCAAGGCGACTGGAAACATGACCGAATGCAAACAGTGCCTTCTGCAAGGCAATCAAACAGACAAAGCGTCAGTATAGAGACAAAGTAGAGTCACAATTCAACGGCTCAAACACGAGACGTATGTGGCAGGGTCTACAGTCAATCACAGATTACAAAAAGAAAACCAGCCCAGTCGCGGACATTGACGTCTTGCTCCCAGACAAATTAAATAACTTCTTTGCTCACTTTGAGGACAATACAGTGCCACTGACACGGTCTGCTACCAAAGCCTGTTAACCCTCACAAGGCTGCCGGCCCAGACGGCATCCCTAGCAGTGTCCTCAGAGCATGCGCAGACCAGCTGGCTGGTGTGTTTACGGACATATTCAATCAATCCCTATCCCAGTCTGCTGTCCCCACATGTTTCAAGATGGTCACCGCTGTTCCTTTTCCCAAGAAAGGTAACTGAACTAAATGACTATCGCCCTGTTGCGCTCACTTCTGTCATCATGAAGTGCTTTGAGAGACTGGTCAAGGATCATATCACCTCCACCCTACCTGATACCCTAGACCCACTCCAATTTGCTTACCGCCCCAATAGGTCCACTGACGATGCAATCCCCATCACACTGCCCTATCCCATCTGGTCAAGACGAATACCTATGTAAGAATGCTATTCGACGAGACGGCCTACAGGGAGGAGGTGAGGGCCCTCGGAATGTGGTGTCAGGGAAATAACCTCTCACTCAACGTCAACAAATCAAAGGAGATGATTGTGGACTTCAGGAAACAGCAAAGGGAGCACCTCCCCATTCACATCGAAAGTTTTAATTTCCTCGGCGTACACATCACGGACAAACTGAAATGGTTCACCCACACAGACAACGTGGTGAAAAAGGCGCAACAGTACCTTTTCAACCTCAGTAGGCTGAAGAAATTTGGCTTGTCACCTAAAACACTCAAACTTTTACAGACGCACAATCGAGAGCATCCTGTCGGACTGTATCACCGCCTGGTACGGCAACTGCACCGCCATCCCCGGGGGCAAACTACCTGCCCTCCAGGACACCTACAGCACCTGATGTCACAGGAAGGCCAAAAATATCTTCAAGGACAACAACCACCCGAGCCACTGCCTGTTCACTCAACTATCATCCAGAAGGCGAAGTCAGTACAGGTGCATCAAAGCTGGGACCGAGAGACTGAAAAACGATCTATCTCAAGGCCATCAGACCGTTAAACAGCCATCACTAACATAGAGAGGCTGCTGCCAACATACAGACTCAAATCTCTGGCCACTTTAATAAATGGACTTAATAAAGGTATCACCAGTCACTTTAAATAAATACACTTTAACAATGTTTACATAACCTACATTACTCATCTCATATGTATATACTGTATTCTATACCATCTACTGCATCTTGCCTATGCCGCAAAGCCATCGCTCATCCATATATTTATGTATATATTCTTATTCATCCCTTTATATTTGTGTGTATAAGGTAGTTGTTGTGAATTTGTCAGATTACTTGTTAGATATTACTGCATTGTCGGAACTAGAAGCACAAGCATTTCGCTACACTCGCATTAATATCTGCAAACCATGTGTATGTGACCAATAAAATTTGATTTTATTTGATGTAGGTCACTGGCTATAGTCAAGTCGTCCAAAAGCAAGAGCGTTTCCTGTTCTCTCTTCCGCTGCAAAAGGGAGGGTTAAAGGGAAACCTAATCAGTTGCACAACTGAATGCATTAAACCAAACCCCTCTGAATCAGAGAGTTGCGGGGTGGTGCCTTGATCAATATCCACAGAACCGGGGGAGCGGTTGTTGGGGGTTAACTGCCTTGCTCAAGGGCATAACGGAAGATTTTTCCACCTTGCTGGCTCTGGGATTTGAACCAGTGACATTTCAGTTACTGGCACAATGCTCTTAACCGCTAGGTTTAACCACTAGGGAGGAGATTTTAAGGGATAGTTTCACCCACATTTCAAAATTAAATACTTTGAGGGAAGGGTTGATAAGCCAGGTCAAATGGTTGAACAAAGGCAAGGGAGTGAGGAAAGAGCAAAATGAATAGGGGCAGCAGTAGCTTCGAGGTTAGAAAGGCAGGCCAATATTCAAACCCCCGAGCTGCCTGTGATGAAATCTGCAGGGAGTGATTTGTCAGCCAGAGGGATACCAGCTACAATATCTCTGTATACTACCTACTGCTGTTGTGCCTTTGAGCAAGGCACTTTACCTCTAAGTGCCCATGAGCTGCTCCCAGCATGTGATGTGTGTCAGGTTGGTTACTGTGACAGAATATTTGTGCAAATGACCAATAAAGGGTTGTACTATCAGTTATCGATGATAATGTGGAAGACAGAGATGCTGTTTTACACAGGGTCAATGAAAACCAGTGTTTTTTTTTCTCCCCCAAAGCACTTTCTCACTCTTACTTACCCTCAAACTTTGGAATCAAAGAGGCCAGGTTCCACTCTTTCAGCGTATCTTTACAAAGCAGCCCACTCATTGGCAGCCCACTCACCTTTGCATTTAAGTACAGAAATAACTAAATGTTAGAAACATAGCTAGCTAAACTAACACGGCTACATCAAATTTAAGGTAAACTCTAACGTTACTGTAGCTAGCTAATAGAATTTGCATCCATCCTTCTCAACGTCCGACGAAGGCTGCCACTGTCAGAAACCCTTGAAACCCCTTACAGTAGCGCTAGCAAACTCAATCACCATGCAAGCATGAGATAAGCCTGCCAAATAGCTTGCTTAAAATAACCCAGATGGAGAATAAGTAAAATCTAGCTAGCCAGCTAATTTAGCTAATCTATGTTAACGTAGCTAGCCAACTAACTTAGCTAACGAGTGAAACAGTGTCCAAGACAGTCCAGAAGAAGTGTCAGACTAGCTAAGGTAGCTAGCTAGATACATTTAGTTAGCTACCATTACAGACACTGACAGTTAGCTAGCTAGCTAGCCAGCCAAACGTTGACAAAAAACGTAAATTTACACTGAACAAAATATAAACGCAACATGTAAAGTGCTGGTCCCATGTTTCATGAGCTGAAATAAAAGATCCCAGAAATGTTCGATACGCACAAAAAAACGTATTGCTCTCAAATGTTGTGCACAATGTCTTTACATCCATGTTAGTGAGCATTACTCCTTCGCCAGTAATCCATCCACCTGCCAGTTGTGACATATCAAGAAGCTGAATAAACAGCATGATCACTACACAGGTGCACCTTGTGCCCGGGACAATAAAAGGCCTCTCTAAAAGGTGCAGTTTTGTCACACAACACAATGCCACAGATGTTTCAAGTTTTAAGAGGGCATGCAATTGACATGCTGACTACAGGAATGTCCACCAGATCTGTACCCGGAGAACTTAATGTTCATTTCTTTACCATAAGCGGTCTCTACCGTGTTGTTTTAGAGAATATGGCAGTGCTTCCAACTGGCCAAACAACCGCAGACCACGTGTAACCACGCCAGTCCAGGACCTACACATCTGGCTTCCTCACCTGCGGAATCGTCTGAAGAGGGGATGGGGGGTGCTGAGGAGTATTTCTGTCTGTAATAAAACCCATTTCTGGGGAAAAACTCATTCTGATTGGCTGGGCCTGGCTCCCCAGTGGGTGGACCTGGCTTCCAGGCCTACCCATGGCTGAGCCCCTGCCCAGTTATGTGAAATCCATAGATTAAGGCATAATGCATTTATTTCAATTGACTGATTTCCTTCTATGAACTGTAACTCAATAAAATCTTAGAAATTGTTGCATGTTGCGTTTGTATTTTTGTCCATTATAGATAGCTTGCTTTCCATTTTACAACAGATGTTTCTAATCCCCCCCTGATTGGTCATCAACGGTAACATTGTTGCCACAAGTTTGCCACAGATTCAAATTGAATCCTGAGAGAATTGTCTGCCAGAAAAAAAACTTTGGCGAACTGTTTGCCACTAGTGGCTAGAAATATTATTGATGCCAAAGGCTTTCCTTAGATTCACCACTAGTCGCAAATGTTTGCAAACTTTTTCCACAACATTTTGTGGAATACTATTTAGTTTGCAGCGAAATGTCCTATTGTTTTTTTTTTTGTCAATGTGCGGTGGGCAGAACATTTAGACAGTTTTTTGCATAGAGCATCTTATTGACAAGATCAGAATTTCTTTTTACAAAGGAACATAACTGGGGATATCAGCCTAGTAGTGATTCTCAACCTGAGGATCCCTGGGGGGCCCAATGGCCCGTCCGTGAGTTTTGGTGTCACTAAGTAGCTCACATTGTATGGAACATTGCAATAAATATACTGTATGTAAACAAATATATATATTTTGTTCTAAAAATGTTGGGCACCACTATAACCTTTATCTTAATCATGAGACAAAATATGTGGCTGATTCTTTTGGAAAGAGTCAGACAGTAGACCTAGAAAAGAGCCACTGGCCTATATACCAAAATCCACAGATCTAGATTCTTACAAAGTATCTCTATTCAATCAAATCACAAAGTGCTATACAGAAACCCAGCCTAAAACCCCTTAACAGCAAGCAATGCAGATGTAGAAGCACAGTGGCTAAGAAAAACTCCCTAGAAAGGCAGGAACCTAATAAGAAACCTAGAGAGGAGCCAGCCTCTGAGGGGTGCTCGGTCCTCTTCTGGCTGTGCCAGATGGAGATTATAAGAGTACATGGCCATTTTGTTCTTCAAGATGTTCAAACGTTCATAAATGACCAGCATCAACTGTTTTCTTGTCGTAAATGTTGAAGTCCATTTGTTTTCTAAATGTTTACTGGACGTACAATGCACATCACAGTTGGGATAACTTCCACAGATTGACAGAATTAGGCTAAATGTTCAGCTGATGATAGAGCTTACATCATTTGAAGTGAGGGATAAGATAAGTGAATAGGCTTGAATAGGTTTAATTAAACTAAAACATTAAGCATTCAATTATTTTATTCATGAGCTACATTACACAACATGCTTGAAATAAACCAATAACAATTAAGCTTTGTATTCAATTAAATTATTAATGGGCTATGCAATGTCTCAGAGAACAGTGACTACAGAATCCACACTAACATCCAGGCATAAAGTTCACTACACATTTATGCATTCATTGATAAATAGGTGATTTTACCATGCATTCATGACATGCAGGGTTAATGTTGTTTCTGTTATTATAATCAATATCCTTAGAAAGTTTAGATTACATAGGCTAACAAGTATAATTAAATGTCTGTGGTAAGGTATCAATATTGACATGTAAATCTCCCATGATTTTTGTTCATTGAGGTCACATGAATCATCGGCTTCAGCCTCCAGGTTGGTTACTATATTCAAATACATGGGAATCATTGAAAGGTTAAAATATGGACAGCAGATGGCAGACAAGTCCAAAGTGGTTTGGCTGGCTCTGGCATGTTCTGCAATAACCTCTGAGTTGCTCAGAGCTAGTGTAGAGGATGTCAATCGATGAGCAGAGCAGTTTGTCAAGGACAGCTGTCATCCTTAAAGAAAGGCCCCCAGACCTCACATAATTCGCACCGACCTGGCTTGATTGACATGACGATACACACATCGCTTTTTTTTCAGACTCATTGTTTCATCCGATTATGTCCACTGACTTAAAGCTGCAATATGTAGAAATGTGGGTTATAAGCAAGTCCAAGAAGCGGTAGATATGTTCTATGTGCACTATTTATATGCTTCCAATTCTTAAGTTTAGTTTTTGTGTCTTTTACTTCCAGCTTTCAACTTACACTTGAAAGTTGTAATAATAGAATACACATGGTGCAATTTCAAAACTGGGTAGTGCATCATCAGTTTTCCTCTTGTCATGTCAATCATTGCATACCTTAGAGAGCTATTTATAACTTGTTAGATATGTCCAGATCAACTAACTATCCCATGTCAACGTTTTTTAACTAGGTTTTTTAGCCCATAGATTTTGTTGTAATGTTTGAGTCACTCAAATATCACATGAATACACATTAGACATGGGAAAATGTATAGAATTGCAAGAAAATGAGCTTTAAAACTGCCAAATTGTCTCTGCACCGCATTAAATTTGTTGAATTGTAGGAAATATACCGTAAACCTGAAACATTTTCTCTCCGCCAACAAGAGGGATGTGAAACGTTTGCGTCATGAACAGTGCTTGTGTCCGTAGAAATAGCGTGCAGGGGGATGCGGAATGTTCCCCCAATGCTGGAAGGGGGACCTGAGTGAAAAAGTTTGGGAACCCCTGCTCCACAATATACATTACTTGTTTTGTCACATAAACTGAAATTAGGCAAGCTATTAGAATTTTTGCAAGGTGGAAATTGAGTGATTTCTACATATTGAGGGGTGAAAGAAAAGCATAATATATGCAGGTATATTACTAAAGATAAGAGTCTATGGTTTATATCTAAGGTTTATTTAAGTTCAAATTGGTTTAGAAGAACCTCATATCCAGGGCTCATCCCCTCTCATCAGATGTTTATTAAATTAACTGAAATGGGCTGCCTGTTGCATTCCCTACTGCCTGCATGTGCACTTAACTTTCCGCTGAAATAGCACTCGTGATGGAGAACGGTTTCAGGGTAGGCAAATGCCAGGGACAACTAGATGGCTACTGAGCAAGTTAGGAAGCCTCTGTTCTGTCCCCTCCCCACTCTCTGTGAAGTCACTTGTCTCTCCTCACTGCAGACTGGAGTCCTCTCAGCTCTCACCCCCACAAGATCTGTTCAAGTGCCTCTCCATGTGACACAACAGATCAACTCTCACTTCAACCCTCAGAGAATAACATTCCTCTGTATTATGTCGAAGTGTTTATGGCACAATGTTTGCCCAGGATTCCATTCTCATTTGAAGATGGGTAAGGTAAACATTACAGAAGATCATGCTTAGCTAGAGCTCCTGGACTGGAACAGACTATTGTCCTCAGGTTGTTGAACGTTTTTGGGAAGTATTTGTGGTCAATGTTGGAAAACAACTTTAAAAATGAAAGATCACACTAAGCAGTTGCTTTACTGAGCGGCATACATACATGTATTTCAGTGCTCACAGATTTCCAAAGGCAGTTGAACTGACAGAGGATGGATGGAGCAAGGGCATATTGCGGTTACCAACAGAGCAGGATGGGAAAATTGACATTGTTTTTTGTAATGTAACAGAGATAGAAAACAAAATGTTCGGAAAAAACTGAGTGAGCTCAGCTGTGAATGGTCCTCGCGCACCAAAAAGTGTCAAGGGAAGCCAGTTTGGATTTGGCATCAGACCAGTCACATCACAAGCCAAACATCATTATTGCCAGAAAAATACTTGAATTGTTGCATCTCGTTGTGCTGTTGTCCTCTGGTGGCTAGCTAGCTAAAATCGTTCCATTCCTAAATTAGCCATGGATGGAAATAGAGATTTGGACTTGTGGTTTTACTTAATTATCCGTACTGGCCAAGGATAATAATGGTGATTCTGATCCAACCATAAATTCATACATTGTTCCCCTGGACTGAGAGAATGGAAGTTCATGTCAAGGCGTGTGCGTACTGGAGCGAAGTCAAGTGCAGGAGAGCAGAGAGTTGTGAACAGGCGCACACTTTATTTAGACCGGAGGAACAAACAGATGAACGCAACTGCGTCAAAAACCTCCATCAAAAAATGTCAAAAGTGCAAAACCATTCACACTAATTACAAAGTGTAACAAATAAAGCACACTCGTCTAGCGCGTCAAAAACAAATGACACGTAACACAAAACAATTCCACACAAAGACATGATGGGGAACAGAGGAATAAATACATGCAGTGTGATTGGGGAATGAAATCCAGGTGTGCAAGGAACAAGACAAAACAAATGTATCAATGAAAAATGGAGTGGCGATGGCTAGAAAGCCGGTGACGTCGACCGCCGAACACCGCCCGAACAAGAAGAGGAGCCGACTTCGGCTGAAGTCGTGACAGTTCAACATGTAGCTAGCTGTGGTTGCCCATGAAAGGAAGTTAGGCTAGTGAACAAGTGTTTTAGCAAGGTAGCCTAGGACAACAAAAAATAAAAGCGTGTACTGAATGACAGTCATAGACCGTTTAGGCAACATGAAAAAGGAGGATGGCATTGGGGTTAGTCAACATATTTTTTCCACACACACACACACACACACACACACACACACACACACACACACACACACACACACACACACACACACACACACACACACACACACACACACACACACACACACAAACAAAAGTCTTGAGGTATTGCTCACCTGAGGTAGAGTACCTTGTGATAAGCTGTAGACCACACTATCTACCAAGAAAGTTCTCATCTATATTATTGGTAGCCATCTATTTACCACCACAGACCGATGCTGGCACTAAGACCGCATTCAACCTACTCTATAAGGCCATCAGCAAACAAGAAAATGCTCATCCAGAAGCGGCGTTCCTAGTGGCGGGGGACTTTAAAGGTCAACATTCACAAAGCCGAGGGGCTAGACAGATTACCAGGACGTGCACTCAAAGCATGTGTGGACCAACTGGCAAGTGTCTTCACTGACATTTTCAACCTCTCCCTGACCGAGTCTGTAATACCTACATGTTTCAAGCAGACCACCATCGTCCCAGTGTCCAAGGAAGCGAAGGTAACCTGCCTAAATGATTATCGTCCCGTAGCATTCACGTCGGTAGCCATTAAATGCTTTGAAAGGCTGGTCATGGCTCACATCAACAGCATACTCCAGGATACCCTAGACACACTCCAAAAGATCCACAGATGACGCAATCTCAATCGCACTACATGCTAACCTTTCCCAGCTGGACAAAAGGAATACCTACAACTCAGCGTTCATCACCATAGTACCCACGAAGCACATCACAAAGCTAAGGACCCTGGGACTAAACACCTCCCTCTGCAACTAGATCCTGGACTTCCTGACAGGTCGCCCCAGGTGGTAAGGGTAGGCAACAACATGTCTGCCACGCTGATCCTCAACACTGGGGCCCTTCTGTGTTGTGTACTTAGTCCCCTCCTGTACTCCCTGTTCACCCATGACTGTGTGGCCAAACACGACTCCAACACCATCATTAAGTTTGCTGACGACACAACAGTGGTAGGCCTGATCACCGACAACGATGAGACAGCATACAGGGTCAGCATACAGGAGGTCAGAGAACTGGCAGTGTGGTGCCAGGACAACAACCTCTCCCTCAATGTGAGCAAGTCAAAGGAGCTGATCGTGGACTACTGGAAAAGGCGGGCCGAACAGGCCTCCATTAACATCGACGGGGCTGTAGTGGAGCGGGTCGAGAGTTTCAAGTTCCTTGGTGTCCACATAACCAACAAACTATCATGGTCCAAACACACCAAGACAAGAGGGCACAACAAAACCATTCCCCCTCAGGAGACTGAAAATATTTGGCAATGGTCCCCAGATCCTCAAAAAGTTCTACAGCTGCACCATCTGACTGGTTGCATCACCGCCTGGTATGGCAACTGCTCAGCATCTGACCGTAAGGAGCTACAGAGTGTTGTGCATACGGCCCAGTAAATCACTGGGGCCAAGCTTCCTGCCATCCAGGACCTATAATAGGTGGTGTCGGAGGGAAGCCCATAAAATTGTTAGACTCTAGTCACCCAAGTCATAGACTGTTCTCTCTGCTACCGCACGGCAAGAGGTAACGGAGCGCCAAATCTACGACCAAAAGGCTCCTTAACAGCTTCTACCCGCAAGCCATAAGACTGCTGAACAATTAATCAAATGGCCACCGGACTATTTACATTGACCTCCCCTCCATTTGTATTGTACACTTCTATTACTCGTTGTTTATTATATATGCATTGTCACTTCACCCATACCTACATGTACAAATGACCTTAAACCAACCTGTACCCCCGCTCACTGACTCGCTACCAGTACCCCCTGTATATAGCTTCGTTATTGTTATTTTATTGTATTACTTTTTATTATTTTTTACTTTAGTTTATTTGGTAAATATTATCTTAACTCTTCTTGAACTGCACTGTTGGAACCTCTCTTTTTTTCAATTTTCGCCCAAAATGACATACCCAAATCAAACTGCCTGTAGCTCAGGACCTGAAGCATGTTGATTTCACACCAACTGAATATTTGATTGACAGCTCCATCAAGTTTTGTTAGGTGGGACCCAAGAGAGAACCAGAGGTGAGGATGTTGGGGAAAACTGTACAGGCTGTTCTGTTGTAAAACCGAGTACAACACAGAAAGGTCAGATGGGGAGCTCTATAATAACATAATTAGGTGGGTGCTTACATTTGCCCATGTACACGTGTGTATTATACACATGTCGGAATTGGAAATTCATTTTTTTTTGCATATCCCACTCCCCCTGAGACACCCTCAGAGAGTGGAGTCACATCCAGGGATCAGCAACCCCGAAGCAATTAGGGTTGTGGCTTGCTCAATGGCACATCAACAAATCTTTCACCTAGTTAGCTAACTTTTTGGTTACTGGCCCAACACTTTTAACCACTAGGCTACCTGCCACCCCTTCTGTAGGGGCCGGCTAAGGTGGTCAGTACATGTCAAGGAGTTTGATATAATGGCAAACCTGTTCACCTGTCAACATACAGTGGGGAAAAAAAGTATTTAGTCAGCCACCAATTGTGCAAGTTCTCTCACTTAAAAAGATGAGAGAGGCCTGTAATTTTCATCATAGGTACACTTCAACTATGACAGACAAAATGAGGGAAAAAATCCAGAAAATCACATTGTAGGATTTTTATGAATTTATTTGCAAATTATGGTGGAAAATAAGTATTTGGTCAATAACAAAGTTTATCTCAATACTTTGTTATATACCCTTTGTTGGCAATGACAGAGGTCAAATGTTTTCTGTAAGTCTTCACAAGGTTTTCACACACTGTTGCTGGTATTTTGGCCCATTCCTCCATGCAGATCTCCTCTAGAGCAGTGATGTTTTGGGGCTGTCGCTGGGCAACACGGACTTTCAACTCCCTCCAAAGATTTTCTATGGGGTTGAGATCTGGAGACTGGCTAGGCCACTCCAGGACCTTGAAATGCTTCTTACGAAGCCACTCCTTCGTTCGGCGGTGTGTTTGGGATCATTGTCATGCTGAAAGACCCAGCCACGTTTAATCTTCAATGCCCTTGCTGATGGAAGGAGGTTTTCACTCAAAATCTCACGATACATGGCCCCATTCATTCTTTCCTTTACACGGATCAGTCGTCCTGGTCCCTTTGCAGAAAAACAGCCCCAAAGCATGATGTTTCCACCCCCATGCTTCACAGTAGGTATGGTGTTCTTTGGATGCAACTCAGCATTCATTGTCCTCCAAACACGACGAGTTGAGTTTTTACCAAAAAGTTATATTTTGGTTTCATCTGACATTCTCCCAATCCTCATCTGGATCATCCAAATGCTCTCTAGCAAACTTTAGACGGGCCTGAACATGTACTGGCTTAAGCAGGGGACACGTCTGGCACTGCAGGATTTGAGTCCCTGGCGGCGTAGTGTGTTACTGATGGTAAGCTTTGTTACTTTGGTCCCAGCTCTCTGCAGGTCATTCACTAGGTCCCCGTGTGGTTCTGGGATTTTTGCTCACCGTTCTTGTGATCATTTTGACCCCACGGGTGAGATCTTTCGTGGAGCCCCAGATTGAGGAAGATTATCAGTGGTCTTGTATGTCTTCCATTTCCTAATAATTGCTCCCACAGTTGATTTCTTCAAACCAAGCTGCTTACCTATTGCAGATTCAGTCTTCCCAACCTGGTGCAGGTCTACAATTTTGTTTCTGGTGTCCTTTGACAGCTCTTTGGTCTTGGCCATAGTGGAGTTTGGAGTGTGACTGTTTGAGGTTGTGGACAGGTGTCTTTTATACTGATAATAAGTTCAAACAGGTGCCATTAATACAGGTAACGAGTGGAGGACAGAGGAGCCTCTTAAAGAAGAAGTTACAGGTCTGTGAGAGCCAGAAATCTTGCTTGTTTGTATGTGACCAAATACTTATTTTCCACCATAATTTGCAAATAAATTCATTAAAAATCCTACAATGTGATTTTCTGGATTTTTTTTCCTCATTTTGTCTGTCATAGTTGGAATTGTACCTATGATGAAAATTACAGGCCTCTCTCATCTTTTTAAGTGAGAGAACTTGCACAATTGGTGGCTGACTAAATACTTTTTTTCCCCACTGTACCTACTCAATCATCTAAACCAAAATCTGGAGACGTCATCTATTTAAATGTTTTATTGACATAGAGGCATGAAATGAGGAGGATATAGACAGAGGGAGATATAGTTTAGAAGTCCAGGGAGGGCCTGGGATTCAATCCCGTGCAGGTAGGGGGAAATATACAGTATGTGATTGAGGCCACGACCTTAACCGCACACATTTTTGTTTTAGCCCCAGACAAAAACACCTGATTCAACTTTTCAAGGGCTTGATGATTAGTTGACAAGTAGAATCAGGTGTGCTTGTCCGGGGCCACAACAAAAATAGGTACTGTTGTGGGTACTGGAGGACCGGAGTTGGGAAACACCGCCCCTAAGCCTCAGGTATACTTGCTGCTGCTCTTATGTTGCGGTACGGTGTATCGGTGGATTTGGTGCTGTCTGTAGAGTGAGGGTAATATTACATTTGGTAAAGTGAACTAGATTATTTTAGCTCTTTATCATATTATGCTCTTACATTACAGAGTTGATGAGCGTATATACAGTTCATGCTTGTAACAGGGTTTACAATTAAATCATGAACATGCATCTATTAGTCCTATGTCCTATACTGAGTGTGAATAACAAATCCATACTTTTGTGATACAAATGCATGCAAATTGGAATTACTGTGTCTGTGTGTGTGATACTGCTTGGCCGATTTGGCAGTGGGTGCTTTTGATGAATAGTGGTACATAACAATGGCTCAGGTCTGCTGTACAAGCGTAGCAAAATCACACATTCGCCTATAAGTCTATTAAAAGCAGCAAGGCACTTAGGAAATAGTGTCTATGGCTTAATCAAGCCTGTTGCTAAGCTACACCTTTCCAGTCTCATTTGATGTCTACCCAGACTCCCTAATCAATTTAATTGCTCTCTTTCATGTATTTACTTGTTTGCTTTTCCCCTGCTTTTTCCATTGAAAACAAGGGGCCTCATTTTGCACATGGAGAGATGTATTTATCACTTGAAATGGCTCAACTCAAGCCATGATGACTTGGTAGCACTTACAGTAGTTTCATTTGCTGTACTAAGAAATGCAATCAGTCCTACTTTAATAATATAATTCCACATGCTGCCGAGATGATCACACTCCCAGGGAAATAACTGCAGTTCATGTACTCCTAACATGTACTCCTAATTTACTTGAATGTTTATTAAAGCAAAGTTATGCATACTGACTACATTCAAACCCAGATTGGAATTTGATACAATCAGTCATTGATACAAAGATTTCCATTGAAATCCACACATATATTCAGTATGTATCAGTGAAATAAGTAAGAAGACTGTCCCTCAAGCTTGTAGTCACCAGTTGTTGAGACACTTGGAGAAGAAGAAAAATAATTTCCAGCTGACTTTCAAGCATTTGCCTATGGCCAGCAGGCAAAGCAAAAGCAAAAACATATACACGTATATGCATGCACACACAAGCATGCATACACGAGAGCACCCACACACATATGGCGTTGGATGTGACGTCTCCATATCAGTTAGACAGACACACGCACGCACGCACACACACACAAACACACACGTTTAGACACCCACTTTGGGCCCCATCCATTGCCGTTGGCTGGAAATGTGCAGGATGTAATAGAATTGGCAGCCCTCCATATCCCTTAGAGAATATGTCAACAATCAGTCTGCATCGTTGTAATAACTGTTATTTCCAACTCAGAGGCAGGCTGACACAATCCTGGATGCCCTTTCATTGGAGACCCGCGATTCAAATTGGAGAGGCATTCAAACTCAAGTAAACACGTACTGGGGACACTGTCATCATTGTCAAAGATCGAAGTCTCAGGTGACTGTTGACGTAAAAGGGATGTGAAAAGAATGGGCTGGATGGAAAGAGGGAGTGATAAGGGTAAATTAGATATAAATTGCAACATGATGCCAAAGACTTCTATGTAACCCTCAGGCTTGTATAAAAAAAATTTATCAGTAAATCGGATGGAAATCTGTAAAGAAAGAGACAGACAACTCTCTTTGTATTGTAGAAGACTGTGTCGCATAACTGAAGTTGTTTGTCTGTATTTTGCATCCTCAGTCACATGAGCAAGCTCACATTTCCATATTTGGCTGTGATGATACAGCAACAGATATCTCTACAAGTCGGAGAGTGAGCTCACCTAATTTAGTTGGATCATAAATCGGCAACAGCAAAACAGAACCTCCACAGCCCCAAAGCTTATTACTACAAAAACATTTAAGGGATAGTTTGACATAATTACATATTTTAAAAAACAATTTAAGTTAATGTCCCCAGTTGAACGTGTTTTAAATGTTATGTTTTGTTACCCATCTCCTTTCTAGGGAGTTTTTCCTAGCCACCGTGATTCTACACCTGCATTGCTTGCTGTTTGGGGTTTTAGGCTGGGTTTCTGTACATCACTCTGTGACATCAGCTGATGTAAGAAGGGCTTTATAAACAAATTTGATTGATTTTGAATTACTTGTTTTTAAATTATTTAGAGATAATATGTAATTTCGCTGAACTGTCCCTTTAGTGGCATTTGTTTTAACAAGTAAGGTGTTCTATGTTTGAGTCAGTCTTTTGAGACCATAATGGGACTAGAATTTGAGCAGAGCCAGGGTCTAAGGCTATGATGTAGAGCTGGGTCATGTTCCACATTCATGAACAGTTTATGCTTTAACCTCACAATGGTTTGACGTAAACAACCTTACCCTTTACCCGTGTTTGACCATTCTTTTAAACTATACACACACTTGCATAAGAGTAATGAAAAGCTGTTGGTAAAGCATGATGTTGAAGCGCATAGATGGTAGTAGAACCTTGTGTATAATTTGCTTTGCATTGCCACCCTGCATTAACATCCTCTGATTCAGAGGGGTTGGGTTAAAATGGAAGACACAATTCAGTTGAATGCATTCAGTTGCGCAACTAACTAGATATCCCCTTTCCCCTTTCCCTTTATTCTTTGAATATTTTGAATATTTTATGTCTTTCATCCTTGAAAAGATGTGTGATATCAGCCTAGTGTTTCTAGAAATGACCTCATACACAATGTTTTTTATCAAGACTGCCCAAATGTGCCTAATTGGTTTATTAATACATTTTCTAATACAATGACCTATGCCATAAGTGTCCATTCATTGTATTGTTATAGCTGTAGACCATCAAAAGTAAATGGAAATACAGTACATTTGTTTATTGTGATGCAAAATAAATGACAGGACTGCCTCTCTCTCGCTCTCTCTCACCATTGTCACATAGCCTTTGTGTATTGTACAACAAGTGCATCACACACTCAACGCTACACAGGTAACAATTGGTGATCAGCACATAAGACAGCAAACCCCTGGTTACCTTAGGCCTAATCATCATGCACCAGCCAAAGTCACAGCGGGCTGTCATTGGTTGCGTAACCATTCTCTAGTGGTGCTCTATGCACTTTTGGCTGGAATCGCTGCTCTTACCGCTCAGACGCTCTCTGAAGTCCTTGTGTTCACCAGAGGAGGCTGTTGAATGCACTTGGCCATGAGAGAATCACTGTGCTGGCAGCAGTACATCGCCCAATGAGATGTCAGAAAAAAATATAACAACATAGGCTAAAGAAATAAATAATTTTGAAATGGAGAACAGGAGAAAAAACAGAGGGGTCATTGGCATTATAAAAACAGTAAAAACACAGTAGAGAAACAGACATGTGGGCTGTATTCATACTGTGTGTTACATCCCTGATTAAGTATTAATTGTGTCCAATAGCAGGGTGACTTTTTTATTGCTGTATTTTATCAGTTTTATAGTTTTTTCCCAAATCTCGTTGGTAGAATACAGAATGAATAAAAAAATCGGAATAACACATGAAATGTGAAGAACCTATGCGTATCATATGAATCAATGCATTTTTGCTTGAAATATTGCATGAGAAGCCATTTTGAATCAGATCTGGCTTGGTTATCTAACTGCCGAGACAGCTACTCGACGTGAGCACGGTGGTAACGAGGCGGTAAGGTGAGCTCGAGCCGTGACTTCTTCGGTAGGACACATAATCATAACTGACACAGGAGCAACACAGCAGATTTAACAATAATAGGCAGTGAAGTCACAAACATTTCTGAGGCACTCTGTGCTACTCCCTTTGAAAAAAAGGCAGTAGGTTCTATTGCCATGGCGTCGTTAAGAATGCTGTGCTTGTATAATTAATGTCCTTCTGTACAGTGCTTACATATCTGTAGAACAGAACAGGAAAAAAACTTTGTATATCCATCAATTCATTCTCACAAATCCTCTTGCGGCATTTGCATCAGCAGGTGAGGTTTGATGAGGATGTTACTGCTTACAGGTTAGGAGCTATCATTAGTGTAAATATACCTTGCATTTCCATTCTTTCAAGTTCTCAATTACAGTGGGGCAAAAAAGTATTTAGTCAGCCACCAATTGTGCAAGTTCTCTCACTTAAAAAGATGAGAGAGGCCTGTAATTTTCATCATAGGTACACTTCAACTATGACAGACAAAATGAGGAAAAAAAATACCGAAAATCATATTGTAGGATTTTTAATGAATTTATTTGCAAATTATGGTGGAAAATAAGTATTTGGTCACATACAAACAAGCAAGATTTCTGGCTCTCACAGACCTGTAACTTCTTCTTTAAGAGGCTCCTCTGTCCTCCACTCGTTACCTGTATTAATGGCACCTGTTTGAACTTATTATCAGTATAAAAGACACCTGTCCACAACCTCAAACAGTCACACTCCAAACTCCACTATGGCCAAGACCAAAGAGCTGTCAAAGGACACCAGAAACAAAATTGTAGACCTGCACCAGGTTGGGAAGACTGAATCTGCAATAGGTAAGCAGCTTGGTTTGAAGAAATCAACTGTGGGAGCAATTATTAGGAAATGGAAGACATACAAGACCACTGATAATCTTCCTCGATCTGGGGCTCCACGCAAGATCTCACCCGTGGGGTCAAAATGATCACAAGAACGGTGAGCAAAAATCCCAGAACCACACGGGGACCTAGTGAATGACCTGCAGAGAGCTGGGACCAAAGTAACAAAGCCTACCATCAGTAACACACTACGCAGCCAGGGACTCAAATCCTGCAGTGCCAGACGTGTCCCCCTGCCTAAGCCAGTACATGTTCAGGCCCGTCTGAAGTTTGCTAGAGAGCATTTGGATGATCCAGATGAGGATTGGGAGAATGTCATATGGTCAGATGAAACCAAAATATAACTTTTTGGTAAAAACTCAACTCGTCGTGTTTGGAGGACAAAGAATGCTGAGTTGCATCCAAAGAACACCATACCTACTGTGAAGCATGGGGGTGGAAACATCATGCTTTGGGGCTGTTTTTCTGCAAAGGGACCAGGACGACTGATCCGTGTAAAGGAAAGAATGGGGCCATGTATCGTGAGATTTTGAGTGAAAACCTCCTTCCATCAAAGTCAAAGTCACCATTATTAGTCAGTTGTACAACCAAATGCCTTCAACCGAAATGTGTCTTCCGCATTTAACCCAACCCCTCTGAATCAGAGAGGTGCGGGGGGCTGCCTTAATCGACTTCCACGTCTTCGGCACCCGGAGAACAGTGGGTTAACTGCCTTGTTCAGGGGCAGAACGACAGATTTTTTCCCTTGTCAGCTCGGGGATTCGAACTTGCAACTCTCCGGTTACAAGTCCAACGCTCTAACCACTAGGCTACCTGCCGCCCCCGGCAGCGAGGGCATTGAAGATGAAACGTGGCTGGGTCATTCAGCATGACAATGATCCCAAACACACCGCCCGGGCAACGAAGGAGTGGCTTCGTAAGAAGCATTTCAAGGTCCTGGAGTGGCCTAGCCAGTCTCCAGATCTCAACCCCATAGAAAATCTTTGGAGGGAGTTGAAAGTCCGTGTTGCCCAGCGACAGCCCCAAAACATCACTGCTCTAGAGGAGATCTGCATGGAGGAATGGGCCAAAATACCAGCAACAGTGTGTGAAAACCTTGTGAAGACTTACAGAAAACGTTTGACCTCTGTCATTGCCAACAAAGGGTATATAACAAAGTATTGAGATAAACTTTTGTTATTGACCAAATACTTATTTTCCACCATAATTTGCAAATAAATAAATAAAAAAATCCTACAATGTGATTTTCTGGATTTCTTTTTCTCATTTCGTCTGTCATAGTTGAAGTGTACCTATGATGAAAATTACAGGCCTCTCTCATCTTTTTAAGTTGGAGAACTTGCACAATTGGTGGCTGACTAAATACTTTTTTGCCCCACTGTATATGCAGGCTCAAATCAATCTTCAGATTTGCAATGCAGCATTAAAGCTCAAAAGGTGAGGTGTAATATTATTTATTTATTTTATTTAAAAAAATCAATCGAATATAAGTGATCGACAGAGCATTCAGGAAGTATTCACACCCCTTCACTTTTTCCCCATTTTGTTGTGTTACAGTACAAATTTAAAATGGATTAAATTGAGATTGTTTGTCACTGGCCTACACACAATATCCCATAATGTCAAAGTGGAATTATGTTTTTCACATTTATAAAAGAATTAAGCTGAAATGACTTGAGTATTTAACCCCTTTGTTATGGCAAGCATATTATTCTTGATACCATTTGAAAGGAAACACTTGGACATTTGTGGAAATGTTGAATTAATGTAGGTGAATATGACACATTAGATCTGGTAAAAGATAATACAAAGAAAAAAATATGTTTTTGTACCATCATCAAAGGCCATAATGTATTATTGCAGCCCAGGTGCAATTCAGATTTTGGCCACTAGATGACAGCAGTGTATGTGCAAAGTTTTAGACTGATCTAATGAACCATTGCATTTCTGTTTTTTGTTTTTAATCAAGACTGCCCAAATGTGCCTAATTGGTTTATTAATAAATTTTCAAGTTCATACAGTGAGGGAAAAAAGTATTTGATCCCCTGCTGATTTTGTACGTTTGCCCACTGACAAAGAAATTATCAGTCTATAATTTTAATGGTAGGTTTATTTGAACAGTGAGAGACAGAATAACAACAAAGAAATCCAGAAAAACGCATGTGAAAAATGTTATAAATTGATTTGCATTTTAATGAGGGAAATAAGTATTTGACCCCTCTGCAAAACAGGACTTAGTACTTGGTGGCAAAACCCTTGTTGGCAATCACAGAGGTCAGACGTTTCTTGCAGTTGGCCACCAGGTTAGCACACATCTCAGGAGGGATTTTGTCCCACTCCTCTTTGCAGATCTTCTCCAAGTCATTAAGGTTTCGAGGCTGACGTTTGGCAATTCGAACCTTCAGCTCCCTCCACAGACTTTCTATGGGATTAAGGTCTGGAGACTGGCTAGGCTACTCCAGGACCTTAACTTCTTTGGGAGCAGCGCACGAGGTGACCGTTTTGGAGAGCCTGGCGTGCCCAAAGTAAAATGCCTCCCATTCAGGCCCAGAAAATAGGATATGCACATATTTAGTACCATTGGATAGGAAACACTCTGAATCTTCCAAAAGTGTTAACATTTTGTCTGTGAGTATAACAGAACGGAAATGGCAGGCGAAAAGCCGAGGAATTTCTGTCCTGGAAAAAGTGGTTTTGACACATTGCCTCATTTGGAACCCCTCCCTTATGAAAATGCCCATATAAGGGCATATGAATGCAGTACCTATTGCTTCCTCTGGATGTCAACAGTCTCAAGAAAGTGTTCTGATTCTTTTTAGATGCTTTTAGAGCATAGAAGAAGACGAATAAGGAAGTGGCCACACAGATGTAAATAGAAGAAAATGCGCGTTCAAGGCTGGCGTGCTCTTTGGTTTTTTCCTTTCTTATCGCCCAGTTTATATTCCAGTTGAAATATTATACTATTTATACATAAAAGTGTTCCTAAGGATACATTTAAAATTATGTTTGATTGTTCTTGGACAAGTTTATAGGTATGTTGAACGAGTTCTCTTCACGTTTCAATGGAGGAGTCGACGCTATATTTTCTCATTATAACGCGCCAACCAAACTGAGATTTATGGATATAATACATTACTTTTTCTAACAAAAGAACCATGGATTGTCTTTGTTGGACACTTGGGAAGCCCTCAGCAGAAGTTCTTCAAAAGGTAATTGATTTGTTTTCGCTGTGAAATGTGTTATGTGTGAACCGTGAAGGCTTATGAATTTATGGTAATGGAAAAAATAGGTTAGGTGCTACCCTCAAACAATCAAATGTGGTGCTTTCGCCGTAAAGCCTTTTTGAAATCTGACAACGCTGTGATATTGCCAAGAAGCAGAGCTTTTGATGACTATGAAACACTTGTAAATTGATGAATGTTTAATAATTCAACTTTTGGATTTTGAATTTGGCGCCTTGCATTTCACCGGGTAGTGTCGGGAGTGGGGCGCTAGACACTCCTTTGTTGCCTTGGCCGTGTGTTTTGGGTCATTGTCATGCTGGAATACCCATTTTCAATGCCCTGGCTGAGGGAAGGTTCTCACCCAAGATTTGATGGTACATGGCCCTGTCCATCGTCCCTTTGATGCAGTGAAGTTGTCCTGTCCCCTTAGCAGAAAAACACCCCCAAAGCACAATGTTTCCACCTCCATGTTTGACGGTGGGCATGGTGTTCTTGGGGTCATAGGCAGCATTCCTCCTCCTCCAAACACGGCAAGCTGAGTTGATGCCAAAGAGATCCATTTTGGTCTCATCTGACCACAACACTTTCACCCAGTTGTCCTCTGAATCATTCAGATGTTCTTTGGTAAACTTCAGACGGCCATGTATATGTGCTTTCTTGAGCAGGGGGGACCTTGCGGGCGCTGCAGGATTTCAGTCCTTCACAGCGTAGTGTGTTACCGATTGTTTTCTTGGTGACTATGGTCCCAGCTGCCTTGAGATCATTGACAAGATCCTCCCGTGTAGTTCTGGGCTGATTCCTCACCGTTCTCATGATCATTGCAACTCCACGAGGTGAGATCTTGCATGGAGCCCCAGGCCGAGGGAGATTGACAGTTCTTTTGTGTTTCTTCCATTTGCGAATAATCGCACCAACTGTTGTCACCTTCTCACCAAGCTGCTTGGCGATGGTCTTGTAGCCCATTCCAGCCTTGTGTAGGTCTACAATCCTGTCCCTGACATCCTTGGAGAGCTCTTTGGTCTTGGCCATGGTGGAGAGTTTGAAATCTGATTGATTGATTGCTTCTGTGGACAGGTGTCTTTTATACAGGTAACAAACTGAGATTAGGAGCACTCCCTTTAAGAGTGTGCTCCTAATCTCAGCTCGTTACCTGTATAAAAGACACCTGGGAGCCAGAAATCTTTCTGATTGAGAGGGGGTCAAATACTTATTTCCTTCATTAAAATGCAAATCAATTTATAACATTTTTCACATGCGTTTTTCTGAATTTTTTTGTTGTTATTCTGTCTCTCACTGTTCAAATAAACCTACCATTAAAATTATAGACTGATCATTTCTTTGTCAGTGGCAAACGTACAAAATCAGCAGGGGATCAAATACTTTTTTTTCCTCACTGTAACTATTTGCGTAGGACTTTTAAAATGTACAGCGATAGAACATGGGTCGTTCATACAGTATTCTCCCTGTAAACCAAGTCAAAACCGTAGGATAAAGGGGGCATATAAGCAAACAATGAAAGAAAGCTCTTACAGTATTCGATGATTACGTTTCTCTAAAACAGGTTATAGGCTACATGTGCACCACCAAGTCAGAACAGTAGGCGAAATTAAGAAGGGTAAATAGACCAAATTATTATGGTGAGGTACATGGGCTACTAACATCTTACTTCACAATATACAGTATTACTTTCTTAGCTACAGTATATCTCCCTGACATATTACATCATGAATACTGTAAGAGCTTTCTTTCAAATCTTGGGTGAGAACCTCCTTCCCTCAGCCAGGACATTGAAAATGGGTCGTGGATGGGTATACCAGCATGACAATGACCCAAAACACACGGCCAAGGCAACAAAGGAGTGGCTCAAGAAGAAGCACATTAAGCATTAAGGTCCTGGAGTGGCCTAGCCAGTCTCCAGACCTTAATCCCATAGAAAATCTGTGGAGGGAGCTGAGTTGCCAAACGTCAGCCTCGAAACCTTAATGACTTAGAGAAGATCTGCAAAGAGGAGTGGGACAAAATCCCTCCTGAGATGTGTGCAAACCTGGTGGCCAACTGTGCAAACCTGTGATTGCCAACAAGGGTTTTGCCACCAAGTACTAAGTCATGTTTTGCAGAGGGGTCAAATACTCATTTTCCTCATTAAAATGCAAATGAATTTAGAACATTTTTCACATTCGTTTTTCTGGATTTTTTTGTTGTTATTCTGTCTCTCACTGTTCAAATAAACCTACCATTAAAATTATAGACTGATAATTTTTTTGTCAGTGGGCAAACATACAAAATCAGCAGGGGATCAAATACTTTTTTCCCATATCAGCTATGTTTTTTTAAAGGCATTAAATTAGTCTGAATGAACTGTTTCACTGCCAGACAAGGCTCCGCTGATAGCCAGGTGTAGCAGCGGTAAGATGTTGGGACTGCTGTTGGGGCAGCTTTATGTTGGCCATTTGCGGGCACCGTTTGTCACTGTTATAGTGCAATTTAGTGTTGTTTAGTGGCTTTTGCCCAACCAATAATTAAATGCTAAAATCGCCAATGTGCATGAAGCAACACGGAGTGCCTGGATACAGCCCTTAGCTGTGGTATATTGGCCTTATATCACAAATCCCAGAGGTGCCTTATTGCTATTATCAACTGGTTACCACCGTAATTAGAACAGTAAAAAGTAATGTTTTGTCATACCCATGGTATACGGTCTGATATACCCATGGTATACGGTCTGATATACCACAGCTTTTAGCCAACAGCATTCAGGGCTCGAACTGCCCGGTTTATAATTAGAGTTAGCGATCTAGTTAATATGTTTTCAGTTTCCGCTTCCTCATGTGGTGAACCCCAAAATTAATGACCATATGACATTAGTTAGTGCAAATAAAGTATGTAATTCATCTCTATTGAACAACAAAAAAATATTGGAAATCTGGAGTCCTATAGTACTATAGTCTAATTGTCATCACAAAATTCATGTCAGTCACTTTATTTATCAAATAATCTTGAATCATGCATTCCTGCTTGGATGTGTTAAATGAAATGAAACAACTTCTTTATTGAATACCTCAGTAGTCTATTTATTACATTTCTTAATAAAGCACTATGAATGACTTTATAAGATGGACCTAAATCATGGGCTGGTGCCACCAATTGTAAAAGTAAGTAGCACCAGTGACACCAGGGGGAAAATGTTAGTCTGGATCCCTGTAATAGTAATTAACAGTTAGAGTAGGTGTTGATTCAATAAAAAAATACAGAATATGACAGGCAATAATTTGTATATAGCGTAAGTCGTTAGCGTGGCTTTTATAACGTATGAGGCGTAAGGAGACAGGTAGTGATGTGGGGTGGTGTGGATTAAATGCCAGGGCCGAATTCTTGTCACAGTGCACCCCTGGCCCAGTGTCAGGCAGCAGCAAACACACACACGCACTGTGCCTATTGTCAGACTGCAACAACAGCAAAGCTGGAGGTTACGGTTGCATAACACAGCTAATGTCAACCCCATCGCATGAGATGAGACCCACCCCGGAATCCATGTCACTGCTGCCATTTTCTCTGAGTTCGAGGCATCAGCTAAACAATCACCCATTACAGTTGATTTGAAACATCTTTCACAACCAAGCAATCTCTGTCACCGAGACCAGCCTGCTCAGTTCAACGGGTGTGAAATTAAAGCAAGTAGCGTTGTCGTATAAGATTGAATGGGGGTCAACACGTCCTTATTCATGTGATCAGAAACAAGTAAACACACCACGTATGCCCCCCCCCCCTACACACACACACCCAAGCACTCAAACATGCACTTCTCACACATGCAGAGTGTTTGAATTATCTAGAGGCCTCTTCATGCGATTGCTCTCTGCTCTTGGGCCAGTTGATCCCCAGCATATAAATGCACCAGTGGGTTGATTAAAAGCCTTTATAGCTCCCACGCATGGCCTTTGGGTTAGCTCCGCTGTGAGCAAAAATAGAGTGTGTGAACAGGAGAGACTAAGTAAAATGGCTCCGACGTATATGGCAACTCTGCTTCTAGCTCCTAAGCAATTCTGCAGTATTTTGCTTTGTGTGTTATTTCGCCATCACACTGCACACTGCCCTATCCCATCTGGAGGAATTCCTATGTAAGAATGCTGTTCATTGACTATAGCTCAGCATTCAGTACCCTCCAAGCTCATCATTAGGCTCGGGGCCCTGGGTTTGAACCCCGCTCTGTGCAACTGGGTCCTGGACTTGCTGACGGGCCGCCCCCAGGTGGTGAAGGTAGGAAACAACACCTCTACTTCGCTGATCCTCAACACAGGGGCCCCACAAGGGTGTGTGATCAGCTCCCTCCTGTACTCCCTGTTCACCCATGACTGCGTGGCCATGCACACCTCCAACTCAATCAACAAGTTTGCAGATGACACAACAGTAGTAGGCCTGATTACCAACAATAATGACTCCTACAGGGAGGAGGTGAGGGACCTGGGAGAGTGGTGCCAGGAAAATAACCTCTCCCTCAACTTCAACAAAACAAAGGAGCTGACCGTGGACTTTAGGAAACAGCAGGAAGGAGCACCCCCTATCCAAATCGACGGGACCGCAGCGGAGTGGAAAGCTTCAAGTTCCTCGATGTACACATCACTGACGATTTGAAATGGTCCACCCACACAGACAGTGTGGTGAAGAAGGCGCAATAGCACCTCTTCAACCTCAGGAGGCTGAAGATGTTTGGCTTGGCCCCTAAAACCCTCAAACTTTTACAGATGCACAAATGAGAGCATCCTGTCGGGCTGTATCACCGCCTGGTACGGCAACTGCACCGCCTGCAACCGCAGGGCTCTTCAGAGGGTGGAGGGTCCAACGCATCACTTGGGGCAAACTACCTGCCCTCCAGGACACCTACAGCACCCAATGTCACAGGAAGGCCAAAAAGATCATCACAGACATCAAACCACTATCATCCAGAAGGTGAGGTCAGTACAGGCAAATCAAAGATTGGACAGAGACTGAAAAACAGCTTCTATCTTAAGGCGATCAGACTGTTAAATAGCCATCACTAGCTGGCTTCCCCCCTGGTTAGGCAACCTTGCACCTTAGAGGCTGCTAACATATATACACATAGACTATAAGGGCACAAGGTGAGACCCAGATGCAGACACGGGTGGCAGATGGCTTGAGTCTTGATATTTATTAAACATCCAAAAGGGGTAGGCAAGAGAATGGTCGTGGACAAGCAAAAGGTCAAAACAAGTTCAGAGTCCAGGAGGTACAGAGTGGCAGGCAGGCTCGAGGTCAGGGCAGGCAGAACGGTCAGGAAGGCGGGTACGGAGTCCAGAAAACAGGCAAGGGTCAAAAACCGTGAGGACTAGCAAAATAGAATAGAAGCAGGAGTACGGGAAAAAAATGCTGGTTGACTTGAAAAACATACAAGATGAACTGGCACAGAGAGACAGAAAACACAGGGATATACAGTTGAAGTTGTAAGTTTACATACACTTAGGTTGGAGTCATTAAAACTAGTTTTTCAATCACTCCACACATTTCATGTTGACAAACTGTAGTTTTGGCAAATCGGTTAGGACATCTACTTTGTGCATGACACAATCATTTTTCCAACAATTGTTTACAGACAGATTATTTCACTTATAATTCACTGTATCACAATTCCAGTGGGCCAGACGTTTACATGCACTAAGTTGACTGTGCCTTTAAACTGCTTGGAAAATTCCAGAAAATGATGTCATGGCTTTAGAAGCTTCTGATAGGCTAATTGACATCATTTGAGTCAATTGGAGGTGTACCTGTGAATGTATTTCAAGGCCTACCTTCAAACTCAGTGCCTCTTTGCTTGACATCATGGGGAAAATCAAAAGACATCAGCCAAGACCTCAGAAAAGAAATTGGAGACCTCCACAAGTCTGGTTCATATTTGGGAGCAATTTCCAAATGCCTGAAGGTACCACGTTCATCTGTACAAACAATAGTACGCAAGTATAAACACCATGGGACCACGCAGCCACCATACCGCTCAAGAAGGAAACGCATTCTGTCTCCTAGAGATTAACGTACTTTGGTGCGAAAAGTGCAAATCAATCCCAGAAATTTAGCAAAGGACCTTGTCAAGATGCTGGAGGAAACAGGTACAAAAGTATCTATATCCACAGTGTAAAACGAGTCCTATATCGAGATAACCTGAAAGGCCGCTCAGCAAGGAAGAAGCCGCTGCTCCAAAACCTCCATAAAAAAGCCAGACTACGGTTTGCAACTGCACATGGTGACAAAGATCGTACTTTTTGGAGAAATGTCCTCTGGTCTGATGAAACAAAAACATAACTGTTTGGCCATAATGACCATCATTATGTTTGGAGGAAAAAGGGGGAGGCTTGCAAGCCGATGAACACCATCCCAACCGTGAAGCACGGGGGTGGCAGCATCATGTTGGGGGGGTGCTTTTCTGCAGGATGGACTGGTGCACTTCACAAAATAGATGGCATCATTAGGGGGAAAATGATATGGATATATTGAAGCAACATCTCAAGACATCAGTCAGGAAGTTAAAGCTTGGTCGCAAATGGGTCTTCCAAATGGACAATGACCCCAAGCATACTTCCAAAGTTGTGGAAAAATGGCTTAAGGACTACAAAGTCAAGGTATTGGAGTGGCCATCACAAAGCCCTGACCTCAATCCTATAGAAAATTTGTGGTCAGAAAAAGCGTGTGCGAGCAAGGAGGCCTACAAACCTGACTCAGTTACACCAGCTCTGTCAGGAGGAATGGGCCAAAATTCACCCCACTTATTGTGGGAAGCTTGTGGAAGGCTACCCGAAACGTTTGACCCAAGTTAAACAATATAAAGCCAATGCTACCAAATACTAATTGAGTGTAATGTTAACTTCTGACCCACTGGGAATGTGATGAAAGAAATAAAAGCTGGAATAAATAATTCTCTCTACTATTATTTTGACATTTCACATTCTTAAAATAAAGTGGTGATCCTAACTGGCCTAAGACAGGGAATTTTTACTAGGATTAAATGTCAGGAATTGTGAAAAACTGAGTTTAAATGTATTTGGCTAAGGTGTATGTAATCTGTGGTATTTGACCAATATATCATGGCTAAGGGCTGTATCCAATACACTACATTACAAAACGTATGTGGACACCTGCTCCTCGAACATCTCATTCCAAAATCATGGACATTAGCATAGAGTTGGTCCCCCCTTTGCTGCTTTAACAGCCTACACTCTTCTGGGAAGGCTTTCCATTAGATGCTGGAACATTGCTGTTCAGAGCTGACAGACAGGGTGGTTGAGTGGCCATTTTTACTAAAATTACACAAATTCTGTCTCTTTACTGAAATCCATTTCCCTTGCCAAAAAAGTTGTGCTATTATCTTTAATCCTTTGTCCGGGGAAATGTTTTATCCATAATAGTTATAGGGGTCTACTGTCCTCCCTCGAGTAACCTTTGTGCACTTGAGGAGTTAAATCGTTTGTTGTCTTCTTTTACTAAATCAGAAATTATTATTCTGCGTGACCTAAATTATGATTGGGAAATGCAGGCTTCAAGCAATCTAAAAGACATGTGTAATGATCTAAACCTGACCCAGCTGGTGACTAAGCCTACACGGCCCAACTCAAGAGATCCTTCCTTCAACTCTGATTGATCTTATTTTTTAACGAATACACCAGAGTAATATATTTCTACTGGTGTCTTCACATTAGTAACCATTGCCCAGTTGTTTGTGTTAGAGATGTGAGAATACAAAAATCGAAGCCTCGTGTCATCACAAAGAGGAGCTTTAAAAACTTCAGTGAACAGGCTTTTTTACGTTATCTTTATTTTAGTGTCCTTGATTGTATTTCAGCTATACCTGAACCTGATTTAGCTTTGAGCCTCTTTGCAGATGTCTTCAATACTATCTTATATAATCATGCTCCCTTCAAAAAATTAAGGGTTAAAGGTAGATTGAATGCCTGGTACACTCCGGAATTATCAGAAGTAATTCTTATTCATAAAAGAGAGGATGCTTTGGTCAAGGCCAGGAACACCGAATTAGGCCCAGACTGGCAAGCTTTTAACACTAGAACCGCCTGGTCTTTCAGCCTATAAGTACCCACTAGAGAACGTTGAGAAAGTTGCCGGGCATCCAATTTAGTATACACATCAGATGGATGTCAACCCGCAAGGTATGCAAACATAAGCACCAAGACTAAATAAATAGTGCATAAACAATTGTAAAGCATGAATTGCATGGAGAAATATTAGTGGAAATATAGTACCAGTCAAAAGTTTGGACACTACTACTCATTCAACGTTTTTTCTTTATTTGACTATTTTCTACATTGTAGAATAATAGTGAAGACATCAAACTATGAAATAACACACATGGAATCATGTAGTAACGAAAAAATGGTTAAACAAATCAAAATAGATTCTTCAAAGTAGCCCCACTTTGCCTCAATGACAGCTTCACCTGTTGCAATGGAAACTATCGGCAAATACAATCCAGCAGCCAAACTCATCTGCCAGCCTTACGACAGAGCAAGCTGCATGAATGGGCAGCTATGTGGGGTTCAGGCACTTGTGAAAACCTACTGTCAATATGCCCTGTTCATTCATTGTTATGCCCACAAACTAAACTTAGTTTTAGCACAGGGGACAAGCAATATTCAAGACGCAAAGTTTTTTTTTGCATCATTGACTGTTTTCATAACTTTTTTACCTGGTCATGCAAAAAGACAGCCATGCTTACTGAGATTGACAATACCATTGAGGTAACGGGAGGCTTTGCCATTCGTTGGAACTTCAAAAATAGAGCAGTGCATGCTGTGCACCAAGGACAGAGATCATTGGATATTGTTAATTGAAATGCATTCCATGTGACTACCTCATGAAGCTGGTTGAGAGAATGCCAAGAGTGTGCAAAGCTGTCATCAAGACAATGGGTGGCTACATTGAAGAACAGATTTGTTTAACACTTTTTTGGTTACCACATGATTCCATATGTGTTATTTCATAGTTTTGATGTCTTCCCTATTATTCTACAATGTAGAAAACATAAATAAATTAAGAAAAACCCTTGAATGAGTAGGTGTGTCCAAACTTTTGACTGGTAATGTACATGGAGCAGCAGTCTCTAAGGTGCAGGGCAGAGTACCATACGGTAGCCGGCTAGTGACAGTGTATAAGGTGGAAGGCAGGTACCGGGCAGAGGCCGGCTAGTGATGACTGTTCAACAGTCTGACGGCCTGATGATAGAAGCTGTTTTTCAGTTTGATACTCCTGTACTGTCTCCGTCTGTTAGATGGTAGCAGGGCGAACAGGCCGTGGCTCAAGTGGCTGAGGACCTTGACGATCTCATTGACCTTCCTGTGACACCGGGTGCTATAGATGTCTTGGATGGCAGATATTGTGCCCCCGGTGATAGGTTGGGCTGACCGCACCATCCTCTGTAGAGCCCTGCGGTTAAGGGGGGTGCAGTTGTTGTACCAGGTGTTAATACATCCCGACAGAATGCTCTCGGTGGTGCATCTGTAGAAGTTCTTCAACCTTCTTCACTACAGTATGCAGGGACCATTTCAGGCCCTCAAAGATGTAAATGTTGAGGAACTTTAATCTTATGACCCTCTCCACTGCGGCCCCGTCGATGTGGAGGTAGGCGTGCTCTCTCTGCTGTCTCAGCTTTTTCATTTTGTTGACATTAAGGGAGAGGTTATTTTCCTGGCACCACTCCACCAGGGCTCTTACTTCCTCCCTGTCGTCATTTTTGGTGATCAGACCTACCACTTTGGTGTTATCCGCAAACTTTATGATTGCGTTGGAGTGCATAGCCACGCAGTCATGGGTGAACAGGGAGTACAGGAAGGGGCTGAGCACGCACCCCTGTGGGGCCCCCATGTTGAGGATTGGCGTGGCGGAGGTGTTGCTACCTACTTTTTCAACCTGGGGTATCCTGGTAGGATAGGGAAGGTGCAGTGCAATGGCGATTGCGCAGTTCCTTCCTGTACTCTCTGTTCACCCACCCGTAGTCCCAATGGCGATTGCGTAGTCTCTGTTGGGGCGGTATGCAAATTGTACTGGGTCTCGGGTGTAACAGAGTATGTTGCAATCCCTTATGTCTCTCTGTAAGGAGATCCTCGCCCTGAGCTCATCTACGTTATTGTCCAGGGCCTGAACATTAGTGAGTAATATACTCGGAAGCGGTGGATGTGTCGTTCTTTTGGTGGAGCACCCGGGATGCTCGGACTGCCTTGGGAAATCCAAACAAAGGATCTAGGTCATGTGGAGCAATGTAATAGGTTGGGGTGGGGTGCTTCAGTCTGCTTTACACCAGATACCGGGAGAGGAATTCACCTTTCAGTAGGACCATAACCTACAACACAAAGCCAAATCTACACTGGAGTTTCTTACCAAGAAGACAGCAACGAAGTTACAGTTTTTAATTAAACTGCTTGAAAATCTATGGCAAGACTTGAAAATTGCTGGCTAGCCATGATCACCAATACCTTGACAGAGCTTAAAGAATTTTGTAAAGAATAATGGGTGAATATTGCACAGTACAGGTGTACAAAGCTCTAATGAGATTTACCCCAAAAGACTCACAGCTCAGCTGTAAGGTGTTTCTAACATTTATTGACTCAGGGGGTGAGTAATTATATATAATCAAGTGAGAGGTTTTATTTTTCAATAATAAAAAAAATAATAATATTCCACTTTGACATTTGAGTATTTTGTGTAGTTCGTTGACAAAAATATATAATTATATTTAAATTGCACTTTGTAACACAATAAAATTTGAAGAAATCCAAGGGGGTGTAGACTTTCTATAGGCACTAAAACCACTTGGCTAAACAGGCAAAAGAAGTGATTAAGTTGAAACACTTGTTCATTGACTTTCTGAAATTATTCTCTTGTAATTGTAGTCTATTTGCTGATAGATTATTTTCAATATTATTGCAGGTTGGTCTGCTTGGCTTACCTACTCAATAACCTCACATGGGGTTACTCACCGCAATCCATTGAATAATAAGAAGTGTTCATCATTAGCCAGAAGAAGGGGGGTGTTGGAAGTGCTCCTGACAATTGAAATCAATTTGCCAAATTATATAATTACTCCTGTCTGTTCAGAAATAAATGAAGTCCTTGAAAATACCACACAAGATAACATAATTTAGCCACTTGTGCACTGTTTTGTCACATCATTAAGAGCATTTTGATTTTATTATTATTTTATTTTATTTAACTATTTAAAATAAATACTGATGCCCCATCAGGCAACAATTACATACCGTGATTCAAAATTCAAAAGGTAATCGCACACCTGAGCCATCTTTGTTGCAGCTTCATGGAAACAGTTGTCTAAGATGAGAAAAAATAAGAAACCCACACACTGCTCTTGCTAGTACCACTGCTTCCCACCAAGCCCTACGTATTGGCCTTAAAGCAGTGTGCGGGTTTCTCATTTTTTTCTCAACAATCACACTGTTTTGTTTCACCAAGCTGTTGAAAAATACTGTGATGAACTGAGATTTTAACTTTCACTTTGGTTACCATTACCACCCAATCAGAATATATAAAAATTACAAAAGAAATGTTGGTACTCAATTTCCAATTTCTATACTTTATTAAGAAAATGTGAATAATAATTCCAACTCAAAGAAATAGTAATCTTCAAATCAATCTGAAGTGATTGAATCAAAAAGAGTTTCAATGAACTCAATGAAATGTTTTTAAAATCTGTTAAACATTTAAAGTACCATCTCATGATGATTCAAACAACTCTCATTTCTCTATAACATAAAGATTATTCAGTAAATCACTAACTTGTGATCCATTTGACCCTCACAAAAGACGCTCTATCTGCTTGAGGATGTTCATTCCCAGCCGACAAAATGTGACATGTGACGTCATAATGATGTAGTTTTCTGGTTATAAATTGGTTTTCTGGTTGGGGAGATGGAAAATAAGCACATTAAAACCAAGTAAAGACATATTTTTTCATAATGTCAAGACATCATGTTTTGGTTGTTATGACAGCCAGATGTAGACATATTTTTCTGGATGCTAAAAAGGCATTTAAAAATATATTTCAATCAACAAAGACAAAAGACATCCGAACCAATACCCTGTGTAGTTCAAATGAAACAGTTGTAACTTTTGGGATTTGTGCTTCTTCTTGGATGATACACACACGTTGAAAACCGGCATATGGTAAGTCAATTCATATGAAAATACATTTTCATATGAATTTGACGATGCAAATTTGAATCCAATTCTAAGCCTAGGATCCCGGAAGTAAAAATGCGTGTCACTTTCATAGGGTATTATAAATCTCCCTTTGACAACATTTAAGAACATTACACCTATAAGAATAAATTATTTAGGTACCAAAAAATCAGGTGAGTAAGCATAAATTCCAGCGCCCTAAAGCACACAATAATGTTATAAAGTGCAGCAGTAAATTAGACTGTCTACTACAGTATACACAGTGAGCCCACATGCTCTCAGTAAAAACCTATCATGAAAACATAAAACAATTGAATAACAAACATACAGTAAATCAATTATATGGATTGATAGCATTAGAAAGAAAATGACAATGCTTTTTACAAAGTATGATAGGTCTTGAGGTTTGAGAGAAATATACAGTAAGTAACTAAAGCAGATCAAAAGTGTTTGGCTTGAAACTGAACTTCAGTTACAGACACAAGACAGAGTCGACTGAGATTTTACAATACTTTAACTGAACAAATAGGTTCTTCCCTAGTAAGTACATTGGTTAAAAACTGTATCCATATAAGAAATATATTTACATTTATTTTATTGATGACTACTGGCAGTTTTTATTCATGATTACTGAGAGTAACACTTCAATATATCTCTTGTGATATATTGAAGTGATAATATTATTTGTAAAAAATAATATTATCACTTCACCAAACATAAAATCAGGTGTGGCTTATGATTATGGCCCAGTTTCTTAAAACTAATAATCCTCGCTTTCACATAAAAATATGTCTCTCATAGTGTAATGTCCTCTTATCATTCAAACAATCTCCCAATATCTAAGATCAAGAACTTCAACCTTACATACGGTAAAATGTGAAAGGATGCTGAAAATATAGCAAAGATATAGTTCAGGGGTCAAAACTTCAGCCTACTCTTGTTTTTGGAAAATCAGTGACATTAATCAATCACTTAAGTGCCAGTGGAAAACAAATCACCACAGGACAGGGATCCCATGAGGACTGTTAGTTGAGCACTCTTGGTTTAGTCCATCTAAAATAGTGCCACAGTCCTTCCATGTAGTAGACAAGAGGTGGGGCTTGGTTTTATACGAATTGCGTCCTCCAGGCCTCTATATGGAGCTTCGCCGCTTGCTGTGTCCTAGTCTGTATGGGGTGAGACTGTGCAGGCCCGTGGACACAGAGCTGATGGCGGAGTGGGGATGGTGCATGCTGCAGACGCAGCCATTGGAGTGAAGCGGGTGGAGGGGGTCGGAGGAAAAGGCCTCCCCCTGCTCCATGTATGTGTCCGAGGTGGACAGGTCCCTGGGGATGATCATGGGGATGGAGTACTGCAGCTTCTCCCTGCTCTTGTACCACAGGCAGGAGCACATGGACTGGAAGTGGAGCACTTCCGCATACACATTTCGCAGCCCCCGCCCTGCTCCCCCCACACCACTGTTCCCTGTTCCTCCACCACACCCTGAGGCAGCTGAGGAGGAGGAGGGCAAGTCGGGGGCGCAGCGCATGTGGTTGTGCCCTCCCGCCTGGCCGTTTCGGGAGAGGAGGGCGCGCTGCTCGGCGTCCCGCTTCTCGTCCTCCGCGTTCATGGTCATGAAGCGCAGAACGACAAGGTTGAGGAAGGCTCCGATCACGGTCAGGCCAGTGAGAATGTAGATGAAGCAGAAGGCTACGTACTTGGGGTTGGTCTGCAGAGCGTGATCCTTCTGCAGCGCCACATAGTCCCCGAAGCCGATGGTGGTGAGCGTGATGAAGCAGTAGTAGTAGGCGTGGAAGAAGCTCCATCCCTCGAAGTAGGAGAAGGAGAGTGCTCCAATGCACAGCGTGCTCATGCAGGAGATGAAGCCAATGGCCACCATGTTGACCATGGAGACCTCGGTGCGCCGCATGTCAAGGCACTTCTTCAGGCGGTGCAGCAGGTAGCGCACCAAGGTGTTGATGCGCTCGCCCAGGCTCTGGAACATGACCAGGGTGAGAGGGATGCCCAGCAGGGCGTAGAGCATGCAGAACACCTTGCCTCCATCCGTGCTGGGGGCCGCATGGCCGTACCCTAAGACAGAGAGAGACAGCAGTAGAGAGTTAGTGGGGTGGAACAGACTAAATGAAGTCAGTTGAGTTATTCAATTGAGTTTGTTGAGTTACTTTGTTTAGTGAGTGAGCGAGTTAGTTGAGTTAGTTAGTCAGTCGCGTTAGTTGAGTTTCTTATATAGTTTAGTCATTTGAGTTACTCAGTTAGTTGAGTTACTTAGTTGAGTTACTTAGTCAATTGAATTAGGGATGAAGGTCAAGAGTGCCACAATTTAGAAATTCAACACAATTTAATATTCTTAAAACAGTCCATCTGATTAATTTTGAGGGGCTCCACAATGGACATTGGCAGAATGCAAGGGAGTTATGAATGTGCAGCAGTAGTGGTGGTGAGATTGGTTCAGTGTTGATGTTGTGTGGGGGAGAAAGGCCTTCAATTATTCATGACGAGTCAGTCTCTCTGGGGTTTGGCAAGTATAGACCACTAAGGACAGTTGCTTCTAACTAGCCCCTTACATTGTTTTGGATGAGATGCACTTGCTGCCAATATGAATGCTCTCTCTTATTGAAGGAAAATCAGCTAAGGGTATTATTTTTGAACATTTTACTGCTAGGTGTACAAGGTTTGTATCATTCATTACACAGATACTGCATAATGGAAACAAAATGTATTGGGTATGCTAGGGTGTTACCTGGCCAACTGAACAGGCTTTGACATGATTGATCAAGGTAAAGAAAGGACAAAGACTGTCTAAAAAATAGAGACACACAATTTAAGCAGAAAGCCCAACTTCAGAAGTCCAAGCAATAATGAAATATGATTTTTTAGAACGGGTTGATATGAGATGCTAAACAGGTTTTAGTGATCTTGCACTTACTGATAGAGCCACTTAAACCCACTTGCAATGATATAATAAAATGGTTTTTCAACACTTCACAGCAGTTCTTAAGAAATGACTTATTCCATGGGTACACCAGCTGAGCTGACCAAGCTGATAAACCCACTGGAGGAGTGATCTGCCATGCACCCTGGCACATTTCAGGTGAAATATCGTTCAGGCTGAAAAATCCAGCTTGAACCGATTTATCAAAAGTGCAGCCAACCTCCATCCCACACACATCCCGTCCCCCACACGTGTACTTTAACATGGTTGACAAGAGAAATATATTTCCCTGTGCTGCGGACCAGTTGCATGCAAGAGCCTTGCATCCCGGTGTCAGATAACAATGGCGCCAGAAAAGACTGTCCAATTGTTTGCAGGTAATTAATTTGCTGTTTGATTTAATTTCAAGGGCTCTGGTTTTATTGTCACACCAACCTGTGTGGTTAACTCATCTGTCTCTCTGTAGGCAAATCAGTTTAAAATCTCACCCGCCGCGCTGCCTTGAAAGGGAAAGCTGTCCTGGGCATTGGCTCTTCCTCTCCGAAGTGAGAAGAAATAACCTCCTGACGACACTTAGCTCAGACATGTCCTGGATTGTCATCCTCATGGTGTCATTGAATAGGGGTATAGTTTTAAGTTTGTTGGCGGCTGAGATTTCAGTATGCATATCGAGTATGAGATCCTCTGCGCTGGTGTGGGCTTTTTTGCACTTAGCAATGCGCTGGGCCACAAGGTATGATGCGTGAAGTGTTTTTTCTTGTACGATGCATACATTCTTCAATGAATCTTGTGAGGACACCAGATGTAGACATTTAATTTTTAAAAGTCAGCTGTCTTATCTTCGTGACTTGGATGCTTGGTGTCCAGATGCCTTTTCATTTTGGAGGGTTTCATGCTCTCATTAGCTAACAGCTCATTGCATTGGATGTCTACATTCACCCTGCCTGACTTCAATATGTGTAAAACAATATTTGATGAAATCGGGGTCGTATTTTCCTTCTTGACAGGGACCGGGTTGTCTGCCTTGTTGTTGACATTGGAAGCAGCAATAGATGAAGAGGGAGCTGCACGTTTTAAAATTTGTCCATGATTTTACTCTGACAGCTAGCTCACATGAGTTAAATGACAGCTAACTATCCACATGTGCAATGCCTGCAGAACACATCTGCATAGTTAGCTATCAATCAAGATAGCTGTCAGAAGAAGATCTGTATTATCTGACTGGACGTGTCACATTTAAAACAAAACAATGTTGCAGAGTGATCCAGTGATTTTTTTTATGTATGTGTGTCGAGAAATCAGTGTGTGTGTAGGGGGGGGAGGTATGGGCAGTGAGTGTGCAGCGCAAAATCCCTCCAAGTCCGAACGTAGCTAGCCATTTCAACACGGCTGACGTGCTGCACGTGTAAAGTCAGTAACAATAAGCGGTAAAGCGCACCCACGCGTGTGTGTAGCGGCAAAGTTGTGAAAGTCAGCAACAATATGCGCCGAGGCCGTATCCTTTCAAAATAAAAGTGACACTGAGGGGCAGTGTTTTTACAGCTAATGCCGGTTTTCCTGAGGCTGATGCCATGCAGGTGTTTGTACACACGCATATACACACACTCTCATTCAAATACACACATACACAGACACATACACATGTAAATAGTGCTAGACATGCACTCAAACATATACAGTTGGTCTTGCTGTTATGATTGTAGTTGTCCTTGATGCCCTTAGTTTTTTTTGCATTGTTCTTTTCTGTTTTCCTTTGTCTTTTTCCTCAGTTAATTTTCTTGGTTGTTGGTGCATTGGGGGGGGGATGGAATTCAAAAAAATATATATATATTTTTAAAAAAATCTTGGGAGGGGTCTCGGATGGTTGAGGGTCAGCTATTGGGGAACTGTGGGGAGATCTTGGAGGGTTCGGGTCCCCGTTTTTGGCCTTGTGGGAGATCTGTCGACATGCCCTTGAGCAGGGCATTCAAATCAAATCAAATCAAATCAAATTTTATTTGTCACATACACATGGTTAGCAGATGTTAATGCGAGTGTGGCGAAAATGCTTGTGCTTCTAGTTCCGACCATGCAGTAGTATCTAACAAGTAATCTAACAAATTCACAACAACTACCTTATACACACACAAGAGTAAAGGAATGAATATTTAGTATGTACATATAAATATATGGATGAGCTTGATGGCTGACGGCATATAGGCAAGATGCAGTAGATGGTATGGAGTACAGTATATACACATATATATGAGATGAGTAATGTAGGATATGTAAACATTATATAAATGGCATTGTTTAAAGTGGCTAGTGATACATTATTTCATCCAATTATAATTATTAAAGTGGCTAGAGATTTGGGTGATGACCGAACGCATAGGCAAGATACAGTAGATGGTTTAGAGTACAGTGTATACATTTGATATGAGTATGTCGGATAATGCGTAAACATTATATACAAAATTGTTTAAAGTGGCTAGTGATACATTTGTTACATCCAATTCCTATGTATAAAGTGGCTAGAGATTTAAGTCAGTATGTTGGCAGCAGCCACTCAATGTTAGTGATGGCTGTTTAACAGTCTGATGGCCTTGAGGTAGAAGCTGTTTTTCAGTCTCTCGGTCCCAGCTTTGATGCACCTGTACTGACCTCGCCTTCTGGATGATAGCGGGGTGAACAGGCAGTGGCTCGGGTGGTTGTTGTCCTTGATGATCTTTTTGGCCTTTCTGTGACATCGGGTGGTGTAGGTGTCCTGGAGGGCAGGTAGTTTAACCCCGGTGATGCGTTGTGCAGTCCTCACTACCCTCTGGAGAGCCTTACGGTTGTGGGCGGAGCAGTTGCCGTACCAGGCGGTGATACAGCCGACAGGATGCTCTCGATTGTGCATCTGTAAAAGTTTGTGAGTGATTTTGGTGACAAGCCAAATTTCTTCAGCCTCCTGAGGTTGAAGAGGCGCTGTTGCGCCTTCTTTACCCAGCTGTCTGTGTGGGTGGACCAATTCAGTTTGTCCATTGATGTATGCCGAGGAACTTAAAACTTTCCACCTTCTCCACTACTGTCCCCTCGATGTGGATAGGGTGCTCCTCTCCTGTTTCCTGAAGTCCACGATCATCTCCTTTGTTTTGTTGACATTGAGTGAGAGGTTATTTTCCTGACACCACACTCCGAGGGCCCTCACCTCCTCTCTGTAGGCCGTCTAAATGCGTTGTTGGTAATCAAGCCTACCACTGTAGTGTCGTCCAGCAAACTTGATGATTGAGTTGGATGCGTGCTTGGCCACGCAGTCATGGGTAAACAGGGAGTACAGGAGAGGGCTGAGAACGCACCCTTGTGGGGCCCCAGTGTTGAGGATCAGCGGGGTGGAGATGTTGTTTCCTACCCTCACCACCTGGGACCGGCCCGTCAGGAAGTCCAGGACCCAGTTGCACAGGGCTGGGTCGAGACCCAGGGTCTCGAGCTTAATGGCGAGCTTGGAGGGAACTATGGTGTTAAATGCTGAGCTGTAGTCGATGAACAGCATTCTTACATAAGTATTCCTCTTGTCCAGATGGGTTAGGAGCAGTATGCAGTGTGATTGCGATTGCGTAGTCTGTGGACCTATTGGGACGGTAAGCAAATTGGAGTGGGTCCAGGGTGTCTGGCAGGATGGAGGTGATATGATCCTTGACTAATCTCTCAAAGCACTTCATGATGACGGAAGTGAGTGCTACGTGGGCGATAGTCATTTAGCTCAGTCACCTTAGCTTTCTTGGGAACAGGAACAATGGTGGCCCTCTTGAAGCATGTGGGAACAGCAGACTGGGATAGGGACTGATTGAATATGTCCGTAAACACACCAGCCAGCTGGTTCTGCGCATGCTCTGAGGACCACGCCAGGGATGCCATCTGGGCCGGCAGCCTTGCGAGGGTTAACACATTTAAATGTTTTTCACATTGGCTGCGGTGAAGGTGAGCCCGCAGGTTTTGGTAGCGGGCGTGTCGGTGGCACTGTATTGTCCTCAAAGCGAGCAAAGAAGTTGTTTAGTTTGTCTGGGAGCAGGGCGTCATGGTCCTTGACGGGGCTGGTTTTCTTTTTGTAGTCCGTGATTGACTGTAGACCCTGCCACATTCCTCTTGTGTCTGAGCCATTGAATTGTGACTCTACTTTGTCTCTATATTGGCAGCTTAGCTTGTTTGATTGCCTTGCGGAGGGAGTAGCTGCACTGTTTGTATTCAGTCATGTTTCCGGTAGCCTTTACCTGGTTAAAAGCAGTGGTTAGCTTTCAGTTTTTGTGAATGCTGCCATCAATCCATGGTTTCTGGTTGGGGAAGGTTTTGATATTTGCTATGGGTACAACATCACCAATGCATTTGCTAATAAACTCGCTCACCGAATCAGCGTATACATCAATGTTGTTGTCAGATGCTATCAGACATATCCCAGTCCACGTGCTGAAGCAATCTTGCAGCATGGAATCAGATTGGTGGGACCAGCGTTGAACAGACCTGAGAACGGGCGTTTCCTGTTTTAGTTTCTGTTTGTAGGCTGGGAGCAACAAAATGGAGTCATGGTCAGACTTGCCGAAAGGAGGCGGAGAATAGCCTTGTATGCATCACGGAAGTTGGAATAACAGTGGTCAGGATTTTACCAGCCGGGTGGCACATTCGATATGCTGGTAAAATTTCGAGCCTTGTTCTTAAATTAGCCTTATTAAAATCCCCAGCCACAATAAATGCAGCCTCAGGATATGTGGTTTCCAGTTTACATAGAGTCCGATGAATTTCTTTCAGTGCCGTCGATGTATCAGCTTGAGGGGATGTACACGGCTGTGATTATAATCGAAGAGAATTCTCTTGGTAGATAATGCGGTCTGCATTTGATTGTAAGGAATTCTATGTCAGGTGAACAAAAGGACTTGAGTTCCTGTATGTTGTTATGATCACACCACGTCCTGGGTTAATCATAAGACACACACCGCCCTTCTTCTTACCAGAGAGATGTTTGTTTCTGTCGGGCGCGATGCGTGGAGAAACCAGGTGGCTGTACCGACTCTGATAACGTGTCCTGAGTGAGCCATGTTTCCGTGAAGCAAAGAACGTTGCAGTCTCGAATGTCTCTCTGAAAGGCAACCCTCGATCGGATTTCGTCTGCTTTGTTGTCAAGAGACTGTACATTGGCGATTAAAATACTCGGAGAGGTGCACGATCGCCCGTCGGCGTAGCTTGACCAAAAGACCGGCGTTTCCCTCTTCTCGGCGCCGCCGTTGTTTTGAGTAACCACGTGCTATCCAGTCTGTTGTTGTGTTTGGAGTTAACGAAAGGAGAATCCTCTTTGGGAAAGTCGTATTCCTGGTCGTAATGTTGGTAAGTTGACGTTGCTCTTATATCCAATAGTTCCTCCCGGTTGTATGTAATAAAACTTAATATTTTCCGGGTAACAATGTAAGAAGTAATACATAAAAAAACAAAATACTGCATGGTTTCCTGAGAACGTGAAGCGAGGCTGCCATCTCTGTCGGCGCCGGGAGTAGCCATGGATACTTCTGTGTGGCGCTCTGAATGGGAGTCTGTTGGATGACTGGTGTAGTGTAGTTGTTGAGCGGCTTCACTGCAAGTATATTGTATGTTTTGGATTCAATAAAAAAAAATATATATAATAATCATATTTACAATGACGTCCAAACCCTAACGCGGACGACACTGGAACAATGAGCGCCATCATATGAGACTCCCAATCACAGCCGGTTGTGAAACAGCCTGGAATCGAACCAGGGTCTGTAATGACGCCTCTAGCACTGAGATGCAGAGCCTTAGACTGCTGCGCCACTCAGGATCCCTAACAACAAAGATCCACCACCAAATTTTACAGTAGGTATGTTTTTTTTCCCATATGCATCTTTCTTTCAACGCAAAAACCAACCAATTGTGTGTGTGGGCAAAGAGCTTTATTTTCATGTCATCTGACCATAGCACCGGTTCCAATCCAAGTGCCTATGCCATTTAGCAAACTCAAGGGGTTTACATTGGATGATGCAAAAAATGTAGCCCTTTAGCCACGGTGGGTGGTGGGTTTTGCATTGAAAGAAAGATGCGTATGCAGAAAGTGGATTTACAGTATAGGCACATGTATATTGTCTCATTTGCATATTTTGTTACAATATTAAAAGAATATACAGTACCAGTCAAAAGTTCAAGGGTTTTTATTTTATTTGTACTATTTTCTACATTGTAGAATAAAAGTGAACATTATGAAATAGCTATGAAATAACACATATAGAATCATGTAGTAACCAAATAAGTGTTAAACAAATCCAAATAGATTTTATATTTGCGATTATTCACCCTTTGCCTTCATGACAGCTTTGCACACTCTTGGCATTCTCTCAACCAGCTTCATGAGGTAGTCACCTGGAATGCATTTCAATTAACAGGTGTGCCTTGTCAAAAGTTAAATTGTGGAATTTCTTAATGCATTTGAGCCAATCAGTTGTGTTGTGACAAGGTAGGGGTGGTATACAAAAGATTGCCCTGTTTGGTAAAAGACCAAGTCCCATATTATGGCAAGAACAGCTCAAATAAGCAAAGAGAAACGACAGTCCATCATTATTTTAAGACATGAAGGTCAGTAAATCCGGAAAAGTCACAAAAACCATCCAGTGCTATGATTAAACTGGCTCTCGTGAGGACCTCCACAGGAAAGGAAGACCCAGAGTTACCTCTGCTGCAGAGGATAAGTTCATTAAAGTTACCAGCCTCAGACATCGAAGCCCAAATAAATGCTTCACATAGTTAAAGTAACAGACACCTCAACATCAACTGTTCAGAGGAGACTGCGTGAATTAGGCCTTCATGGTCAAATTTCTGCGAAGGAACCACTACTAAAGGACACCAATAAGAAGAAGAAGAGACGTGCTTGGGCCAAGAAACATGAGCAATAGACATTAGACCGGTGGAAATATGTCTGATGAGTCCAAATTTGAGATTCTTGGTTCCAACCGCCATGTCTTTGTGAGATGGAGAGTAGATGAACGGATGATCTCCGCTTGTGTGGTTCCCACCGTGAAGCATGGAGGAGGAGATGTGATGGTGTGGGGGTGCTTTGCTGGTGATACTGTCTGTTATTTATTTTGAATTCAAGGCACACTTAACCAGAATGGCTACCGTACCATTCTGCAGCGATACGCCATACCATACCATCTGGTTTGGGCTTAGTGGGACTATCATTTGTTTTTCAACCGAACCAACCAATGACCCAAAACACACCTCCACTAAGGAGAGTGATGGAGTCCTGCATCAGATGACCTGGCCTCCACAATCACCTGACCTCAACCCAATTGAGATAGTTTGGGATGAGTTGGACTGCAGAGTGAAGGAAAGAAGCCAAAAAGTGCTCAGCTTATTTGGGAACTCCTTCAAGACTGTTGAAAAGCAAGCGGTCCTTCACCCTACATATACACTACATTAAGCTACGGATGACTGTAGAACTGCTCTGTAAATGACTGTGCAGACCTAGGTTTTGTTAGTAAGTACTCTCTTTACTGCACACTGCACACAGTCCTTCAGCCTGGGTATATTATGATAGGACACTCTACTACTCTAACTGTACTCTCTACTCCAGGAGCCCCAGCAGTTAGTGTGGAGAGGCCCCTGTGACAACACAACACTGCCCTTTACCTCGTGTCCCCTCACCACGACCTGATGACTTTGCCTTCCTGAGTCAGGATGTGTCAGTGGCTCTGGCTGGTACGCAGTTGTTCCTCCAGGGGCCACTCACATTGTTCAAATTGATTAGAGTCACTGGGAGAGGAAAAGTGCACCATCACCCTCTATGGCAGGTAAAGAGTCCACTCAGGGCCGTGCACAGACCTTTCAGGGGGCAGGTGCTCAAAATGAAAAAATAAATAACATTGCTACATTTTTAACATAGGCCTATTTATTTCTGCAATAACACTCACTCATCACAAATTATTCATAATCTTATCTTCTAACTCATGATATACACTGTGTCCAAAATATTAAGAACATCTTCCTAATATTGAGTTTCACCTGGTCAGTCTGTCATGGAAAGAGCAGGTGTTCATAATGTTTTGGTACACCCAGTTTATAATAATCTGGGAATGTTTATTACCAGTGACAGAAAGGACACTTTGTCCTAAATTTAAAATATATTTTGTTTTTGAATTGCAAACAAAACAAGACACATCATTGAGAAATGCCACAAACGTGGTGTCACGATCTCCTGAAGGGACAGACCAAGGCGCAGCGAGGTATCCAGTATACATTCTTTATTTAGTAACGTAACTGGGACAAAACAACAAAACGAACGTAATGAAGATCGTGAAGCTGAACACAACTAAACATAAAACAAGCTATGCTCAAATAATAACCCACAAAATACTAGTGAAAACCCCAAACATATATATGGTTCCCAATTAGAGACAACGACACACAGCTGCCTCTAACTGGGAACCATTACCCCAACATAGAAATATATCACCTAGAACATAAAAAACCCTACACCAAAAACAAAACTAAACACACCAGCCTGGACGTGATAGTACCCCCCCAAAGGCGCGGACTCTGACCGCGCCACAAGTCCATGGGGGGTCTCCGGTGGGTCTTTAGTCCCAGGTGGCGGCTCCGTGCTGGCCGTGCTGACTCGAGGTCACGCACCGGAGGCCCTGGGCAATTAGCCGTACTGGGGACCCTCTCTGGCGGTCCCGGACAGGGGACCCTCTCTGGCGGTCCCGGACAGGGGACCCTCTCTGGCGGTTCTGGACAGGGGACCTTCTCTGGAGGTCCCGGACAGGGAACCTTCTCTGGAGGTCCCGGACAGGGAACCTTCTCTGGAGGTCCCGGACAGGGAACCTTCTCTGGAGGTCCCGGACAGGGGACCCTCTCTGGAGATCCCAGACCCTCTCTGGAGGTCCCGGACAGGGGACCTTCTCTGGAGGTCCCGGACAGGGGACCTTCTCTGGAGGTCCCGGACATGGGACGCGCACTGGCCCTCTGGTGCGGGGAGCAGGAACGAACCGTGCTGGGCTCACTAAACGCACTGGCACTCTGGTGCAGGGAGCAGGGAACCGGCCGTACTGGGCTCACTAAGCGCACTGGCACTCTGGTGCGGGGAGCAGGAACCGGCCGTACTGGGCTCACTAAGCGCACTGGCACTCTGGTGTGGGGAGCAGGAACCGGCCGTACTGGGCTCACTAAGCGCACTGGCACTCTGGTGCGGGAGCAGGAACCGTCCGCATTGGGCTCATTACGCCGCACTGGCACTCTGGTGCGGGAGCAGGAACCGGCCGTACTGGGCTCACTAAGCGCACTGGCACTCTGGTGCGGGAGCAGGAACAGGACGTGCTGAGTCCACGACGGGCACAGGAATCCTGGAGCGTGGAACAGGGACAGGACGTGCTGAGTCCACGACGGGCACAGGGATCCTGGAGCGTGGAACAGGGACAGGACGCGTGCTGGAGTCCACGACGGGCACAGGGATCCTGGAGCGTGGAGCAGGGACAGGACGCGTGCTGAGTCCACGACGGGCACAGGGATCCTGGAGCGTGGAACAGGGACTGGTCGTGCTGGATCCACAACACGAACAGGAATCCTGGAGCGTAGAACAGGGATCCTGGAACGTGGAACAGGATACACTGGGCCGTGAAGACTCACTGGAGGTCTCGAACGTACAGTCTGCACAACCCGTCCTGGCTGAATGGATAATTTCGCCCTGCCACTGCGGGCGCTGGCACAGGACGATGGGCTGTGGAGACGAACTGGAGACACAGTGCGTAGAGCTGGCGCAGGATATCCTGGTCCAAGGAGGCGCACCGGAGACCAGGAGCGCTGAGCGGGAACCACTCTTCCAGGCTGCACACTCACCCACCCCTGACTGATGAGTAATGCTGGAATCTCTCGCACCGGGCTGTGAACGTGCACTGGAGACACCGTGCGCAAAACTGCATAGCACGGTGTCTTACCAGTGCGACGCTCCCTCCGCCGCTCCCTCCAGAGAGCACGAGGAGTTGGCTCAGGAGTCCACCCTGAATCGGCCAAACTCCCCATGTGCCCCCCCCAAAAAGTTTTTTTGGGCTGCCTTTCAGGCTTCCTAGCCAGGCGAGGTCTAACAAACTCTCCTCTATCCGGATCCCAAGCTCCATATAGATCCTCGTACCTGCGCCGCTCCGCTGCCGCTGCTTCCAGTTCCTCTCTAGGACGGCGATACTCTCCAGGCTGGGTCCAAGCACCTCCATTAAATAGTTCCTCCTCCCAAAACCTAAGCTCCCGGGTCTCTCGCTGCTTGGTCTTTTTATGGTGGGTTATTCTGTCACGATCTCCTGAAGGGACAGACCAAGGCGCAGCGAGGTATCCAGTATACATTCTTTATTTAGTAACGTAACTGGGACAAAACAACAAAACAAACGTAACGAAGATCGTGAAGCTGAACACAACTAAACATAAAACAAGCTATGCTCAAACAATAACCCACAAAATACTAGTGAAAACCCCAAACATATATATGGTTCCCAATTAGAGACAACGACACACAGCTGCCTCTAATTGGGAACCATTACCCCAACATAGAAATATATCACCTAGAACATAAAAAACCCTACACCAAAAACAAAACTAAACACACCAGCCTGTCTTCTCAGGCCTGGACGTGACACGTGGCACCAGAGCAAATGTTTCTAATAATACAATTTCCACAGCGGAAAGAAAATAGGAGAATTGCCCAGAGTAAGGAGAAGAAAGAACTTGATAAAACTCACAAGCACACAGGTGAACCCTACACACCAACCTCTCTTTATTCCTCTCTCTGTCCCCCCGACTTTAATTTGGGGAAATTATATAATTCTGGGGAAAAATGTTATGCAAGACCCTGCCTGCAGCAACGAAGCAGTCCCTGACTGGTGTACCCAAAACAATAAAGTTGTTCTATTATGGTGATTCAGCCTCATATGGAAGTTAACAAAAGTTACCAGTTTAGTGTGTAGGCTAGGTGAAAGATTTTGTGAGGACAACACTATATTTGTCATACATGGGGCAGCAGAGAAAAACTCCAAAAAGTAACCGCATCAGATAGGCAAAGCATTATAAAGCATTTTAACAAGATCCTCTAGCAGTATTGTATTGAGTGTTTGATTCAGACTTCGGCAGCAATAACAGTTTAACCTGTTCGGGCTAGGGGGCAGAGTTCGGAAGTACAGAGAACCTGACGTGCCCAAAGTGAACTGACTGTTACTCAGGCCCAGAGGCTAGGATATGCATATAATTGGTAGTATTGGATAGAAAACACTCTGAAGTTTCTAAAACTGTTCTCGGGTGAAAACCCGAGGAACATCTATCCGGATTTTTTAATTTTTTTCACAGTTTTTCCATTCTTGCTATTCACTATAGAGGGATTTAGCTCCCAGGTTGCAGTTCCTATAGATTCCACTAGATGTCAACAGTCTTTAGACATGGTTTCAGGCTTGTTTTTTAAAAAACAAACAAGAAATAGAAGTTCTGGCATGTGGCTGTTAGAACTGACACTACTCTTTTGCATGCGTGACTGTGTGCGCGCTCTTCGTTATTTTTATTTTCTATTGAACAGGCTATTGTAGAACACGTTATCGTCCCACCGATCCCTAACACGTTTTAAGTCTGCCTGCAATTTTATCCTTAACACCCCAAGACCTGAACCTAGTCTTGAGGTACAGAGGGACTTTGGTCGTTATGCAATCTCTCCCTCAAAAAATGTGTTCACAATTTTTTATCCCCCATATTAATTTCACCAGGCCTGTGCTCGGCTTTACGCAGCATTGAGCCATATTAACCTTTACACAGATTTTCTCAATTAAATTCCTGATATTTCCCAAATGTTTTTTTTACAAAACCTGTAGCAGGGTTTTAAACAATGTGATCTGTTTGGTCACCTTTTGTGGCTGTGGCAGCTGGTTAAGTGGTAAGTGGTTCAGTCTTGTGTACAGATGAGAGTGTTTAGACTAGTTTCCCTCGTCGTGACGTGTGCTTTCCGAGGCACCCACCTGATGCAGCTAACCGTCTTGATTATCCTGATTAATTGGGTGGAGATAAAGAGGCTTTGAAAACACATCAAGGATGGCATAATGTGCCTGTTAGGGCCCCCTGTCTCTGTCATTATTACATTTCCATTGATTACAGAGCACATTTTGTTCTCGCCAAAGAGAAGAGGAACACCACCCATTTATCAACCCGCAGAGCACGTACAGTACATCACCTCGCAAATGGGCCAGGATTCACAAAGGGGGTGAATCTATCAAAGGAGGAATTTGTGGAAAGGCTGAGGTGCAGCACAGACAGACCCACGTCTGGCAAAGAGCTGGAAATCAAAGAACCTTGGTCATGAGTTCATGGGCATGGGCAATGTCTAACAGGCATTTCGTATTTTCAGGTATTAAGTAATAGGTATTTTCACATGACAATGTAAACAAATGGGACTTGAAAAGGACTAACAATATAATGATTACGTAACAAGAGATGATACACACATCAGGGTTGGTGTTAATTCCAGGTTAATTTGAAATTCCACTGAAATTCCTGAATAAACTCATGAAGTGGAGAATGTATGTTGAATTCAATTTGTATGGGATTCAAGTTATGGTAAAATATTTAATCTTAAGAAATTAATTGCAATTCAGTATTTTCAAAGTTAATGGAATTAATGCACATCATTTCACACATTACGACAAGAGAGACAACACAACACTACATAAAGAGAGACCTAAGACGACAACATAGCATAGGCAGCAACACATGACAACACAATTGACTACAGGATTAGTTTAAAATCATTTCAAGTTGAATTGAAATTGTAGCAGATTTGTGGAATTGTTGGGGATAATAGTTCATTGGGATATGAATAATTGGAATTTACCTAACATTGGAATTGAGAGGAATTTTATTATCTCTGAATTCAAAGACTGGCATGGAATTTGAATTGAATTCAATGGAATTTACAGGGAGAGAGAATAACATTAGAATATAATTTGTGGAATTAACCCCAACCCTGGCAAGCCAACAAGATGCAGTAAGAGGGAGTGAAGACAAGCTACAGAGTAGGGGGACCATAACAGCAGAAGTGCCCTAGGTGGGGTCATGGAGTCTGGACTTCATCCCTTACTAGATGTCCTCTGACATCTGAAGCTCCCTGGAGACATGTGCCAGGCTGGATGCTGAATGTTAAGCTGCCACAGCAGGAAGCAAAAAATAATCTGTGGGTGGCGGGTTCAACTCTAGACATAAGACGGACTGTAAAATATGGGACACCTGCTGGTTCAATAAGCAAAGAACATCTGCAACAATGACAATGTAGTTTGTTAGGAGGTCCCATAGCTTTGCGATGCTGCTAAACCATATTTGGCTAGGCCAGTTTTCCAGCACTGATGGCCACGTTAAACTAGTCTAGTAATATTCCAAGCAAACCGGGAAAATTCCCAGAACATTATCTAAGATTCCAATGATTTTTTTAAACTTATTTTGTACATAATGTTGCCACTACCGTCTCTTATGACCGAAAATAACTTCTAGACATCAGAACAGCGAATACTCACCACGAACTAGAATGAGCTTTTTCCTTTAATGAGTCTGACGAGAAGGATATACTGCTTTCCCGGGAACAGGCCCAAATCCCAGTAATTTGTGTGAAGACAATACATAGGAAAAGGGGGCGCAGGTCGGACTGCATTCTGAGAATCCGTAGGCGAGCGAGTAAACTCCCACTGCCATCCGTAATACTGGCTAACATGCAATCATTGGAAAATAAAATGTATGACCTACGATTATGGTTATCCTACTAACTGGATATTAAAAACTATAATATCTTATGTTTCACCAAGTCATGGCTGAATGACGACACGGATAATATAGAGCTGGCGGGATTTTCCATGCACCGGCAGAACAGAGAAAAAGCTACGTCTTGTAAGACGAGGGGTGGGGGGTGTGTGTCTATTTGTCAATAACAGCTGGTGCGTGATATTAAAGAAGTCTCGAGGTATTGCTCGCCTGAGGTAGAGTACATTAAGATAAGCTGTAGAACACAATACCTACCAAGTTCTCATCTATATTATTCATAGCTGTCTATTTACTACCACAGACCCGATGCTGGCACTAAAACCGCACTAAACCAACTCTATACGTACATACTACAACCAGAAGCCATGGATTACCGGCAACATTCGCACTGAGCTAAAGGGTAGAGCTACCGCTTTCAAGGAGCAGGACTCTAACTCGGAAGCTTATTAGTAATCCCGCTATACCCTCCGACGAACCATCAAACAGGCAAAGTGTCAATACAGGACTAAGATTGAATCGTACTACACCGGCTCCGACACTTGTCGGATGTGGCAGGGCTTGCAAACTATTACAGACTACAAAGAGAAGCACAGCCGAGAGCTGCCCAGTGACACAAACCTACCAGATGAGATAAATAACTTCTATGCTCGCTTCGAGGCAAGTAACACTTAAACATGCATGAGAGCATCAGCTGTTCCGGACGACTGTGTGATCACACGATCCGCAGCCGATGTGAGTAAAACCTTCAAACAGGTCAAAATTCACAAGGACGCAGGGCCAGATGGATTACCAGGACGTGTACTCCGAGCATGCGCTAACCAACTGATCTCCCTGTCTGAGTCTGTAATACCAACATGTTTCAAGCAGACCACCATAGTCCCTGTGCCCAAGAACACTAAGGTAACCTGCCTAAATGACTAGCCATGAAATGATTTGAAAGGCTGGTCATGGCTCACATCAACACCATTATCCCAGAAACCCTAGACCCCACAATTTGCATACCACACCAACAGATCCACAGATGATGCAATCTCTATTGCACTCCACACTGCCCTTTCACATCAGGACAAAAGGAACACCTATGTGAGAAGGCTGCTCATTGACTACAGCTCAGTGTTCAACACCATAGTGCCCTCAAAGCTCATCACTAAGCTAAGGACCCTGGGGATAAACACCTCCCTCTGCAACTAGAAACAAAATTACGCTTCCAGGTGGTAAGGGTAGGAAACAACACGTCTGCCACGCTGATCCTCAACACTGGGTCCCCTCAGGGGTGTGTACTTTAGTCCCCTCCTGTACTCCCTGTTCACCCACAACTGTGTGGCCAAACACGACTCCAACACCATCATTAAGTTTGCTGATGACACAGCAGTGGTAGGCCTGATCACTGACAACAATGAGACAGCCTATAGGGAGGAGGTCAGAGAACTGGCAGTGTGGTGCCAGGACAACAACCTCTCCCTCAAAGGAGCTGATCGCGGACTACAGGAAAAGGCGGGCCGAACAGGCCCCCATTAACATCGACGGGGCTGTAGTGGAGAGGGTTGAGAGTTTCAAGTTCCTTGGTGTCCACATCACCAACAAACTATCATGGTGCAAACACACCAAGACAGTCATGAAGAGGGCACAACAAAACCTTTTCCCCCTCAAAAGATGTGGCATGGGTCCCCAGATCCTCAAAAAGTTCTACAGTTGCACCATTGAGAGCATCCTGACCGGTTGCATCACCGCCTGGTATGGCAACTGCTCGGCATCTGACCGTAAGGAGCTACAGAGGGTAGTGCGTACGGCCCAGTACATCACTTGGGCCAAGCATCCTGCCATCCAGGACCTATATAATAGGCGGTGTCAGAGGAAGGCCCATAAAATTGTTAGAGACTCCAGTCACCCAAGTCATAGACTGTTCTCTCTGCTACCGCACGGCAGGCAGTACCGGAGTGCCAAGTCTAGGACCAAAAGGCTCCTTAACAGCTTCTACCCCCAAGCCATAAGACTGCTGAAGAGAAAGACTGCTGAACAATTAATCAAATGGCCACCGGACTATTTACATTGACCCCCCCTCCCACCCCCCATTTATTTTGTACACTGCTGCTATCTCAACTAATCTGTACCCCCGCACACTGACTCGGTATCGGTACCCCCTGTATATAGCCTCGTTATTGTTATGTTATTGTGTACCTTTTTAAATTTTTTTGCTTTAGTTTATTTGGTAAATATTTTCTTAACTCTTCTTGAATTTCTCTGTTGGTTAGGGCTTGTCAGTAAGCATTTCATGGTAAGGTCTACACTTGTTGTATTCGGCGCACGTGACAAATACGTTTGATTTTGATTTGATTAAGTTCTAGTTAGGGTTGTATGTAACATTAGGATGACATAACATCCCCAAAAACATTCAAATAATGTAGAGAAATAGAAATGGTTGTAAGAAAATATTACAGGAACATTCTGCTAATGTTGATGGAAATGTTATTTAAAACACCTATAAAAACAAGCAGGGAATATTCCCACAACGCTCTCAAAAGTGTGATGTAATGACATGAGTGTCAAAGCCGGGACTCAAACCCAGGTCTCTGGCATGAGAGTCAGGCTCTCAATCCTTGAGCAACTGGAGGTGGTGAACCCAACAGTAAGACACACTTGGAAGAAGATGAGATGCAGAATAGTTTTAATACAAAAACAAGCAACAGAAATCCATAGCTGGAGCAAAAATCATCAAAAGGTAATCCTCAAAAACCAAAACCAGTCCAATGGGGCTTTTCAAAAAGAAGTCAAAACAGTTACCAAGGAAATTCAGCAAAAAACTCCAGAGGAGAAAATCCACATAAAATAAAACAGAGAAGGGAATAATCCACAGGCAAGGGAAAATAAAATGTCTCCGAGTAGAGAACACTTACTTGGGCAACCGGCTAAAGAACAACTAAACACCAAGCAAAGAGGCTATGAGACAGAGTGACTTAAATACACACATCTGAATGAGACACATGTGAACCTAATAACACTAATTACAAATTGAATAAGCCGGGCACGATAGCCCCATGAGGACCCCTAGAGGCCAAAACATGACATAACAAGCAAAACACTGACAGGACCCCCCCCCCCTCTAGGAACGGCTCCTGATGTTCCTTCCAGGACGATCGGGTTTATGAACATGGAAGTCCCGAATTAACTTGGGGTCCAAGATATCTCTGACCGGAACCCAGGAGCGCTCCTCTGGGCCATAGCCTTCCCAGTCCACAAGATACTGAAGTGACCCTCGCACCCGACGGGAATCCAGTATTCGGTGGACTGTGTAAGCTGGTTGGCCTCCAATGACGCGAGGAGGAGGGGGAGGTTTACCTGCTGGAGCAAAAGGAGAAGACAACACAGGTTTTAGAAGGGAGACATGAAATGTGGGATTAATCTTTAAGGACCTAGGCAAGTATAAACGGTAAGTAACAGGATTAACTTTCCTTGCCACTTTGAAAGGCCCAATGAATTGCTGGGAGAGCTTGCGGGACTCTACACGTAAGGGAAGGTTCTTAGTGGAGAGCCAAACTCTCTGTCCGGAACGCAGGGTGGGGGCAGGTCTGCGTCTACGGTTAGCCTGTCGCTGGTACTGCACAGTGACCCTAAGAAGCTTGTGTCGAGCCTTCCTCCAAGTCAAACGACAGCGTCGGATGAACTGCAGAGCTGAGGGAACTCCTACTTCTATTTCTTGGTCTGGGAACAGTGGAGGGGCATAACCAAACTGGCATTCGAAGGGAGACATGCCTGTCGCCGAGGAGCGTAGAGTGTTGTGGGCGTATTCTGCCCACATGATGAAAGATGACCAGGAGGATGGGTTATTGGCAGCCATGCACCTCAGTGTAGTCTCCAGATCCTGGTTTAACCTCTCTGTTTGGCCATTGGACTCAGGGTGGAATCCAGAAGATAGGCTCACAGTTGCCCCCAAAAGTTGACAGAATTCCCGCCAGAATCGAGAGGAAAACTGAGGTCCTAGATCAGAAACAATGTCCTGTGGGATGCCAGAGACTCGAAAAACATGGTTAATGACCAACTCTGCAGTCTCTTTAGCAGTGGGCAGTTTGGGCAAGGGAATGAATCTGCCAGCCTTAGAAAACCTGTCAACAATGACCATAATGGTGGTGTTACCTTGGGATGGCGGGAGTCCGGTAATAAAATCCATGGACCAGGGTCTTTGAGGTATAGAGAGAGGGTGGAGCAACCCCTGAGGTAAGCGATGAGAGACCTTCCCCTGACTGCATGTGGAACAGGCACTTACAAAGGTCTTTGTATCCTCCTTGATGGTCGGCCACCAAAACCGTCTCTGGAGAAATTCAAGGGTACGAGTAGTGCCTGGATGGCAGGTCAGACGAGAGACATGACCCCACTGGAGAACCTGGGAGCGAACAGCTTTAGGGACGAACAAGCGGTTAGTTGGCCCTCCTCCTGGGTCTGGTTCCCGGGCCTGGGCTTGTCTTACTGTATCTTCAAGTTCCCATCCTACGGGGGCCAATATCTTGGAGCTCGGGATAATGGGGGTGACAGGATCTTCTTGGTTACTACTTGAGTATACTCAAGACAGAGCATCAGGTTTGAGATTTTTGGATCCAGAGCGGTAGGATAAAATGAATTGAAACCGGTTGAAGAATAGAGACCAGCGTGCCTGACGAGGGTTGAGTCGCTTGGCCTGCTGAATGTACTCTAGTTTTTTGTGGTCAGTGAGTACTTGGAATGGGTGTTTGGCCCCCTGAAGCCAATGTCTCCATTCTTCGAGCGCCAGTTTAACAGCCAGAAACTCCTTGTCTCCCACATGGTAATTCCTTTCTGTTGGTGTAAGACGGTGTGAAAGGAATGCACATGGCCGAAGTCTGTTATCCTCCCCCCTCTGGGAAAGCACTGCTCCAACGCCCACGTCCGAGGCGTCCACTTCCACAACGAAGAGTTTGTCTGGGTCTGGGAGAGTGAAGATGGGAGCCGAAGTAAAGCGGCGTTTGAGTTCATTAAAAGCCAGCTCTGCTTAAGGACTCCAGCAAAACCCAGCATTATTCCCTTTAGTGAGAGCAGAAAGGGGAGCCACCACAGAGCTGAATTTCAAAATAAATTTGCGGTAAAAGTTGGCAAAGCCAAGAAACCGCTGCACCTCCTTCACAGACCCAGGAGTGGGCCAATCCGTGACTGCTTGAACCTTCTGGGGATCCATTTGAATATGTCTGGGCTTAATGATGAATCCCAGAAATTGTACTTGGGTCACATGAAATTCACATTTTTCAGGTTTGACATAAAGGTGATTATTGAGGAGGCATCTAAGAACCTTCCTGAGATGCTCCATGTGTTCATTGAGGGAACTTGAAAAAATTGGAATATCGTCCAGGTAGACAAATACAAACTGATTGAGCATATCTCGAAGGACATCATTTATCAAAGCCTGAAAAACTGCCGGGGCGTTGGTGAGGCCGAAGGGCATAACTAGGTACTCATAGTGCCCGGTGGGAGTGTTGAATGCGGTCTTCCACTCATCCCCTTGTCTAATGCACACAAGATGGTAAGCATTGCGCAAGTCGAGTTTGGTGAATATGGAAGCTCCCTGCAGTATCTCAAAAGCTGTGGCCATAAGCGGCAATGGGTAACGGTTCAGGATAGTGATTTTGTTGAGGCCTCGATAATCGATGCAGGGTCGAAGGCCCCCATCCTTTTTACCCACAAAGAAAAAACCAGCACCAGCAGGGAAGTGGACCGACGGATAATCCCTTCCGCAAGGGCTTCCTCAATGTAATTGTCCATAGCTGCACGCTCGGGAGAAGACAAGGAGAAGATGCGGCCTCTGGAGGGACAGGTACCTGGAAGCAGGTCAATGGCACAGTCATAAGGGCGGTGTGGTGGTAAAGAGGTGGCTTTCTTTTTACTGAAAACTGCCTTGAGGTGGTGGTACTGAGTGGGGATCTGAGATAGGTGAGTCTCAAGAGTAGGGTCAGGGGAACTCGGGGTCAAACAAGTGACAGGACAAGTGGGGCCCCAACTGAGGATAGCGCCAGTGGACCAGTCAAGATGGGGGTTATGGCGAAGAAGCCAGGGGTGGCCGAGAATCACAGGGAACTCTGGAGATTGTATCAGATGAAAATACAGCTCCTCCTGGTGTTGACAAATAGAGAGGTGAAGAGGAACGGTAAGAAGGGTTACCTTCCCGGGGCCCAGAGGTCTTCCATCCAGTGCGGTAACTGTTAGAGGGGTTTCGAGTGAGTCAGAGGGGATCTGGAGGCTCCTAGCAAGAGATAAGTCCATAAAGTTCCCGGCTGCACCTGAATCCACCAAGGCTTTAAGTTGATGCTCCTGATTTCCCCAAGAAAGTGTGATGGGGAGAGTCAATCCTGAATTGGAAGGTGGGGCAACGCGAGTAATTCCCGTCCTTCCTTGCCTGTACGGGAACGAGCGTTTTCCGAGAGCTCTGGGCAGGAAAAACGGAAATGTTCAGGCCGTCCACAGTATAGGCAACACCGCTCCCTCATGCGGCGGTCACGTTCTGATGGGGAGATCCGAGTACCACCCAGTTGGACACCGGATCCCTACAATTTCCCACTCTTCCACACCAAATAGCCTGAAGCCACAGGGCTCTTCTCACAGTCTCTATTTCCCTATGCAGGAGTACTGCGAACCATAGGGTGGGATTTTTTTCATGGTTACATGAACATTGAACACAGCAGCTTTTCAGCATGTTTTTTTCAATTCTGTATAACAAAGTTTGTGGGCATGGTCGAGGGGAATTCCTTCTTATGATATGAATACTGACTGTAGTAGTTGTTCAAAAAAAACATTCCTGGAATATTCAGCTAATGTTGATGGAGATATTACTACTAACACCTATAATAACAAACAAGAAACTTTCGTTCAAGACTCTTATTATGTAAGGTTATGACATGATGATCCAGAATTCTAAAAACATACTTCAACGATAATGCAAGTTCTGAAAACATTGTTGCAATGTTCTGCTAATATTGATGTGTAATATAACATTAATATAAGAAGTTACAAATGGCATTTTTTTTTTTACAAATGGCATTTCTACTTATATCATATTTTATTAGGGTATTGTCCAAACATGGCTCTCCAAAGTCAAAACATCCTATAGGATTAGTGATTTTTCCAAAAGAATCCCATAGGATTCTCACAATCCTATAGGATTTTGTGTCTATCAGAATGTATATCAGAATCCTATTGGAATCCTATTGGAGTACTATTTTCCTATTGGAAATCAAAAGTAATCTGATTGGATCCTATAGGTCTTAGATATACAATAGATATTGTCACCCCAATCAGAATTCTATTAGAACTTTTTTTCTTTATTGAACCCATTCAATTATAGTTTGTTGTCATTAGTTCCAGTACAATACTACAACATGAATTACAACATTTTCGTTGATCGGAAACAACAGTTCTATATTAATTTCTGTTTTATTCACCTGTTAGAAAGCTTGTTCCCTTATTCTGCAGTGGGCTAAATTAGGATCACACAGTGATTTCTACTTACTTATAAACAAAAGTATACAACCTCACATTCATGGTTATGGGCTTAATTATTATTTTAAGTGGTATACCCTTTACTGCGTGTGAATGCAAGAACTGTGAGTACAGTATTTCTTTCCTTATGTTTCCTAATGAAGTTGTCAATGTTTTAATCATATTTTTGTCATTGTATAGCATTTTAAGCACTCGTTTTTATGCTAGCTAAGAAACTACTGTTAGCCACATTAGCTAGCTGAGCTAGCTAGCTAAGTTGTAGCCATTTGTATGTCATTTTTGAGTCACTGTATTGTTATAGCAGATGACAAAAAATATATATTGTTTGATATTGTTAAATACAGTATATGTGCCTTATTATAGGCATGTCAATCCCTTTTACATGATTTCTGGTAGATTATCAAAATAAGTAAATCACATGTTTTTGGACTCATTCAGAAGTTTTTACCTAATTAAGTAAAATACTATTGGAAATTAATGTTGAAAGTTCCATTTTATATTCCTAAAACATACTGTAAATTGAAAATAATGCTGTTGCTGCTTTCCATTGACAATAAATGTTGATGTAAAAACAGATCGCAATACCGGGGGATTTGAAAAGTCATAGTCAATCGATCAATAATATAATAATATTTTTTGCAAAAAATGTTATCTTTAATTTACAATCTGTAGAAACTATAAGAATATAAAGGTTCAGAACTTTTGTGAAGCATCACAGCACAGTTGAAACATTTGGCAAATAGAAATCCAATATGGATGTTGTTAAGAGAGAGATGGGAGGGGTTGAATGGAGCTGAAGGGTGGGACTAATAACAACAAGATAACAAACGTCAAATATACTGTGTCTGTAAAATATATATAGGTTCAGAACTTTTCTGAAATAGCACAGTAAAAAATAATTGCCAAATAGAAATGGACATCAGAAATAGAGGAAGGCCAGGACTAAAAACAAACAAAATATAACTATTGTAAAATAGATTGTGTATGGAAACTGTATATAGTATGTATAAGCTGGAAGAAGAAGCCTAAGTGTTCTATTGTTAGGATCGACGATGGAGACGAGAAGCAGGTACAGGGAGTGAACATTTAATAACCACAGACAGGAAAAGAATGCGGACAGCGTCTGAACAGGGGAAATAGAAACGACAATCATGCTGACACAGGGATGAAACAGAGGAAACAGACAGATAAAGGGAAGGCAATAAAAAAACGTGAAGGATTCCAGGTGAGTCTAATGAGCGCTGGTGCGCGTAATGATGGTGACAGGTGTGCGTAACGAAAGGCAGCCTGGCGCCCTCGAGCGCCAGAGAGGGAGATCGGGAGCAGACGTGACAGTTTATTTGTTTACTCCAATTAGGGGAGGGGTGGTATGGTTTGTGGGAAATAATAAAGGAAAATATATTTCTGAAATGTGTGTGTGTGCGCGCGCGCGCGCGTGTGTATATACACACACTACTGTTCAAAAGTTTGGGGTCACTTAAAGATGTCCTTGGTTTATGAAGAACAGCACATTTTTCTGTCCATTAAAAGAACATCAAATTGAACAGAAATACAATGTAGACATTGTTAATGTTGTAAATTACTATTGTAGCTGGAATATCTACATAGGCGTACAGAGGCCCATAATCAGAAACCATCACTCCTGTGTTCCATTGGCACGTTGTGTTAGCTATTCCAAGTTTATCATTTTAAAAGGATAATTGATCATTAGAAAACCCTTTTGCAATTATGTTAGCACAGCTGAAAACTGTTGTGCTGATTAAAGAAGTAATAAAACTGGCCTTCTTTAGAGACTAGTTGAGTATCTGGAGCATCAGCATTTGTGGGTTCGATTACAGGCTCAAAATGGCCAGAAACAAAGACCTTTCTTCTGAAACTCGTCAGTCTATTCTTGTTCTGAGAAATGAAGGCTATTTTATGCGAGAAATTACCAAGAAACTGAAGATCTCGTACATTGCTGTGTACTACTACCTTCACAGAACAGCGCAAACTGGCTCTAACCAGAATAGAAGGAGGAGTGGGAGGCTCCGGTGCACAACTGAGCAAGAGGACAAGTACATTAGTGTCTAGTTTAAGAAACAGATGCCTCACAAGTCCTCAACTAACAGCTTCATTAAATAGCACCCGCAAAACACCAGTCTCAAAGTCAACAGTGAATAGGCAATTCCGGGATGCTGGCCTTCTAGGCAGATTTGCAAAGAAAAAGCCATATCTCGGTCCAGTGTCTGTGTTCTTTTGCTCTTGTTCTTGTTCTTTTTCTTTTTATTGGCCAATCTGAGATATGGCTTTTTCTTTGCAACTCTGCCTAGAAGGCCAGCATCCCAGAGTCGCCTCTTCACTGTTGATGTTGAGACTGGTGCTATTTAATGAAGCTTCCAGTGGAGTGGAGTTACAGTTGAAGTCGGAAGTTTACATACACCTTAGCCAAATACATTTAAACCCAGGTTTTCACAATTCCTGACATTTAATCCTAGTAAAAATTCCTTGTCTTAGGTCAGTTAGGATCACCACTTTATTTTAATAATGTAAAATGTCAGAATAATAGTAGAGAGAATGATTTATTTCAGCTTTTATTTCTTTCATCACATTCCCAGTGGGACAAAAGTGTACATAGACTAAATTAGTATTTGGTAGCATTGCCTTTAAATTGTTTAACTTGGGTCAAATGTTTCGGGCAGCCTTCCACAAGCTTCCCACAATAAGTTGGGTGAATTTTGTCCCATTCCTCCTAACAGAGCTGGTGTAACGGAGTCAGGTTTGTAGGCCTCCTTGCTCTTACAGGCTTTTTCAGTTCGGCCCACACATTTTCTATGGGATTGAGGTCAGGGATTTGTGACGGCCGCTCCAATACCTTGACTTTGTTTTCCTTAAGCCATTTTGCCACAACTTTGGAAGTACGTTGGGGTCATTGTCCATTTGGAAGAACCATTTGCGACCAAGCTTTAACTTCCTGACTGATGTCATGAGATGTTGCTTCAATATATCCACATAATATTCCTCCTCATGAAGCCATCTATTTTGTGAAGTGCACCAGTCCCTCCTGCAGCAAAGCACCCCCACAACATGATGCTGCCACCCCTGTCTTCACGGTTGGGATGGTGTTCTTCGGCTTGCAAGCCTCCCCCTTTTTCCTCCAAACATAACAATGGTCATCATGGCCAAACAGTTCTATTTTTGTTTCATCAGACCAGAAGACATTTCTCCAAAAAGTAAGATCTTTGTCCCCATGTGCAGTTGCAAACCGTAGTCTGGCTTTTTCATGGAGGTTTTGGAGCAGTTGAATCTTCCTTGCTGAGCGGCCTTTCAGGTTATGTCGATATAAGACTCGTTTTACTGTGGATATAGATAATTTTGTACCTATTTCTTCAAGCATCTTCACAAGGTCCTTTGCTGTTGTTCTGGGATTATTTTGCACTTTTCGCACCAAAGTACGTTCATCTCTAGGAGACAGAACGCGTCTCCTTCCTGACCGGTATGACGGCTGCATGGTCCCATGGTGTTTATACTTCCGTACTATTGTTTGTACAGATGAACGTGGAACCTTCAGGCGTTTGGAAATTGTTCCCAAATATGAACGAGACTTGGAGGTCTTTAATTTCTTTTCTGAGGTCTTGGATAATTTAATTTGATTTTCCCATGATGTCAAGCAAAGAGGCATTGAGTTTGAAGGTAGGCCTTGAAATTGATCCACAGGTACACTTCCAGTCAACTCAAATTATGTCAATTAGTCTATCAGAAGCTTCTAAAGCCATGACATCAATTTCTGGAATTTTCCAAGCTGTTTAAAGGCACAGTCAACTTAGTGTATGTAAACTTCTGACCCACTGGAATTGTGATACAGTGAGTTATAAGTGAAATAATCTGTCTGTAAACAAGTATTGGAAAAATTTCTTGTGTCATGCACAAGGTAGATGTCCGAACTGACTTGCCAAAACGATAGTTTGTTAACAAGAAATTTGTGGAGTGGCTGAAAAATGAGTTTTAATGACTCCAACCTAAGTGTATGTAAACTTCTGACTTCAACTGTACATGATCCGGTGCATCCTGTTTCAAATGCTGCTGAAATGTTTTGGTACCCTTCCCCAGATCTGTGCCTTGACACAATCCTGTCTCGGAGCTCTACGGACAATTTTTTCGATCTCATGGCTTGGTTTTTGCTCTGACATGCACTGTCAACTGTGGTAGCGTATATAGACAGGTGTGTGCCTTTCCAAATCATGTATAATCAATTGAATTTACCACCGGTGGATGATCAATGGAAACAGGATGCACCTGATCTCAATTTCGAGTCTCATAGCAAAATGTGTGAATACTTATGTAAATAAGGTATTTCTGTATTTCTTTTAGTTTTATAAATGAGCAAAAATGTCTAAAAACCAGTTTTTGCTTTGTCATTATGGGTTATTGTATGTAAGATTGATGAGAAAAAAACATGAATTTAATCAATTTTTTAAATAAGCCTGTAACGTATCAAAATGTGGAAAATGTCAAAGGGTCTGAATACTTTCTGAATTCACTGTATATAGTTGTTTTGTGGTGTGGGTTTTTATAAGCCCTTGGGCTTCCAACCACACCTGCACACCGTTTACATTTTATTTGGTTTTATCACTTTTTTTATTTGGTGCAAATAAATACAACACATTTAAAAGAGTATAAAAAATGTGTTCTGGGACCATTTAAAGAGTATAAAAAAAATGTGTTCTGGAACCATTCTTGCAACATCAGGTGAATGTTTTTTGCACCCTAAAATAAATGTGTAATTATCCACGAAACTGGACAGTTTTTATGTTTAGGAAACGTATTGTTTGTGAAGTTCACACCAGACTGTTTCCACAACCAAATAAAACATTCTGGGTACATTAAAGAACAGACTAAATATCTTCTGGGAATATTCTTGCAACATCAGGTGAATGATTTAGACAAACTGTATTTTTATCAGCATAATTTGACAGTTTTTGTGTTATGAGAACATTTGCCACAACCTAACGAATGTTCTGGGAATTTTCACAGAACCCAAATTGGTTTGCTAGGTTGTCACTGTGACCTGCTTCCACATGACCTACTCTATCTGAGATACTTAGCGAAATCTAGCATCTTTTAACAGCATAGCCATTTAACAAACGTTCTCAACCCTGCCTTCAAACCTCAACCATCTTTTAACTCTTATAATGTATCATTCAGACCGTTGTGTTTTAGCCTGGTGCTACAGTCCATTTGTGCTTCAGCCAACTCATTTATTTGTGCTCATTTATTGTGCTATGCTAAACATGTACAGTAAGTAAAATCAAATCAAATTTTATTTGTCACATACACATGGTTAGCAGATGTTAATGCGAGTGTAGCGAAATGCTTGTGCTTCTAGTTCCGACCATGCAGTTGTATCTAACAAGTAATCTAACAAATTCACAACAACCACCTTATACACACAAGAGTAAAGGAATGAATACGAGTATGTACATATAAATATATGGATGAGCGATGGCTGACCGGCGTAGGCAAGATGCAGTAGATAGTCCGTGATTGACTGTAGACCCTGCAACATTCCTCTCGTGTCTGAGCCGTTGAATTGTGACTCTACTTTGTCTCTATATTGACGCTTAGCTTGTTTGATTGCCTTGCGGAGGGAATAGCTACACTGTTTGTATTCAGTCATGTTTCCGGTCGCCTTACCCTGGTTAAAAGCAGTGGTTCGCGCTTTCAGTTTTGTGCTAATGCTGCCATCAAGGTTTTAATAGTTACTGTGGGTACAACATCACCAATGCACTTGCTAATAAACTCGCTCACCGAATCAGCGTATACATCAATGTTGTTGTCCGATGCTATCCAGAACATATCCCAGTCCACGTGCTCGAAGCAATCTTGCAGCGTGGAATCAGATTGGTCGGACCAGCGTTGAACAGACCTGAGAACGGGCGTTTCCTGTTTTAGTTTCTGTCTGTAGGCTGGGAGCAACAAAATGGAGTTGTGGTCAGACTTCCCGAAAGGAGGGCAGAGAATAGCTTTGTATGCATCACGGAATTTAGAATAACAATGATCAAGGATTTTACCAGCCCGGGTGCCACATTCGATATGCTGATAAAATTTTGGGAGCCTTGTTAAAATCCCCAGTCACAATAAATGCAGCCTCAGGATATGTGGTTTCCAATTTACATAGACTCCAATGGATTTCTTTCAGTGCCGTCGATGTGTCAGCTTGAGGGGGGATATACACGACTGTGATTATAATCGAGGAGAATTCTCTTGGTAGGTAATGCTGTCGGCATTTGATTGTAAGGAATTCTAGGTCAGGTGAACAAAAGGACTTGAGTTCCTGTATGTCGTTATGATCACACCACGTCTCGTTAATCATAAGACACACACCCCCGCCCTTCTTCTTACCAGATAGATGTTTGTTTCTGTCGGCGCGATGCGTGGAGAAACCATGTGGCTGTACTGACTCAGATAACGTGTCCTGAGTGAGCCATGTTTCCGTGAAGCAAAGAACGTTGCAGTCGCCGATGTCTCTCTGGAAGGCAACTCTTGCTCGTATTTCATCAACCTTGTTGTCCAGAGACTGAACATTGGCAAGTAAAATACTCGAGAGAGGTGCACGATGTGCCCGTCTACGTAGCCTGACCAGAAGACCGCCGCGTTTCCCCCTTCTCCGGCACCGCCGTTGTTTTGAGTCGCCGGCTGGGATCTAGTCTATTGTCCTGGTTGGTGGACCAAACAGAGGATCCGCTTCGGGAAAGTCGTATTCCTGGTCGTAATGTTGGTAAGTTGACATTGCTCTTATATACAATAGTTCCTCCCGGTTGTATGTAATAAAACTTTATATTTCCCGGGGTAACAATGTAAGAAGTAATACATAAAAAAAAAAAATACTGAAAAGTTTCCTGACAACGTGAAGCGAGGCGGCCATCTCATTAGGTTGTCTGCCAGCCTGTCCTCCGGTTTTCACCCCCAGTCTAACAGCCAGTTGGAGCGAGCCAATCGGGACCTGGAGACTAATCTTCATTGCCTCATCTCTGCCACCTCCACCACCTGGGGCCAGCAACTCGTGTGAGTGGAATACGCCCACAACACCATTCCCTGCTCAGCCACTGGTCTCTCGCCTTTTGAGTGTTCCATGGGATATCAGAGGAAGACCTCTTCCCCGCTCTTCCCCGAGCAAGAGGAAGAGGTCTGCATACCCTCGGCCCAGATGTTCGTCCGCCGTTGTCGCTGTACCTGGAAGAGATCCCTTTCCACTCTTCTCAAGACCACCTCCAGATTTCGCCGACAGGCGGACCGCCACCGGACCACTGCTCCCCGCTATCGTCTCGGGCAAAGGGTATGGCTGCCCCTCCGGGTAGAGTCCCGTAAACTTTCCCCCATTTTATCGGCCCTTTTCCCCATCTCTAAGATTCTTAAGCCCCTTCTGCTGTTCGTCTTCTGTTGCCCCGCACCCTCTGTATTCATCCCACCTTTCATGTGTCTAGGATTAAACCTCTGTCTCACAGCCCTTTGTCTCCTGTTTCCAGGCCCACCCCTCTCCTCTGTCTCATCGACGGCCATCCGGCGTACGCGGTGAGGCGCCTCCTGAGTGTTCGACCTCGGGGCAGGGGATTCCAGTACCTGGTTGACTGGGAGGGTTATGGCCCAGAGGAGCGGTGCTGGGTCCCGCTAGGAACATCCTGGACCCAGCCCTCATCGCTGAGTTCCGCAGCCGACACCCCGTTCAACCAGGTATGTGCCTGGGTAGGACGCCAGGTGGCACCCCTAGAGGAGGGGGGGGTGGTACTGTCACACCCTGATCTGTTTCACCTGTCTTGTGCTTGTCTCCTAACAGCGTGTTCCTTTGTTCCCTGTGCTCTAGTTTTTGTTTTACTTAGTCTTCCCAGTTCTGACCGTTCTGCCTGTCCTGACAGTTATCATGCCTGCCGTCCTGTATCTGCCTGACTCTGATTTGGATTATGACTCTTGACTTACCTTGTACTATAATCTATAATAAACTCTGAGACTCGTACTATCTGCCTCCTGTGTCTGCATCTGGGTCATATCCTGAGTTCTGATACTAACACCAAACGACTCCCTGATTGTTTATTCATGCACTCCAACACAGCGCTGGCCCATCATTCTCCCCATCTCTCTTCCCCCTCCCCTTCTCTCCATTAGCTCAGCGAGCTTTTGACCCATAACAGACCCTTGCAACACAGCTGCTCTCACAGGGTTCTCCAGTGGTGTCCACATCTGCACTGCGAGACCAAGAATGCTGGGAATGACGTTTTGTTGGAATAATAATTACATTCGACAATGAAACAGTTTAATAATGTATCTTGAGTGAAAAAATATGTTTTACTAACTTTTACTGGCTTCATTAATGTTCAATCAGCTAAAAGAGGAAAAAAAGCTTTTGGTGAGGGAAAAAATTTGCTTTTTAGAAGTAGAGTATCTAAAACATTAACTATGTGATATATTTTCAATTTAAAGCACTTCTACAGTGGGGCCACAATGATCAGGACAAAACATTGACATTCATATTTATTTAACTTGAGTCCAACGTCGTTCATTCAGTTGATTTTTTATTAACTGAAATTGCAGGATATTATTGGCCTTCATATTGATATCGGTTGATAATGGTGTAATGACCCTAGCCTTCATAAGCCTGTTATGAAAGCATCCTGGGTTCTATGCCTGTTTTGTACAATACTCTCCCTCTGTTCGCTACAATGGCAAAAAATATTCTGCCACTCATGCAGGAAGAAGTAGTTGCTGAGTGAAAATGTGTGGACCATGACAATATTTTGATAAATATCAAAGTTATATAAGAAATTCCATGCCATATCGGTTTTGGGATCAGACACAACGGCTAACTGGCCAGCTACACTGGACACCTACCTTTTGGGGAGTGTGAGGCACCCATAATAATTTCTATGAAAGCTGGGCGTAGGCACTTTGGCTGCATGAAAATCTTACGCTGCTCAACATAAAAATTATATTTTTGTTTCTATTTTCAAGATTTCGACAAGCAGCTTACAGCCAAGAACATTAGGACAAAGTGGCTTGCTCTCTGCCCATGCCAGCAAAAAGTTACTCTTCCAGTGTAGCAAATAGAAAGCCTTTACTGTTTTCTTGATGTCCTTATGTAGCTCTAATGTAAGAAAACAGTGGTTATCAGAATCCCCAGAATTTCCATATCGGCGCATCTCTAAACAAAATAATTAAGCCTTCAATTGTGGATCCCACTGAGTTGTTTTGTCATCAACTCCCTGGTTCAGCTCATTCAACCTCAAACAACCAAACATGACAAACACCAGCCCAGCGGAAAAACTGGTTGAAAGGACGTCATTAAAACCAGAAACTGTTACAACCAGTTTGGTACACTTGGTCCATCAATGACGAAACAAACCTCTTGCATGTATCGGTTGACGCTAGAAGCTAGTGCTTCGAAGCCCCATAATTTTCCACGGGTACAAATTGAAGTGACCTTAGCTGATGGGAGTCAAGGGCCCGGGGCCAAGGGCCGAATGGCTCTCATGTTTATGCCAGCCTGTGATCTGTGGCCACAGGGGCCCATGTAGGTCCACCAGCTCTCACAGACTCTCACGGTCTTACACAAAGACCAGGCCATTTATTATCTGTAAGCTGATGTGACGGCAGAGGAGACACCGCACATTGGCAGGGGCGGCTGTTTGGGTTAGCTTTAACTCAGTTACCCCTCCTGCGGGCTCTGAGCTCCTAAGCTGGGCCCTTCAGCGTCTATGTTGCTCTCATCCACCCCACAGCTGAGTAATGTCATCATGTTCATCACAGCCCCAAAGAGACAGGAAGGAGAGGGGCGGCTAGATCAGAGAGTCGTGACTTGGCTGGCGCACCACCGTCCACACCCGCCTCTACCACCCCCTCACACATCTGTGCAAACATCTACACACACAAACAGCTCAAAAATAACAAATTTAACCCATGCATGTACAGGCTGTGTCAGTCGGTCCTCTAGCAGTCTAGACCAATCAGGCCCATTATTTCCTGCAGTCACTTTGAAAAAAAATAATAATGACAGGCGGCTATTTCCATACACTGTTTCCCAAGGATCCTTTTTAGGGGATATGAGAAGAAACCTTGGCAGCAAGCGAGGCATTCCAAACAGAGTGTGAGATCCCAGGAAGATTAATCAGTCACATTGTTTGTAGACCTGATACACAGTCAACAAGGACACGTTGTCAGCATAGGGTTCAGCGGACATTTAACGGGCTAAGGTACATAGACGAGTTGAGTAAAGACAGTAGAAAGAAGGGTAAGAGAGGAGGTGATAGGAGAAGAAATATTGAAAGAAAAGAGAACAGAGAAAATGTCCAAGAAGTGGATACAGTTTGATTACATATAGTAAAATAGAATAGAGTCCAAATAATAATGTTCTATAATTCTCTTTTCTATTCCCATAGAACATTTTGACAATTTAAGGCCTTTTTTTCTGATGAACTCATGGATACCATTTTTATGTGCAGTTTGAAGGAAGTTGAAGGTAGTTCCTGGAGGCATTGCTAACTAGTGTTAGCGCAATGACTTGAAGTCTACAGGAGAAGCTAGCATGCAGAGACATAAAAATGGTATCCATGAGTTCATCTGACTCTGGGTAAGTAGAATAAAGGGCAAAATGTTGACCTATTCCTTTAATGATCAAACACCCAATCTAGTAGTGAGGAAGGCTCAAATTTGTTGTCATTGCTTATTCACTGACTCTGTGTAGAGGTTTCTATACATGCTTTTAGAGGGGTAACTCGAATGACGGCCACTTCCGTATCAAGTGTCCCATCTGTGCAATCCTTGTGTGTGTGTGTGTGTGTGTGTGTGTGTGTGTGTGTGTGTGTGTGCGTGTGCGTGCGTGCGAGAGAGCAAGAGACACAACCTGCTCTGTTTAGGTTGAGAGACTGACACTGACACAGTGACAGTGTGTGTTATGACACTGGGTATGTACTTGAAAGCACATGTACACACTTGACTGAGTTCTACATTTAAAGGACATTAAATGGATACGTTCATATCAAACTGTCATATAAAAGACTTAATAACATAATATCATAATAACATTTCAATAACATTTCATCACATTATTTTGCTTCGGGTTTAAAAGCCATCCCTCATGGTAAAGAACTGGCAAAGCCCCAAGCCTTCTAGCCATTGTAAACCCTGTGGCACACTACTAGCATTGCCAATATTGGACAGAACATTCCAAAACAAGTCAGCAGACATAAAAGTACATATCTAAGTCATGGGGTCTGACCAGGAAAAACACTTGGTAACACTTTAATTAACGTTGACAGGTATAATATTTTATCACTTGTTATAAGCATTTATGAGCCCTTATACTGTCTTATTATAAGGCTTGTAACATGTTTTGCAATTCCTCAATGATCTAAACATAGCTGTTATTTAGTCAGGATCACTATGAGATGAAAGTAAGACATGATAACACATTAGTTAAAGCTGACATATAAAATGCTTGATTACTATTTATAAGCATGTATGTGCCTTTAAAATGTTGTATACGGCTTATAATATGTTATGTCTTAACTGCCTGACATCATCAGTTTTAACTGCCTGACATCATAGAGGTCATAGGTGCTTATGATAAGTATTATAATGTGGTCATAATGCATTATAAGACTTGTCAAAGCACTTGTCCCTGCCTTCCTGCAGGGTCAGCATATCCCTGTCACTGATGAGATGTTGGGCTGAACAGTGATGTGCACATTAGTGTTATGCACATTACCCTTGAACGCATACAGCAGGCTATTTATGGTAGGCACCTACCTGAGAACACCCACCTGTGGCACACAGGATTGCTAACATGTCACGCATATGGAAATATACGGAGCCAAGCAATGAAGCAATCTTGACAGGCCAGCTGTAATTTTACATGGTTATTTTATGCCTGCCTAGTGATCGAGTAATTTTCACTGTGCAGCCGGTTAATGTTTTATTCAGTCGAAAGCTCTTTTCAAAAATAGCTTGTGCTCGTCTCTCTCTCTCGTGCTCTCTCTCTCTCCAATGCTCTCTCTCACTCACTCCCCTTTCTCTCTCTCTCTCTCTCTCTCTCCACTGTTCTCTTACACTCCCCCTTCAGCTCCTCTATCTCTCTCACCAACTCTCTTTCTTTCCTTCCCTCCATCTCTCTCTCCCGTCTCATTTGGTGAGAGCTGTGCCCTTGCTCTATTGCAGCATGTCTAATGCAGTCATCTGGCTGCACCAGCTGATTCCTCTTACACTCTTACAAGAACGGGAGAGCATTCAGGGATGGATGCTCCCTGGCACAGGGCCGGTCAGCTAGTCACTTCGCGTTCAGGAACAGATGCCTGTAGCAAACCAACATCTGCTGAAGGCGAGGGGAGGCACTGAAGGAGAGACTGGCAGACACACCGATCCCTCGGATCACTTTACTCTCACCACAAAAATACAATAAAAAACTATGTAGAGCTCTCCTGGATGAAAAATAGGGAGATATGGTTTCCAAGGTTGATATGTAGCCAATAGTTCTCACACCTTCGCTGGATGTGGTGGGGACAGGATAAGGGGGGTCTGGGGATTGGGATGGAAAATGGACCCAGAGTGAATGGTTGAGTGGTTGGACCAGTGCCAGCAGGTCTCTTCAGGAGGGGATGAGTTCGCTGAGACATTGGTTTGCATCAGCACATAGACAGACAGCCATGACAGTTGGTTGGGCTACAGGCTTTGGGTAGGACTCGCCCCGGGGCATCTACTGTACCAAAACAAACACAAACACACACGGGTGACGCATCACTTACATACACACAAGCAGACAGCAGGCAGGCAAGCTGCCACTGGCAAGCACGCACGCAACCACATATACACACACACTCAACCATGACAGTTGGCCAATGCTGTATGGCAAAGGTTCTATATCAGAGTCATGGATACCCAAACCCTCTCTGCACTTGTTCTCTCACTAGGCTATGAGCGAAATGTAAACGCTATCACAATAGCGTTGCACAAGCCTATTATAGGGCATCCTGCATAATGACTAGTGACTTCAGATCCAATTAAATCACATAATGGATCTTATTTAGACGATATATGAACCGCAATTGTACCTCCTATGTTTATAGTCTAATACATGCCGGGTCTTCTTTTGTTTCCTTTCTGACATCAGTTTTAATATCATTATGCAAATACAAAAATAAGATACAATATAGTGATGTCAAACGAAATTAATTGTTCCTTTGCTACCGATTGTCTTGTGGTTTGTGTCCTCTCTTCAATCTTGTATATCTTATCCAAAAAAAGAAACCTCATCTTATGCAAAATATTCTCGATCTATTTCATAAGACAGTAATGAAACTTATCAATAAGGAACATAACATGCGGTGAACAACAATCTGTTTCGAAGAAAGGGATATTTTGTTGTGTGTGTGTGTGTGGCCTAGCTCTGGTCCAGGGTGTTAGTGCGGCTTGCTGTTCAGGAAGGCTCAGCTTCAGCAAGCAGCACTAACGCTCTGAACCAGAGCTATGTGTGGCCCCGAGTCAAACTGCATTGTGAAGTATCCATCTTACCTCTATGAGGTAACCAATCTAGCTAGTGCTTCAGGCTACCCATATGCCAAGTGGGGATGGGCAGGGAGGAAGAGAGATGGCATTGGAAGGCCCAAACTGCATCCTAGGATCCTTGTCTTACACTGCCAGGTACAAGACCTAACACCCCTTTTTCACCATCACACGTCCAAATGTGTAAAAAGGCAGGGAATAGAGGAATGGACATGATATCACAGTGATATCTAATGGAGGTCTCAAGCACCACATCTGGGTTCAAATAGTACTTGTTTTCCTTCAAATACTTTCAGAATTTGATTGAGCCTGCCTGGAATGCCACGTGGCTGGGGTTTGCACTTTTTGGACTATTCCACTGTGTTCCATTGTGCCAAGCATGCTAAATCAAGTGCAGCTAAAGTATTTGAACAAATATACAAACATAAACAAATACTCTCCAAGCCATGAAGGACACCAGGTGGATCCAAAGGCAGATGATATCCAAAGCCTCGCAGACTCAAACAACACCCATAGATTCAGTGTACAGATTGTTTAATAGTCAAATGTACAAGGATGCAGGTGTGATTGCAGGGTACAGTGAACATCTTAGGCTTCGCGCTCCAACATGCAGAACTAGTGAAATAAAATAATGAAAATGGCAATAAAATAATAGAAATAACCAGTGGCGGAAAAAGTACTAAATTGTAATACTTGAGTAAAAGTAAAGATACCTGAATAGAAAATGACTCAAGTAAAAGTGAAAGACACCCAGTAAAGTCTAAAATTATTTGGTTTTAAATATACTTAAGTATCAAAAGTAAATGTAATTGCTAAAATATACTTACAGTTGAAGTCGGAAGTTTACATACACTTTAGCCAAATACATTTAAACTCAGTTTTTCACTTCCGACTTCAACTGAATATACTATATTCTATCCTATTCTACTGTATCTTAGTCTATGCTGCTCTGACATTGCTAGCCCAAATATTTATATATTCTTAATTCTATTCCTTTACTTTAGATTTGTGTGTATTGTTGTGAAATTGTTAGATTTTACTGTTAGATATTGCTGCACTGTTAGAGCTAGAAACACAAGCATTTCACTACACCCGTAATAACATCTGCTAAACAGATATCCCCTCCTGATTTGTATACAGGAGGGGACTGAGGATGTACCCTTGTGAGGCCTCCGTGTTGAGGATCAGTATCGAGGAGGTAATGTTGCCTACCTTTACCACCTGGGGGCAGCCCGTCAGGAAGTCCAGGACTCAGTTGCATAGGGAGGAGTTCAGACCCAGACGCAGGGTCGTGAGCTTTTGTAATGATACCATAGTGCAGGGGCGTTAGGACATACGCCTTGTGTCCAACCCAATGAATTGCTCCTCCACTTTGACTCTCTACTTGTGTTTCGGCATCTTGATCAATCTGCGTAAGTCATATTGGTACTGCTTAACCAAACTATTGTCCCAGGTCACCTTGCTCTGTTCATGAGCAGAATTTCTCTCTTTCAGTTTTGCTATCAATCCACGTTTTGAGTCTGGTACATTTTGATAGATACCATCGGTATCACGTCATCTATGCATTTTTTTATGAATCTGGTGACTGAGTCGGCATATTCATTGACATTTTCTCCAGAGGCAAGCCGGAATAAATTCCAGTCCACGTGATCAAAACAGAGCATGAATTCTAATTGGTCGGACAAACGCTGAACAGACCTGATCACCGGAACTACCCTCAAGTTTTTTTTTGTAGGCGGGGAGAAGCAAGATGGAGTCATGGTCGGATTTCCCGAAAGGATGATGGGAGGAGGCGTGTAGCAGAGGTCAAGAGTAGAATTTGCGTGAGTTAGACATTCGATGCGCTGGTAATAATTTGGGAGCACGGTCTTCAAATTACTTTTATTAAAGTCCCCCGCAACAATTTATTTATTTCATTTAAACTTTATTTAACTAGGCAAGTCGGTTAAGAAACAAATTCTTATTTACAATCACGGCCTACCGGGGAACAGTGGGTTAACTGCCTTGGTCAGGGGCAGAATGACAGATTTTTACCTTGTCAGCTCGGGGATTCTATACAGCAACCTTTTGGTTACTGGCCCAACGCTGTAACCACTAGGCTATCTGCCACCTGTTGACATTGAGATTGGTGTTTTGCGGGTACTATTTAATGAAGCTGCCATTTGAGGCGTCTGTTTCTCAAACTAGACACTCTAATGTACAGTTGTGCACCGGGGCCTCCCACTCCTCTTTCTATTCTGGTTAGTACCAGTTTGCGCTGTTCTGTGAAGGGAGTAGTACACAGCGTTGTACAAGATCTTCAGTTTCTTGCAAATTTCTCGCACGGAATAGCCTTCAATTCTCAGAACAAGAATAGACTGATGAGTTTCAGAAGAAAGTGCTTTGTTTCTGGCCATTTTGAGCCTGTAACCGAACCCACAAATGCTGATGCTCCAGATACTCAACTAGTCTAAACTAGTCTTATTGCTTCTTTAATCAGGACAACAGTTTTCAGCTGTGCTAACATAATTGCAAAAGGGTTTTCTAATGATCAATTAGCCTTTTAAAATGATAAACCAGCTACAATAGTCATTTACAACATTAACAATGTCTACACTGTATTTCTGATCAATTTTATGTTATTTTAATGGACAGAAAATGTGCTTTTCTTTCAAAAACAATGACATTTCTAAGTGACCCCAAACTTTTGAACAGTAGTGTATATTGGGAGTAGTGCCTTTCCTCAGCCACAGTGTGTTATATGTGCAAAAGTACTATCTCACAACTCAATGAAACCTTCACTCTTGCGCAGACATTTAGAAACAAAAACATGCCAATTTGAAAAATAAGCCACAGTTTTTTGAGAGAGAATTAAGACAACTTTCGAGTAGTAAGACAACAGATACCATTAATAAGAAGGGACTAGAAGTGCCTTATATGCTGAGCTACCAAGTGGCAAGGACAGGCAAGCCTCATACTATTGTGGAGGACTTAATTCTTCCTGCTGCCGCAGATATGGCTGGGACAATGCTGAGGGAAAAGGCCAAAAAAACGATACAGACAATGTCTTCATTAAACCGTCAATACTGTTTCACGACGCATCAGTTACATGGCAGGAGACGTCGTGAAACAATTACTGCTTCGCATACAAGCCAGTGAATTCTATGCGTTACAGCTGTATGCTTCAAAAGACGTGGCGGGCCTGGCACAGCTCCTGGTATATGTCTGTTAAGTTTATGCGGAGTCAATTAAGGAAGACATCCTCTTCTGCAAACCACTGGAAACCAGGACAACAAGAGAGGATATTTTTAATGTACTGGACAGCTTTGTGACATCAAATGGACTTTGGTGGTGAAGATGTGTTGGTATCTGTACTGATGGTGCAAAAGCCATGACAGGGAGACATAGTGGAGTGGTAGCACGCGTGCTAGCAGTTGTTCTCGACGCCTCTTGGGTACACTGCATCATCCACGAGAGGCTCTTGCTGTCAAAGGAATGCCTGACAGCTTGAAAGACGTTTTGGACACTACAGTTAAAATGGTTAACTTTGCTAAAGCAGGGCCCCTGAACACTCATGTATTTTCTGCACTATGCAAAGATATTTGCAGTGACCATGTATACTTCTTTTTAATATAAAGCCCTTCTTACATCAGCTGATGTCACAGAGTATGTATCGCTATTACAACATACAGAAGTGCACTGGTTATCAAGGGGCAAAGTATTGACACATTTTATTTTGTTGAGAGACGAGCTTAAAGTTTTCTTTACTGACTATAATTGTCACTTGTCTGATCGCTTGCATGATGACGAGTTTCTCACACGACTGGCCTATCTGGGTTATGTTTTTTCTCGCCTGAATGATCTGAAACTAGGATTACAGGGACTCTCCGCAACTATATTCAATGTGCAGAACAAAATTGAGGCTATGATTTAGAAGTTGGAGCTCTTCTCTGTCTGCATTAACAAGTACAACACACAGATCATTGTATGATTTTTTGTGAGCAAGCTTACGGACTATGTCAAATGTTATACAGCGAAGCACCTGAGTGAGTTGGGTGTGCAGGTACTTTCCCGAAACGGATGACAAAAACAACTGGATTCGTTATTCCTTTTATGTCCTGCCTCCAGTCCACTTACCATTATTTGAACAAGAGAGTCTCATCGAAATTGCAACAAGCGGTTCTGTGAAAATGTTATTTAAAATCAGCAGTCACTGCCAGATTTCTGGCAAATCATGGTGTTAAAACACTGATGCCATTTGCAAGCACGTACCTAAGTGAGAGTGGATTCTCGGCCCTCAGTAGCATGAAAACTAAATAAAAGGCACAGACTGTGTGTGGAAAATAATTTAAGACAGACTCTCTCCAATACAACACAACATTGCAGAGTTATGTGCATCCTTTCAAGCACACACTTCTCACCTTTTATATTTAAGATGGCTAAATAAAGAGCAAATTATTTATTATTATTTTATTATTATTTGTGCCCTGGTCCTAAGAGCTCTTTGTCACTTCCCACGAGCCAGCATGTGACAAACTCACACTCATTCTTATGTTTAATAAATGTATCGTTTAGTGTGTGTTTGGCAGGCTTACAATGATGGCAAACAACAACATTTGAGAGAGCGCTGACCCTGTTGCTAGAGGGGGTACGCAGCTGGAGGTTGAATGTTTGAAGGGGTACGGGACTATAAAACATTTGGGAACCACTGCTTTAGATCATTTAGAATTTCAGATCAACTGCAATTAAACGTGTCTGGAAAAATTACCAGCAAGAGGGCTGGAGATTAAATATGTATATGTAGGGTATATTACCTCTCTCAGGTGTTGCCTTAAAACGTGTGAACACAGACTCAGTTGATAGTGACACTAGCATTGCCTGTGGTTTCTGAAACCATCTACAGAAAAAAACAGTTTGTAATATTCTCCCTTTTCGTTTATACAATCTAGCTCTCTACACATGGACTCTCTCCATCTCCATAGTATCTATCCTACTCCAGTGTTTCACAAACCTCTTTCCAAGTACCCCCAGCCAAATGCACTTACTGGATGTGTTCCATTACAATCACACCTGATTCAACTGGTTAACTAATCCTCAAGCCCTTGATTAGCTTAGTCAGATGTGCTGCTGATACTTCAATTGTTAAAAAAAAGTGGAACTGGCTGGGGGTACTCAAGAAGGGGTTTGGAAAACACTGTCCTACTCAATTGCTACTTACAATTCGTTATTGGCTGTAGGCTACTGTACAAGTTTCCAATATCTTTCCCTTTCAGGTCATGGGAGGAGAAACTTTACCCAGGAACCAAACTTTATCCCAAAGACAGCCATTTGATCACTGCAAGTGTTACATCCAATCAATCCCTTAGCAGACAGACAAGAAGAGGTTCACATTGCCTAGCCCTAACATATTTTCTGTTCGGTGGCTTTCAATCAATGGCTACTGATATCCTTACACTAAAACCTTCTCCTGATGTCTACGACACAAATCTAAAGGAGAGTTTGATACGGGTTTAACATTTTAAATGCTCTGTACGTCAAGTTAGAGTGTAGTTATGTTCCATGAAGGACAGTTTATAGAGAACATTACCTGCCAAACACAATTGTAAGGTATCTAAAAACTCTTCCTCTGTAAAAATCAATCAAATCTTGGACAACAAGCTTTACTCGTTGCCAGAAAGGAATTCAACGTGTGGTGTACTTTACTGAGTTTCTGTGGCCTGTGTTTTCTAGATGTATCTTGTTTCTGCGATGGCGCTCTCTTAACCACAAATTTCTTCTCGAAGGATTAGCACATACATCATATTGCTATACCTGCCCATGAGTCACTGAGAGGAATGTGTGTGTGTGTGTCTGTGTGTGTGTCTCTACAAGCTCTGGGTAGATGAGCGGACCATAATTCAATATTCTGGGTACATGAGATTATTGTTTCATTCAGAAAACGCCACATGGCAAACCAAGTTCCTAAATCGGATTAAACAGACTGAACTGGTGGGGTCAAAAATGACAATATTAAGTTGATTTGCCAGACTCTGCAGACGGTGCATTGTATTTACTTATCCTTTGGATTGAACCTGCATTTGTGAATGTCTCATAGATGGATTTGGATCCTATTTTGTATAGTTTAAAGCTGACCAGATCCCGCTAGCTTATCATCTTATGAATGAACATAATAATTTTTTGTTTAGCAAGGTTAACAAGCAGTCACTTTCCATTAAAACAACAGAGCATAAGAACACAACAGAAAAACATTCTGCAAACATGTCAGGAGCACAGCCACATCTCCAATATCCTCAGTTTCACAGCACTACATGGAACGAGCTTTCGCAGCCAAAAATACTCTGCATCGTTTCATTTTCTCTCTCTGCTTTCCTGATGAAAATCCTGAAAATCCGTTAAATATTTTGACAAATCCGATGTCAAATTGACAAGGATTAATTTCCTTTAATCTCTCAGTGGGTTACATGAGAGGTGTTTTATTTTGACACTGTGTGTTTTTCCTCTATTTGATGAAGGCCATTTTCTGCCATGCCTGGGCTATGCCAAGCTTGTTGCTGGTACAGTAGTAGGAGTGGCTACTGCCTGGCTCTGACTGGTTGTTATTTAGTGCCACTGACACTCAGGGCTCCAGTGCTCCTTGTCACTTTGAATCTATGTTTTTATGTTTCCTTTATGTAAGGGCTTGGAGGAAGCAAGGGCTAGGAGGCCACTATTCTCTCTTAATAATACCACTGATAATATAATGCTCACTCATCATGCTTCCGCAAGTACTCATGGCTATCATTTTATTTTCTGAAATTAGGATAAGTGCCTTGTCATCTTTTGGAGGTATTGTTTTGATTCAGAGTGAAAGAGGAGGGTACTGCTAATGGGGGTGAGGTGGTGGCATCCAAATGGAATAGTTCAAAGAATGTTTGAATATGAATGTTTTAAAGGGATACATAGTTTGGCAAAATTACATATTTCGGTATTTGTTTCTTTACATTGAAAGCAGTCTATGGACAAGGAGTAACTGCAGTCCACACTTTGTTTCGCTAAACAACCCATTAATATTAGCATTTTCAGGCCAAAAAATTATAGCTAATGCCCTTTGAGCATGTTTTAAATGTCATACCCATGACTGCTTTCAAGGCAAGGAAACAAAAATCGAAATATGTAATTTCACTAAACTATACCTTTAACCCTTTATACTCGTGGGAATTGGCATATATGGGTAGGGCTCAATTGAAACGTTTCTTACAGAAGAAATATGAAAAGCATGGGCATAACCGTATTAGCAATTGAAAGGGAACAGTTTGGAGATTATTGGAAAATTATTAGACCAAGGGTCAGGACACAACAGTTCACACTGACACCAGACTGATCCAAACATTACACTGATGATTTTATGTGCATTTTACATTTACTGTACTTTTCCCTGCTGCAAATACATTCAGCAACATGATACAAATATTTATATAAAATCTGGGGTAAGTGCAACATAAGACAAAATAATTACAAGGGTTTGAGTAAGAGGACTAATGGGTACTCGAAGTGGCCACAGCTCTCCAAAGTGTGCACAGTTCCTAAGTAATTTCAATGCACTTTTATGACTTAAAGAAGAGTCTTTAACTATGAGGTGCTTTTATGAGCTCTTCTAGCTGTGCCGTTAAGGATCTAGAGCAAGCACACTTATAGTTGTTTTGTTTGGAACACAACCCTGCATCCATAACCATAACACAATTACTGTTGTTTACACAATCCCCCCAAAAACTTTTGACCACTAATGGGTGCATGGTATTGTTGTTTCTGGCTCATTAACATATTTTGAGGTGTGCCTTGTAAGAGGCTTTATTTGTTGCACCAGTTAGTGAGAGTGCTTTACTGTACCAATTGAAATGGTAAATGGTAGTAGTGCCCATCACTTTACAATTTATAGGGGACAGAGTGGAGAGGTAACAAGTCATAAACCTAAAATTAATGTTTGAGCATTTTCCATGTCCTTTCATCTGTTTTGCCCTGTAGTCACTGCCAGTTTGAAAGCCTTAGTTAAATGCCCACACCAGTAGAAATACATTTTTCCGAGCTGAAAGACCATGTCCAGAGAGTGTACGCATAATATTGCACAAGTATTTAAGTCAATAAGTCATCGTTTAAGTCAAAGTATTATATATTTGGGCTTGAAGTGACAAATCCAAACTGCCCACTTTGTGCAAATCCGTGTGAATGCCGTGTCTTCTTTGTTTCATGGCTGGATTGTATTTAAATGTTACCATCCACCAGCATGGTCTTGTTTATTAATCATAAACAGCTGCAAAGTTATTCCTCTTCGCAACTTAGATGAGCCAAACAGCCTTGCGTCCATGGCCTTAGCCATGGAGGAAATTAAAAGAGTCAGTAAAAACGTATGGTATTTTTTGTAGTTAAAAAAAAAAATCATAATACCTTTCTACTTATGTTTTAGCTAGTCTGTATTAAAAAAAAAATATATATATATATATATATGGAAGACGCCAAAACTTTGGAAATAACAGTAGAAGTCCTCAGAGCATTTGCAGACCAGCTGGCTGGAGTGTTTATGGAGATATTCAATCTTCACATATCCCCGTCTGTTGTCCCCACTTGCTTCAAGATGTACACCATTGTTCCTGTACCCAAGAAAGTGAAGGTAACTGAACTAAATGACTGTCATCCTATAGCACTCACTTCTGTCATCATGAAGTGCTTTGAGAGGCTAGTTAAGGACCATATCACCTCCACTTTACCCAACACCCTAGACCCATTACAATCCACATATCGTCCCAACAGAGGAAAAGACGACGCAATCGCCACTCCACTGCACACTGATTTATCCAATCTGGACAAGATAAATACCTACAGTGCATTCTGAAAGTATTCAGACACCTTGACTTTTTTACTTTGTTTCGTTACAGCGTTATTCGAAAATGGATTAACTAAAAAAAATCCTCATCAATCTACACACAATACCCAATAATGACAAAGCACATTTTTTTAGTTTTTTTTTCAAATATATTAAAATTGAGGTCTGTTGCATCATGTTTCCATTGATCATCCTTGAAATGTTTCTACAACTTGATTGGAGTCCACCTGTTGTAAATTAAATTGATTGGACATGATTTGGAAAGGCACACACCTGTCTATATAACGTCCCACAGTAGACAGTGCATGTCAGAAGAAACCAAGCCATGAGATCGAAGGAATTGTCTTTAGATCGCTGAGACAGGATTGTGTTGAGGCAAAGATCTGGGGAAGGGTACCAAAACATTTCTGCAGCATTGAAGATCCCCAAGAACACAGTGACCTAGTTTGGAACCACCAAGACTCTTCCTAGGGCTGGCCGCACAGTGAAACTGAGCAATTGGTGAAGAAGGGCCTTGGTCAGGGAGGTGACAAAGAACCTTATGGTCACTGACAGAGCTCCAGAGTTCCACTGTGGAGATGGGAGAAACTTCCAGAAGGACAACCATCTATGCAGCACTCCACCAATCAGGCCTTTATGGTAGAGTGGCCAGACAAAAGCCACTCCAAAGTAAAAGGCACATGACAGCCTGCTTGGAGTTTGCCAAAAGGCACCTAAAGGAGAAACAAGATTCTCTGGTCTGATGAAACCAAGATTGAACTCTTTGGCCTGAATGCCAAGTGTCATATCTGGAGGAAACCTGGCACCATCCCTATGGTGAAGCATGGTGGTGGCTGCATCATGCTGTGGGGATTTTTAGGATTGAGGGAAAGATGAACGGAGCAAAGTACAGAGAGATCCTTGATGAAAACCTGCTCCAGAGTGCTCAGGACCTCAGACTGGTGCGAAGGTTCACCTTCCAACAGGACAATGACCCTAAGCACACAGCCAAGACAATGCAGGAGTGACTTCGGGACAAGTCTCTGAATGACCTTGGGTGGCCCAGTCAGAGCCCAGATTTGAATTCAATCTAACATCTCTGGAGAGACCTGAAAATAGCTGTGCAGCAACGCTCCCCATCCAACCTGACAGATCTTTGTAATCGCTGCCAAAGGTGCTGTCACGATCCTCATAAATGACAGACCAAGGCGCAGCGAGGCATCCAGTATACATGTTTTATTAAACGAAACTGGGCAAAACAACAAACGAATGAACGAAGATCGTAACTTAAACATAGACTGACAATACTAACAAAGCTATGCATCAACAATAACCCACAAACCCCAATTGAAAACTACAAACATATGGTTCCCAATTAGAGACAACGACACACAGCTGCCTCTAATTGGGAACCATTCCCCAACATAGAAATATATAACCTAGAACATAAAAAACCCTACACCAAAAACAAAACTAAACACACCAGCCTGTCTCTCAGGCCTGGACGTGACAGGTGCTTCACAACAAAGTAGTGAGTAAAGTGTCAGAATACTTGTGATGTGATATTTCAATTTTTTATTTTAAATCAAATTAGCAAAAAAACTGTTTTTGTATAGATTGGTGAAATAAAAAAAATATAAAAGCATCTTCACCAATTGGTGAAGGTAGGTAACAACACCTCCGCCAGACTTATCCTCAACACGGGGACCCCATAGAGAGCATGCTCAGCCCCCTCCTGTTCTCCCTGTTCACCAATGACTGCATGGCCATGAACGTCTCCATCTCAATCATCAAGTTTGCTGACAACACAACAGTGGTAGGCCTGATTACCAACAACGATGAGACAGCCTACAGGGAGGAGGTGAGAGCCCTGGCGGATTGGTAACAGAAAAATAACCTCTCCCTCAATGTCAACAAAAGAAAGTTGCTGATTGTGGACTACAGGAGACAACAGAGAGAAAACACTCCCATCCACAGGGCCGCAATGGAGAGGGTTAAAAGCTTCAAGTTCCTCGGCGTGCACATCAATGACAACCTGAATTGGTCCTTTCACACAAACGGCATGGTGAAGAAGGCGTAACAGCACTTCCTCAACCTCAGGAGGCTGAAGAAGGTTGGCTTGGCCCCTAAGACACTTACAAACTTCTACAGACGCAACATTGAGATTATCATGTCAGGCTATATCCCCAGCTGGTATAGCAATCGTACCATATGCAACTGCAGTGCTCTCCAGAGGGTGGTGTGGTCAGCCCAACGCATCACAGGGGGCACACTGTCTATCCCCCTGGACATCTACAGCACCCAGTGTCACAGGAAGGCCAAAAAGATCATCACAGACCTCAGCCACCAGAGCCACGGCCTGTTCACACCATTACCATCTGTAAGGCGGAGACAGTACAGTTGCATCAAAGCTGGGACTGAGAAACAAAATTAAATCAAATTTTATTTGTAACATGCGCCGAAAAACCTTACCGTGAAATGCTTACTTACAAGCCCTTACCAACAACGCTGTTCAAGTAAAAAAAATACAAATAAAATTAACTCAATAAAATAACAATAACGAGGCTATATACAGGGTCGAGTCAATGTGCGGGGGTACAGGTTAGTCAAGGTAATTTGTACATGTAGGTAGGGGTAAAGTGACTATGCATAGATAATACACAGCGAGTAGCAGCTGTGTAAAAACAAAAGGGGGGGGTCAATGTCCATTAGCATAAACTCATAAACCATTGCGGTTCACACAAAACACATTTCACAGTGAAAACAAATCCTTTACCTTTTGAAGAACTTCTGCTGAGGGCTTCCCAAGTGTCCAACGAAGACATCCAATGGTTCTTTTGTTAGAAAAGGTCATTTATTATATCCATAAATCTCTGTTTGGTTGGCGCGTTATGTTCATAAAATACAGCGTCCACTCGCCCATTGAACCGTGAAGAGAACGCGTTAAACCTATACCTATACACTTGTCCAAGAACAATCAAACATCATTGATAATGTATCCTTAGGAACACTTTTATGTACATTTACTATAATATTTCAACCGGATTATAAACTGGACGATAGGAAAGGACAAAACCACAGCGCGCGCAAGCCCGTGAACGCGCTTCCTCTTCTGTTTACATCCGATGACTAGTTCGAAATTCTTCTTCTATTACCATCCAGAGCAACTAAACATCACCAAACACTGTCTAGAGACTGTTGACATCCAGTGGAAGCAATAGGTACTGCAATCTTACTCCCAGAAATGGCTGTTTTTAATAGGGAGGGGTTCAAAAGGAGGCAACGTGTCAAAAACACTTTTTCCAGGACAGAAATTCCTCTGGTTTTCGCCTGCTATATCCGTTCTGTTATACTCACAGACATTATGTTAACACTTTTAGAAACTTCAGAGTGTTTCCTATCCAATAGTACTAATTATGTGCCTTTTCTGGGCCTGAGTGGGAGGCATTTTACTTTGGGCACGCCAGACTCTCCAAAACAGTCACCTCGGGAGCCGCTCCCTAAGAAGTTAAGGAGCCTTTTGGACCGAGACTAGAGCCATGACCATCCTTTCAAAGCACTTCATGGCTACCAACGTGAGTGCTACAGGGCGATAGTCATTTAGGCAGATTATCTTCGCTTTCTTGGGCACAGGGACTATGCTGGTCTGCTTGAAACATGTAGGTATTATAGACTCGGTCAGTGAGGGGTTGAAAATGTCAGTTGGTCCGTGCATGCTCTGAGTACATGTCCTGGTAATCCGTCTGGCCCCGTGGCCTTGTGAATGTTGACCTGTTGAAAGGTCTTGCTCATATCGGCTACCGAGAGCGTGATCACACAGTCGTCCGGAACAGCTGGTGCTCTCATGCATGCTTCACTGTTGCTTGACTCGAAGCAAGCATAAAAGGCATTTAGCTTGTCTAGATTCAATCTTAGTAGGATTCAATCTTAGTCCTGTATTGACGCTTTGCCTGTTTGATGGTTTGTCTGAGGGCATAATGGGATTTCGGATTAGTGTCCCGCTCCTTGAAAGCTGCAGCTCTAGCCTTTAGCTCGGTGCGGATCTTGCCTTTAATCCATGGCTTCTGGTTGGGATATGTACTTATTGATGAAGCCGGTGACTGAGTAGGTATACTCCTCAATGCCATTGGATGATTCCCGGGACATATTCCAGTCTGTGCTAGCAAAACAGTCCTGTAGCGTAGCATCCACATCATCCTACCACTTCGGTATTGAGCAAGTCACTGGTACTTCCTGAATCAGGAGGAAAAGGTTATGGTCAGATTTGCCAAATGGAGAGTGAGGGAGAGCTTTGTATGCATCTCTTTGTGTGGAGTAAAGGTGGTCTAGAGTTTTTTTTCCTCTGGTTGCACATATGATATGCTGGTAGAAATTAGGTAAAACGGATTTAAGTTTAGCTGCAACCACTAGGAGTGCCGCCTCTGGATGAGCATTTTATTTTTTGCTTATGGCCTTACACAGCTCGTTGAGTGCGGTGTTAGTGCCAGCATCGGTTTGTGGTGGTAAATAGACAGCTACGAAACAATGTTTTACACACTTTAGTTATTTTCAAAGAGATGTCTAACAGCAAGCGCGCTACAATACAAAACACTCACCAGATGATGATCATTTGAAACTCAACTTCTTGTTGAAAGTTATTATTGTAAAGGGAGAAGGTAACAAGTTAGCAACAACATCCTCTTTGATAACATCAGCTGCAGCCGCTGCAAACTAGCTGACTGCAAAAGATAGCTAACAAGACCATAGGAAAACTACTGCTCACTATTGTACATTGACCTGTTGGCCTTCAAAAAGGCAGAAGTTAACATACTTTATGTAAAAACAGTCCCACCCATTAAGTCAAAATGTGATTAGATGATTCCACTGTCACTCAAAATGTTTGCCCTAATACGGTTGAATGGCAGATGCCTTTATCTAGCTTCTGATGACCTAGCCAATGGCTGACTTGGCTAGATTTATCTCCCCAGAGACAAAAGAAAAATCCTAATTGGATCAGAGTTAACCCTTTCCTTTCCAACACAAATTGAAGAGATAAAATCAGAACATAATTGAAAATAATAATATCATTATTATTATATTATTATTATTATTTTATAAATCTTTTGCCCTTTTCTGAAGGAGTAGAATGCCCATTGTTCCCCACTGTGTTTGGGTGCATTTTTTCACTATTTTGAATGTCTAAAGAATCCATATGTTCTTCTGAAATATGAACACAGAAATACATTTTGAACTCTTATTATGTTGGTGATTTAAACACCATTATCCCAGGAACCCTAGACCCTCTCCAATTTGCATACTGCCCCAACAAATCCACAGATGATGCAATCTCTATTGCACTCAACACTGCCCTTTCCCACCTGGACAAAAGGAACACCTACACTACCAGTCCAAAGTTTTAGAACACTTACTCATTCAAGGGTTTTTTCTTTATTTTTACTATTTTCTACATTGTAGAATAATAGTGAAGACATCAAAACTATTAAATAACACAAATGGAATCATGTAGTAACCCAGAAAATAGATAAATATATTTTATATTAGAGATTCTTCAAATAGCCACCCTTTGCCTTGATGACAGCTTTGCACACTCTTGGCAAAAATAAAGAAAACCCCTTGAATGTGTAGGTGTTCTAAAACTTTTGACCGGTAGTGTATGTGAGAATGCTATTCATTGACTACAGCTCAGCGTTCAACACCATACTGCCCTCAAAGCTCATCACTAAGCTAAGTACCCTGGGACTAAACACCTCCCCCTGCAACTGGATCCTGGACTTCCTGACAGGCCGCCCCCAGTTGGTAAGGGTACATAACAACACATCCGCCATGCTGATCCTCAACACGGGGGCCCCTCAGGGGTGTGTTCTCAGTCCCCTCCTGTACTCCCTGTTCACACATGACTGCAAGGCCAGGCATGACTCCAACACCAACATCAAGTTTGCTGATGACACAACAGTGGTAGGCCTGATCACCAACAACGATGAGACAGCCTATAGGGAGAAGGTCAGAGACCTGGCCATGTGGTGCCAGGACAACATCCTCTCCCTCAACGTGATCAAGACAAAGGAGATGGTTATGGACTACAGGAAAAGGAGGACCGAGCACGCCCCCATTCTCATCGACGGGGCTGCAGTGGAGCAGGTTGAGAGCTTCAAATTCCTTGGTGTCCACATCATCAACAAACTATCATGTTCCAAACACACCAAGACAGTCGTGAAGAGGCCACAACAAAGGCTATTCCCCCTCAGGAGACTGAAAAGATTTGGCATGGGTCCTCAGATCCTCAAAAGGTTCTACATTTGGACCATCGAGAGCATCCTGACGATTTGATTTGACAAAATTACAATCATGGTCTTGAATTGAACTCACATTTTACTGATCTCGGTCTTGACTCTGTCTCGGACCCCTTGTCCCCCTCCCGGTCTCGGTCTCGGTCTTGACTAGGTCTAGTTTTGAGAAATGGGTGTCTCAGGGGAACGGAACAGTTCCCCCTGAAGAGAGGAAGTCACTCCCTCTGTTTGGTTTTATCAGAGAATACTTGTGTTCTGTGGAGAGGTACACTGAAATATTTTCCAGGGCCATACTTAGATGTCCTCTCGGAGGCATTTACAAAGAATCGGATGCTGCCATTTTCCTTGATCCTTATAGTGAATAGATGCCAAGGACCCAGACATATAAAAGTTATGTATATAAATAAAGGCTAAACATGCTGACCTCATCACCTGGAAAGTCATTTTACAGACGCTTGATGTATATCCAAGGAATATTTCAACATATGGAAAACAACAATGATGCCTCATGTGATGCTGCATACTCTACAGTTGAAGTCGGAGGTTTACATACACTTAGGTTGAGTATAGAGTCAAAGTGGAGGAGCAATTCAGTGGGTCGGACACAAGGCGTATGTGGCAGGGGCTCCTAATGCCCCTGCACTATGGTAACCTTACAAAAGCTCACAACCCTGGGTCTTGGTCTGAACTCCTCTCTATGCAACTGAGTCCTGGACTTCCTGACGGGCCGCCCCCGGGTGGTAAAGGTAGGCAACATTACCTCCTCGATAATGATCCTCAACACGGAGGCCCCACAAGGGTACATCCTCAGTCCCCTCCTGTATACAAATCAGGAGGGGATATCGGTTTAGCAGATGTTATTGGGGGTGTAGTGAAATGCTTGTGTTTCTAGCTCTAACAGTGCAGTAATATAAAACAGTAAAATCTAACAATTTCACAAAAATACACACAAATCTAAAGTAAAGGAATAGAATTAGGAGTATATAAATACTTGGGCCAGCAATGTCAGAGTGGTTTAGACTAAAATACAGTAGAATAGGATAGAATATAGTATATACAGTTGAAGTCGGAAGTTTACATTCACTTAGGTTGGAGTCATTAAAACTTGTTTTTCAACCACTCCACACATTTCTTGTTAACAATAGTTTTGGCAAGTCAGTTAGGAAATCTACTTTGTGCATTATACAAGTAATTTTTCCAACAATTGTTTACAGACAGATTATTTCACTTTCACAAACAATTGTTGGAAAAAGTACTTGTATAATGCACAAAGTATTACAATTGCAGTGGGTCAGAAGTTTACATACACTAAGTTGACTGTGCCTTTAAACAGCTTGGAAAATTCCAGAAAATTATGTCATGCCTTTAGAAGCTTCTGTTAGGCTAATTGACATAATTTGAGTCAATTGGAGGTGTACCTGTGGATGTATTTCAAGGCCTACCTTCAAACTCAGTGCCTCTTCATGGGAAAACCAAAATAAATCAGCCAAAACTTTGGAAGAAAATGGTAGACGCGTCTGGTTCATCCTAGGGAGCAATTTCCAAATGCCTGAAGGTACCACGTTCATCTGTACAAACAATAGTACGCAAGTATAAACACAATGGGACCACGCAGCCGTCATACCGCTCAGGAAGGAGACGCGTTCTGTCTCCTAGAGATGAACGTACTTTGGTGCGAAAAGTGCAAATCAATCCCAGAACAACAGCAAAGGACCTTGTGAAGATGCTGAAGGAAACAGGTACAAAAATATCTATATCCACAGTAAAACAAGTCCTATATCGACATAACCTGAAAGGCCGCTCAGCAAGGAAGAAGCCACTGCTCCAAAACCGCCATAAAAAAGCCAGACTACGGTTTGCCACTGCACATGGGGACAAAGATCGTACTTTTTGGAGAAATGTCCTCTGGTCTGATTAAACAAAAATTTGACTTTTTGGCCATAATTACCAATTTTATGTTTGGAGGAAAAAGGGGGAGGCTTGCAAGCCAAAGAACACCATCCCAACCGTGAAGCACGGGGGTGGCAGCATCATGTTGTGGGGGTGCTTTGCTGCAGGAGGGACTGGTGCACTTCACAACATAGATGGCATGATGAGGAAGGAAAATGATGTGGATATAGTGAAGCAACATCTCAAGACATCAGTAAGGAAGCTTGGTCACAAATGGGTCTTCCAAATGGACAGTGACCCCAAGCATACTTCCAAAGTTGTGGCAAAATGGCTTAAGTACAACAAAGTGAAAAAGTGAAAGGTATTGAAGTGGCCATCACAAAGCCCTGACCTCAATCCCATAGACAATTTGTGGGCAGAACTGAAAAAGCGTGTGTGAGCAAGGAGGCCTACAAACCTGACTCAGTTACACCAGCTATGTCAGGAGGAATGGGCTAATTCACCCAATTTATTGTGGGAAGCTTGTGGAAGGCTACCCAAAACGTTTGACCCAAGTTAAACAATTTAAAGGCCATGCTACCAAATACTAATTGAGTGTATGTAAACTTCTTACCCACTGGGAATGTGATTAAATAAAAGCTGAAATAAATCATTCTCTCTACTATTATTCTGACATTTCACATTCTTAAAATAAAGTGGTGATCCTAACTGACCATAGACAGGGAATTTGGTGTATGTAAACTTCAACTGTATGTTCCTTTCATCAGTCCATATAAATCATATAAATCAAACTCTGTCTTCAGGACCCCAAGGGGTGCATGTTTTGTTTTTTGCCCTAGCACTGCACAGCTGATTCAAATAATCAACATATCATCAAGCTCTGATCGTTTGAATCAGCTGTGTAATGTTAGGGGAAAAAACAAAACGTGTAGGACCGAGTTTGGGAAATGCTAATATAAATTATTAAAGAAAGAATAAAAGCCCATTATACAGCTATATCTTAATTCCTTGCTTGGTCCAGACTGCAATTACTCCATATAAAGACATTGTGGTTGACAAAAAAAAAATATATATATATTAAGTGAATTGGCCATCTCTTTTATTTTGAGCAACTTTTGGTCAGTGTTACAGGTTATGCGGTGTGTTTCACAAGAGATGTAGCTGTGTGTCTGCCAGAGATGTGACTTCACTGTCATGCGGGTTATGACTTGGTGTAATTGCATTTCTACAATGTGTGTGTGTGTGTGGAGTATACAATATACTGTAAGAGTAGGTGTGTGGATGAGAGGCCAGTTGAACAGTGCAAGCTCTGGTGTTGCCATCAATAGTTAATGGCGAATTGAAAAACCAAACACTGCGTCTAAGCCAAACACTGCGTCTCTGCCACAATTACAGCATGCGGTTTCAGCTTCTTGGATCGGGTTCGCATGCAATTAGTTCTCTACATGTGATAGGGTTATCACCACCCTGGGTCACCAGGCACAACTGCCCCAAGTCACCCAGTACAGAGCCGAGCCAGAGGTGGGGACCAGAGTTGAGGCTGGGGATGAGGGTGATGGTATGGATGATGGTGCATTGTATTTACTTGGGATAAAAGGTGATAGTGGGAAATGTGTGATTGAGGGATGAAGGTGAGTGTATTTCCCCCATCATGTAGGCTACATTTCTCTATTGGCATTAGAAACAACTTTCATACCTAAATATTATGTTGAGATGAATTTGTTTAACATATAGAACATTATCTGTTGAGACTTTTTTAAGACCACGCTTTGGTTAGGCTGAACATTTGCACCTGATACTGCTGAACACCCATTATTCCAACGCCTCTTGCGAAGATTATGATTGCAAACTGTTAAAGATTATATTTATTCTACGGTTGTGATGGATTGCTTTGTAAGACATACTCCATACCAGAAGTCCAGTCAAAAAAGAAGCAGGGTCCTAACAAGATTAAACACCATGTTTGCAATGGCATCTCACTATTAAACAGATAATGGTTGATCTTAATAATTTCAAAACCTACTGCAAGCTCCCAACAAAAACACAATGTTTTATATATATATATATATACACACACATACACACACATTTAAAAATAAATAAAACATTGTGTCTCAACTTACTGTTTAGAGGTGAGTAGTTGAATACACAAGATGCAATTTCTAAATTGGGTTGTGCATCAGCAGTTTTCCTCTTATTATGTCACTGACAGTCACTTAATTAGCTCATCTCAGCAAAAAAATATGTTTTGTCTAGCCAGCTATAATGGTCGAGTTAGCGACCAGGCATGCAGGGAGCATCACATTGATTTTGGTAGTCACTGACTCAGATATCATATTAGTATTGCATAAGTCATGGCAAAATGTGTAGAATTCCAGAAAATTACCTGTAAACTGCAAACGTTTCTTTCTATCCCATGGTAAAATGAGTAGAATTGCATGAAATGAGTTATAAAATTGCTAAATCTTCTCTTCACCTCACTGCAAAATCTGTAGAATTGTAACAAACTTGCTTTAAAAATGAAACATTTTCTCTACACCCCATGGCAAAATGTGTAGAATTGCAGGAAATTAAGTCTAATATATATATACACACACACACATATATATATCCGCTGCAAAAGAGGAGGAACACTAAAATGTTTTGCCCACCAGGACAAGAGTTCGCTTAGGGTCCTCAAAAGGCTATGGCCAGCCCTGTTCCATACCAATGCAACTATTTAGAAATATTCTGTAAACTCATTTTAAATGTGTCTGTTTGCTTTAGTAAAGCATACGCTAATAATAATAATAATAATAATAATCTAATAGACTGAAGCAAATGGGATTGTTTGTCAACTAAATCTAGCATGAAACGTGATGGACTAAATGTCATCTTCAGCAAGGTCATAAAGGCTAGTTTGAATGAATCTCTCGAACTTGCAAGGCCATGGCACATAACCTACGCGAAGCTTATGCTACTTTGGTGCTTGCTTTAATGCAACACATTCAAATGCAAGACGTCACTGGTATAACACATCTTACCTATGGTCGTGATCACCGTGATAGCAAAGTAAAAAGATCCAGCGAATTTCCACTGTACCCCGGCTTTGTGAGGCTTGAGCTGCAACACCACCCTCTCCAGCTCATCGAAGTTGAATTGAGAGAGATTGTAGGTGTTCATAAGCTCTTGTTTTCGGTCGTACACTTTCTTCTTCTGGGTCTTCTCCTTCTTAGATTCCAAGGCATCGAAGACAGCCGCACCGACTAACAGGTAGGTGAACGTGCAAATGATGAGCGACAGGGTCCTCACGTTTTGTCTCTTCATGGTCAGAGTGAGTAGACGGGCTCCAAAAGTTTGAACGCGGATCTTGAGGATGGGGAGCTCGGCTGGTTCATGGCTAGGCTGTCTCTATAGACGGGGACAGTGGCGCTATGAAAGCTCTCTGATTACCTTATTTGCCGAAGCGCCCATTTACTCGCGGAGTTGTTCGTTTCAGCACCACCCACTCCTATTGCGAACCCCCACCAGAAGACACTGCGTGCTTTCTGAGTGTGCGTGCTCAGGGTCTGTGCGTATGTCTGCAGACAGCGGGAGGTAGGCTACTGTAGACGGCACGTTTTTGGTTATATCACCATTTGACAAAATTGGGCTATTTTTTTTACATTGAATTATAGGAAATAACATCCCACTGCCCACCACAACGTCATTTCAACGTGGAAAGGTGATATTTGGTTGATGTCAACCTTTATTAACCCACTAAAGACACTAAATACACATATAAATACATATACACTACCGTTCAAAAGTTTGTGGTCACATAGAAATGTCCTTGTTTTTGAAAGAAAAGCACATTTTTGGTCCATTAAAATAACATCAAATTGATCAGAAATAGAGTGTAGACATTGTTAATGTTGTAAATTACTATTGTAGCTGGAAATGGCTGACTTTTAATGGAATATCTACTGTACATAGGCATACAGAGGCCCATAATCAGCAACCATCACTCCTGTGTTCCAATGGCACGTTGTGTTAGCTAATCCAAGTTTATCATTTTAAAAGGCTAATTGGTCATTAGAAAACCCTTTTGCAATTATGTTAGCACAGCTGAAAACTGTTGTGCTGATTAAAGAAGTAATAAAACTGGCCTTCTTTAGACTAGTTGAGTATCTGGAGCATCAGCATTTGTGGGTTCGATTACAGGCTCAAAATGGCCAGAAACAAAGTGCTTTCTTCTGAAACTCGTCAGTCTATTCTTGTTCTGAGAAATGAAGGCTATTCCATGCGAGAAATTGCCAGGAAACTGAAGATATTGTACAACGCTGTGTACTACTCCCTTCACAGAGCAGTGCAAACTGGCTCTAACCAGAATAGAAAGAGGAGTGGGAGGCCCCGGTGCACAACTGAGCAAGATAACAAGTACATTAGAGTGTCTAGTTTGAGAAACAGATGCCTCACAAGTCCTCAACTGAATAGTACCCGCAAAACACCAGTCTCAACGTCAACAGTGAAGAGGCGACTCCGGGATGCCTAGAAGGCCAGCAACTGCCAGAAGGCCAGCAACCCGGAGTCGCCTCTTCACTGTTGACGTTGAGACTGGTGTATTGCGGAAACTATTTAATGAAGCTGTCAGTTGAGGACTTGTGAGGCATCTGTTTCTCAACCTAGACACAGTATGTTTTACATTAGTTATCTTGTTATTATTTGTTGTTATTTGTCCCAACCTTCAGCTCCATTCAACCCCCCACCCCACCTCCCACCCATCTATCTCTTAAAACCACCCATACTGGATTTATATTTGCCATATTTTTCAACTGTGCTGTGATGTTTCACAAAAGTTCTGAACCTTTCTATTCTCATTGTTATTGATCGATTGACTATGACTTTTCAGATCACCCAGCAGTGCTATCTGCAGGGTTAGCTCCATGTAAATATTGCTATTCTTCAGCCATTCCTGGACCTGTGACCAAAAACAAGCTACAGTTGAAGTCGGAAGTTTACATACACCTTAGTCCAATACATTTGAACTCAGTTTTTCACAATTCCTGACATTTAATCATAGTAAAAATTCCCTGTCTTAGGTCAGTTAGGATCACCACTTTATTGTAAAAATTTGTGAAAAGTCAGAATAATAGCAGAGAGAATGATTTCTTTAAACTTTTATTTCTTTCATCACATTCCCAGTGGGTCAGAAGTTTACATACACCCAATTAGTATTTGGTAGCATGGCATTTAAATTGTTTAACTTGGGTCAAACGTTTTGAGTAGCCTTCCACAAGCTTCCCACAATAAGTTGGGTGAATTTTGGCCCATTCCTCCTGACAGAGCTGGTGAAAATGAGTCAGGTTTTTACAGGCCTCCTTGCTCGCACACGCTTTTTCAATTCTGCCCTCAAATTTTCTATGGGATTGAGGTCAGGGCTTTGTGATGGCCACTCCAATACCTTGACTTTGTTGTCCTTAAGCCATTTTGCCACAACTTTGGAAGTATGCTTGGGGTCATTGTCCATTTGGAAGACCCATTTGTGACCAAGCTTTAACTTCCTGATTGATGTCATGAGATGTTGCTTCAATTTATCCACGTATTTTCCTCTTCGTGATGCCATCTATTTTGTGAAGTGCACCAATCCCTCCTGCAGCAAAGCACCCCCACAACATGATGTTGCCACCCCTGTGCTTCACGGTTGGGATGGTGTTCTTCGGCTTGCAAGCCTTCCCCTTTTTCCTCCAAACATAACGATGGTCATTATGGCCTAACAGTTCTATTTTCGTTTCATCAGAACAGAGGAAATGTCTGCAAAAAGTACGATCTTTGTCCCCATGTGCAGTTGCAAACGGCTACGTGGTCCCATAGTGTTTATACTTGCGTACTATTGTTTGTACAGATGAACGTGGTACCTTCAGGCATGTGGAAATTGCTCCCAAGGATGAATCAGACTTGTGGAGGTCTACAATTTATTTTCTGAGGTCTTGGCAGATTTTTTTTCCCCCCATGATGTCAAGAAAAGAGGCACTGAATTTGAAGGTAGACCTTGAAATACATCCACAGGTACACCTCCAATTGACTCAACTGATGTCAATTAGCCTATCAGAAGCTTCTAACGCCATGACGTCATTTTCTGGAATTTTCCAAGCTGTTTAAAGGCATAGTCAACTTAGTGTATGTAAACTTCTGACCCACTGGAATTGTGATACAGTGAATTATAAGTGAAATTATCTGTCTGTAAACAATTGTTGGAAAAATTACTTGTGTCATGCACACAGTATATGTCTTAACCGACTTGCCAAAACTATAGTTTGTTAACAAGAAATTTGTGGAGTGGTTGAAAAATGAGTTTTAATGACTCCAATCTAAGTGTATGTAAACTTCCGACTTCAACTGTACATATGGACAGTAACAAAACAAATGATCTAATGATTCGGTCTCTTCGCAGCAAAATCTACAGAGCTGGGAAGGTTGTATCCCTCATATAAATAACATTCTATTGGTTACAAGATGTTTTAATATTAATTTACATTTAAAAATGATACGTTTTGAATCCGGCGTCATTTTGTGTATCAGTTCATAAACCATGTGCCATGGAATCGGTACATCAAAAATCTCTTCCCAACTATTTTGCAATCTATATGGCACGGCTGTCAATTGTTTTGGTCCTGAAATGAAACTGGCACTGTATATAAATATTAACATTTAAAGGATATCTAATGTTTGGATAGTTTTGTCTCAGCCACTAGCTTAATCCTATTCTTTAACTTTTTTGTTTGGTTTAGTTGGAGACGTGAATCCAACATATCATCTGTTAACTTGTTAACAAGTTAATAGGCTATTTACTGTATTGCAAAAGTGATATTGAATTGTGTTTGTCAACAAATTTTATTTTGGCTACAAATTAATAATTTATATGTTGGATTCACATCTCCATCTCAACCAATAATAAAAGTTGAGGAATAGAACTAAATCAAATCAAACTGTATTTAAAGCGCATTTAAAGATTGATTTGATTTAGTCCTATTTTTAAACTCAGATATTTAGTTGAGATGGAGACATGAATCCAACATAACAATGAATAATTTGTATAGTCAAACTTGAATTAAAGCCAGACTAAGTCAGTGGCACAGATTGAACTATCCAAACAGAAGATACATCTCCTTCAAATGTTGATATTTGGTTGCGTTGACAACCAACCACAATTCAATATCCAGTTTGCTACAAATGAATCCTTGACATGTTGGATTCACGTCTTCATCATAACCAAACATCAAAGTTAAAGAATAGGACGGAATCTAATCAAACTTTAAATACATTTAAATACAGTTTGATTTGATTTAGTCCTATTATTTTTGAGATGGAGACATGAGTCCAACATATTAATGATTAACTTGAAGATTACTTTTGAAAACTAGGTTTAATTGAAACAATAGCTGTTGATCAGTTTGCAAATGCTATATAGGCCTAAATAGTATCATTGATGATATAATGACTTATACAGTGCATTTGGAACATATTCAGACCCCTTGACTTTTTCCACATTTTGTTACAGTACGTTACAGTTTTCCTCATCAATCTACGCACAATACCCCATAATGATAAAATATTTAAAAAACGGACATATCACATTTACATAAGTATTCAGAACCTTTACTCAGTACTTTGTTGAAGCACCTTTGAATCTTCTCGGGTATGACGTTACAAGGAGGGCACACCTGTAGTTGGGCAGTTTCTCCTATTCTTCTCTGTAGATCCTCTCAAGCACTGTCAGGTTGGATGGGTAACGTCACTACACAGCTATTTTCAGGTCTCTCCAGAGACGTTTGATCGGGTTCAAGTCCGGGCTCTGACTGGGCCACTCAAGGACAGGTCCTGCTACCGATAAACATCCCCACAGCATGATGCTGCCACCACCATGCTTCACCGTAGGCATGGTGCCAGGTTCCCCTCCAGATGTGACGCTTGGCATTCAGGCCAAAGAGTTAAATCTTGGTTTCATCAGACCAGAGAATCTTGTTTCTCATCGTCTGAGAGTCCTTTGGGTGCCTTTTTACAAACTCCAAGCTGGCTGTCATGTTCCTTTTACTGAGGTGTGGTTTCCGTCTAGCCACTCTACCATAAAGACCTGATTGGTGGAGTGCTGCAGAGATGGTTGTCCTTCTGGAAGGTTCTCCCATCTCCACAGAGGAACTCTGGAGCTCTGTCAGAGTGACCATCGGGTTCTTGGTCACCTCCCTGACCAAGGCTCTTCTCTCCCGATTGCTCAGTTTGGCCAGGCAGCCAGCTCTAGGAAGAGTATTGGTGGTTCCAAACCTCTTCCATTTAAGAATGATGGAGGCCACTGTGTTCTTGGGGACCTTCAGTGCTGCAGACATTTTTTGGTACCCTTCGGCAGATCTCGGAGCTCAGAGCTCTATGGACAATTCCTTCAACATCGGGGCTTGGTTTTTTGCTCTGACATTGTTAATTTAAACCTAATGAGCTGTGTTACCTGCTCGGCTCTGGCGTGGTCACAGCAGCGCTTTGCAGTGGCAAAAGATGTGATGCAAGATGCTTGTCCCCTCCGAGAACGTTGCTTTGTGCTTGATAAGCATATGTTTTGTCTTGGAGCTAGTTGACATATACTCCAAATGAAAGACAATGAAGAAATGTACATAAAACTGGTGAATATAATTAAATAAACTGTCAAAACTTCATTGTCAAAAGTGTTTAGCAGTTTGTGAGCTCTCCAAATAACATGGTCGCGAATGAGAACATATGCAGTATCAATAATACATTGAATGAACAGAAATTACCATAACTAAACATTCTATATTAATGGGGAAATGCCATTGATTAACGTTAGCCTACATTTACTACTGTTGATCTTTTTTTATTCATTAACATTGACATTGACATTCACATCATGAAAACAATGATTGCGCACGAATTGGTGGGAGTGAGTGTGCGCATTAGTGAACAGAGACGTGCCTTCGTGTCTTCGCCACACAGTATTTTAAAAAAAATGTAATCTTTGGTTAAAGATTGAGTTTTGACGTCTGTTTTAGTACTTTATTAAGGCTACTCATGCCCATCCCTATCCAGTACTAGGACATTTTAGACATTTTATTCCTCTGCCAGGAGGCTGAAACTTGGCCGCAAGTGGATCTTCCAGCAAGACAATAATCCCAAGCACACATCCAAATCCAATAAGAAATGGTTAATTAAACACAAAATCAACATTTTGCAATTGCCATCTCAGTTTCCGCACTTGAACCCCATTGAAAACCTGTGGTTTGAATTGAAGAGGGCAGTCCATTAACGCAGATGAAGGATATCAAGGATCTGTAAATATTCTGTATGAAGGAATGGACTAAGAACCCTCCCAATGCCTTCTCCAATCTCATAAAATATTTTGGAAAAAGGCTGTGCCTTCAATACCACAAGGTGTGGTATTGAAAGGCATTGAAAAATGGGTGCCAATAATTTTGACCCCAATCTTTTTATAAAGAAAATCTAATTATGTTGTAAAATGTTATTAGTATAAAATAATATAATTTCCCATCTTTTTGGAGCATACAATATACTGTAGCTCCGTAATTGTATTATTTATTTTATGCAGTCTTTTTCCCCCACTGTTTTTAGGGTGCCAATAATCTGACTGTACATGTAGAGTTTAAAACACAAAATTCTAGGCTAATAGCACTGGCAGTTCAGTCCAAGGGCCTTCTTGTGTCCCTGTTCACAAACAAGGTGTAATTTCTGCTCTCTTACACTTGCTGCACAGTTTAGCTCTAGCTCAAGGCTATTTTCACACCTGCCAAAATGTCACTGAACTTTATTTAATCCACAAGACACTTTGTACTGCACTCTGTACTTTACTCTACTATAGTTGAAGTGTTCTGTTGTTTTTCAGAAAACATGAAACTGGCAGAGTTCACCGTTAACTGCCCCTAAAAGGCAACTCATCCCTTTGAAAACGGCCAATGTGGCATCGATATGAGTCAGAAACATTTAATCTAGTATCACAATTTACTATAATGTGTAAATAGGTTAATTTTGATCATAAAGCCAGTCTCGTCTAAAACTGAGTTTGGAACATCAATGCGTCACAACGAGTAAATGAAGGTTGGGTTTGGATTACAATTATGTCAAATCATGCTCCCTTTTGCCAAACTCCCTTTGTTGAATGGGACTCTGCTCATCGCCCCCAATGCGTTCAAAGGATCACGGGGCCTATACGGATTAACCATGCTATCTAGCTAGTATGTGGAATAGGTGCTTGGAGTTTGTCGGTCTCCAAGTCTGCACCCGTAATGCTATCTAGTGTGCAACGATGGTGGTGAGTATAACCAGAGATACTGGAATATAGCTAATGACTTCTCTGGTATAATTTAGCTAACAAAGTTAGCTTGATAATGTGATTGCTGGTTATTTAAGTAGGTAGATATCTTTTAATAAAGTGAGGCTGGCTAGTTTACATTAGCTAGCGAGGCAAGCTAGCTAACGTTAGTGTAGCTAGCTCATACAAGGTTATTGTGTATTGTAGATACTGCTGGTTAGCTATGTAAGGTTATCATTTGATAATGCTGGTGAGGCAGGCTAGCTAGCTACAGGCTAGCTAACGTTAGCCTACAAGTAGGATTTGTAAATTAGTTCGTAGCTCATACAAGTCTATTCTGTATTGTATAGGGCAAAACTAAGTAATGGGTGCAGCTATAGCGGTAGCTAACTCATGTCTGAGTCTGACTAACACAGTGAATTTGGAGCAACAAACTGTAACGGCGTGAATCTAATCCAACCTGGAGCTACAGTCAGTCACGAGGTAAAGACAGTTTCAAATTGGATATTCGTGTAAATTCAGCAATTGCATTCTTCTCAAATTACTCTCTAGGCTACAGACCTATTTGATACATCTGCCTGTAGTTATTGAACTCAACCTACAGGAGGTTTGTTTGTTGTGATTGAGTGGGGGGGAACAGATGGCAAGGTTCTTACAGATGGGTGTGTCTTGGGGATGGCAAGGACACACCCAAGAAACGGCCACATCAAACCACACCCCCAAGCCAACTCACGTTTGGCTTCTGTCATGGTCGCCAGCATTTATTAAGGAGCAAGCCAAAAAAACGAGGCCAAACCAACAGGTGCAGTTTAAAGCTTTTGATGTATGGTTGAAATTCTGCCATAGAAACAATGACAGAAAGAAATTGTATTTAAAATTTCTGTAAAATATGTATTTTCAGCATCCGGAAGAAACATATTTTCAACATCTTTTCAACTTTCATTCAGAACCGAAAATGTTAATGATTAAAAAAATTTACTTCTCAATGTCATTTTGCTCACTGGGATGTGAATGTTTGGCCCACCCTGTTTCATTTATAATTTATGGAAGTTGAAGACATGTACTTGGCGGGTTGTCTTTAAACCAAATAAAGGCACATCTACAAGCATCAACCAAAAATGAGACGCCGCTCCTAAGATATTAGGATCATCAATCACGTTTATGAGGGTTCAGTTTGAGGTAAACATGGCAGGCTCTAGATTGACTACTAACAAACACTGTGACATAAAATCTTATTTTCCATTTTGCAAAGTTCTGTATACTCTTTGACCTCCCATTCAGAAGACACTTTCCATTTTCCCTTTCCAAATACCGATTCTCTTTACAAGACGTCATTACTCAAACTTGGAAGAAAAAATGTAAAGCGGACAAAAATCTTGATAAGCCCAATCAGGCCTCAAATCTTTTGAAAATACAGTATGTTCAGTATGTTGTTTGGCTGTTTTATTTCAACACGACTGGACCCTGAACAATTCAATTTTCAGACAGTGGTGATGACACAGTATGTAAAAAAAGTATGTTTGCTTAGATACAGTCAGGTCCGTAATTATTGGCACCCTTGATAAAGGTGAGCAAAAAAGACTGTATAAAATAAATGATACAAATACTGAGCAATATTGTAGCAAGAAGTAGCAAAAAAGGGGACATTATGTTATACTAATACAATTGAAAAATATTACTTTGTTTTACAAGTAATAAAAACGATTCTCAAAAAGATGTCAAAATTATTGCCACCCCTGTTTTCAATACCTTTGCAATCAAATCAAGTTTTATTTGTCACATGCGACGAATACAACAGGTATAGACCTTACAGTGAAATGCTTACTTACAAGCCCTTAACCAACAATGCTTTAAGAAGTTAAGAAAGAAATATAATACATTTTAAGTAAAAATAAAAGTAACAAATAAATAAACAGCAGCAGTAAAAGAACAAGCGAGGCTATATACAGGGGGTACCGGTACAGAGTCAATGTGCCGGGGCACCAGTTAGTCGAGATAATTGAGGTAATATGTACATGTAGGTAGAGTTAAAGTGATTATGCATAGATTAAAGACAGAGAGTAGCAGCAGCATAAAAGAGGGGTCTGGGTAGTCCTTTGATTAGCTGCTCTGTTCAGGAGTCTTATGGCTTGAGGGTAGAAGCTGTTATAAGAAGCCTTTTGGACCACGACTTGGCGCTCCGGTACCTCTTGCCATGCAGTAGCAGAGAGAACAGTCTATGACTAGGGTGGCTGGAGTCTTTGACAATTTTTAGGGCCTTCCTCTGACACCACCTGATATAGAGGTCCTGGATGGCAGGAAGCTTGGGCCCCAGTGATGTACTGGGCCATACGCACTACCCTCTGTAGTGCCTTGTGGTCGGAGGCCGAGCAGTTGCCATACAAGGCAGTGATGCAACCAGTCAGGATGCTCTCGATGGTGCAGCTGTAGAACTGGGCACCCCATGCCAAATCTTTTCAGTCTCCTAAGGGGGAAAAGGTATTGTCGTGCCCTCTTCATGACTGTCTTGGTGTGTCAAGTTGCAGAGGGGGGTGTTTATTCCCATAGTCCTTAGCTTAGTGATGAGCTTTGAAGGCACTATGCTGTTGAATGCTGAGCTGTAGTCAATGAATAGCATTCTCACATAGGTGTTCCTTTTATCCAGGTGGGAAAGGGAAGTGTTGAGTGCAATAGAGATTGCATCATCTGTGGATCTGTTGGGGTGGTATGCAAATTGGAGTGGGTCTAGTGTTTCTGGGATAATGGTGTTGATGTGAGCCATGACCAGCCTATCAAAGCACTTCATGGCTACAGACGTGAGTGCTACGGGTCGGTAGTCATTTAGGCAGGTTACCTTAGTGTTCTTAGGCACAGGGACTATGGTGGTCTGCTTGAAACATGTTGGTGATACAGACTCAGTCAGGGACAGGTTGAAAATGTCAGTGAAGACACTTGCCAGTTGGTCAGCACATGCTCGGAGTACACGTCCCGGTAATCCGTCTGGCCCTGCGGCTTTGTGAATGTTCACCTGTTTAAAGGTCTTACTCACATCAGCTATGGAGAGCGTGATCACATAGTCGGCGTGGATGCAGGGCTGATAAACATCCTGATGCTTCTTGATTTAAGCGCTGCTTTTGACACAGTCTGCCATGAAATACTTATCTCTAGGCTTTCTGACATTGGTATCACTGGCTCTGCTCTTTCTTGGCTCATCTCCTACATTAGCGACAGAAAGTATTATATCACTATACAAGGGTTTAGATCTGCCACTGCTTCACTTACACAGGGTGTCCCTCAAGGTTCGGTTCTTGGCCCACTATTATTCATCATCTACATATATCCACTCGGTGATATCATACGCAAGCACGGACTTCAGTTCCATTGCTATGCTGATGATATTCAAATCTACCTCACCACCAGCTCTGATAGGTTATCTTTGCCTGACTCACTCACTGAATGTATCAGGGACATCAAGAAATGGATGTCCCTGAATTTCCTTAAACTGAATGATAATAAAACTGAGATATTATTGATTGGTCCTGCTGCCTCAGCCAAAAGGATTGATCAGTCCTTTGATGTTGATGGAATCCACGTTAAGCCTTCGTCATTGATTCGTAACCTTGGTGTCTTATTCGATTCAACTCTATCTTTTGGCTCTCACATTTCTTCTCTTGTTAAAAACTCTTTTTCCATCTTCGTAATATTGCTCGTCTCCGATCTTCTCTCACTTTAGCTGATGCTGAAACTCTAATTCATGCATTAATCACTTCACGCTTGGACTATTGCAATGCCTTACTTCTTGGTCTTCCCAAAAACTTATTGCAAGATTACAGTATGTTCAAAACTCAGCAGCAAGAGTTCTCACCTCCACTAGGCGCTCTGCTCACATCACTCCTCTGCTTCATGACCTTCACTGGCTACCTGTGGCATCACGTATCCACTTTAAGGTATTGCTTCTAACTTTTAAAGCATTAAATGGTCTTGCTCCCCAATATCTCTCTGACTTACTCTATCCTTACCGCCCTGCTCGGTCCCTTAGATCAGCTGAACTTGGTTTGTTGACCGTCCCTCGTTTCCGGTTGTCCACTGTAGGTGGGAGGTCATTTGGTGTTAATGCTCCTAAATTATGGAATTCACTACCTCTTACACTACGCAATACCTCATCCGTGAGTGCATTCAAGATCCAGTTGAAAACATATCTGTTTGACATGCATTTTGGGTAGTGTGTATCCTATGTGACTGCGATGTATGTGTGTGTGTTCTGAATGTATTGTAATGTGCAATGTAAAGCGACCTTGAGCTATGGAAAGGCGCTATATAAATAAAACTTCTTCTTCTTCTTCTTCTATATCCTTTGTCTGCGCTTACGGACTCTTCAAGTCAAACCACAGGTTTTTAATGCAGTTCAAGTCCAGAGACTTGGTCAATTAACCATTTCTTTATGAATTTTGATGTGTTCTTGGGTTTATTGTCTAGCTGGAAGATCCCCCTGCGGTCAAGTTTCAGCCTCTTGGCTGAGGCAACAAGGTTTTTGTCAAAATGTCCTGGTAGTGGGTAAAGTTCATGATGCCATTGCCCTTCACAAGGGCCCCATGACCAGTGGAAGAAAAATAGACCCATACATTTTTCTTAGCATTCTTTTACAATTATAGCTCAGTATTTTTTTTAAATATGATGAATGAAAATAGGGGGTGGATCAGCTTAAATATTGAAAATAGATTGTGTCTTCTATCAATGTAATTGTCTGCATCATTTCCAAATATATGTATATTTTAAAAATATATATACACTGCTCAAAAAAATAAAGGGAACACTTAAACAACACAATGTAACTCCAAGTCAATCACACTTCTGTGAAATCAAACTGTCCACTTAGGAAGCAACACTGATTGACAATACATTTCACATGCTGTTGTGCAAATGGAATAGACAACAGGTGGAAATTATAGGCAATTAGCAAGACACCCCCAATAAAAGAGTGGTTCTGAAGGTGGTGACCACAGACCATTTCTCAGTTCCTATGCTTCCTGGCTGATGTTTTGGTCACTTTTGAATGCTGGCGGTGCTTTCACTCTAGTGGTAGCATGAGACGGAGTCTACAACCCACACAAGTGGCTCAGGTAGTGCAGCTCATCCAGGATGGCACATCAATGCGAGCTGTGGCAAGAAGGTTTGCTGTGTCTGTCAGCGTAGTGTCCAGAGCATGGAGGCGCTACCAGGAGACAGGCCAGTACATCAGGAGACGTGGAGGAGGCCGTGGGAGGGCAACAACCCAGCAGCAGGACCACTACCTCCGCCTTTGTGCAAGGAGGAGCACTGCCAGAGCCCTGCAAAATGACCTCCAGCAGGCCACAAATGTGCATGTGTCTGCTCAAACGGTCAGAAACAGACTCCATGAGGGTGGTATGAGGGCCCAACGTCCACAGGTGGGGGTTGTGCTTACAGCCCAACACCGTGCAGGACGTTTGGCATTTGCCAGAGAACACCAAGATTGGCAAATTCGCCACTGGCGCCCTGTGCTCTTCACAGATGAAAGCAGGTTCACACTGAGCACGTGACAGATGTGACAGAGTCTGGAGACGCCATGGAGAACGTTCTGCTGCCTGCAACATCCTCCAGCATGACCGGTTTGGCGGTGGGTCAGTCATGGTGTGGGGTGGCATTTCTTTGGGGGGCCGCACAGCCCTCCATGTGCTCGCCAGAGGTAGCCTGACTGCCATTAGGTACCGAGATGAGATCCTCAGACCCCTTGAGAGACCATATGCTGGTGCGGTTGGCCCTGGGTTCCTCCTAATGCAAGACAATGCTAGACCTCATGTGGCTGGAGTGTGTCAGCAGTTCCTGCAAGAGGAAGGCATTGATGCTAAGGACTGGCCCGCCCGTTCCCCAGACCTGAATCCAATTGAGCACATCTGGGACATCATGTCTCGCTCCATCCACCAACGCCACGTTGCACCACAGACTGTCCAGGAGCTGGCGGATGCTTTAGTCCAGGTCTGGGAGGAGATCCTCAGGAGACCATCCGCCACCTCATCAGGAGCATGCCCAGGCGTTGTAGGGAGGTCATTCAGGCACGTGGAGGCCACACACACTACTGAGCCTCATTTTGACTTGTTTTAAAGACATTACATCAAAGTTGGATCAGGCTGTAGTGTGGTTTTCCACTTTAATTTTGAGTGTGACTCCAAATCCAGACCTCCATGGGTTGATAAATTTGATTTCCATTGATAATTTTTGTGTGATTTTGTTGTCAGCACATTCAACTATGTAAAGAAAAAAGTATTTAATAAGATTATTTCATTCATTCAGATCTATGATGTGTTATTTTAGTGTTCCCTTTATTTTTTGAGCAGTGTATTTTCCTATATTATTTTTCAACTGTGCTATGATGTTTCACAAAAGTTCTGAACCTTTCTCTTGTCATGGTTTCTACAGATTGTAAGTTAAAGATTATTTTTTTTGCTAAGAGTATTATTTTACAGTGCATTCAGAAAGTAGTCAGACCCATTCACTTTTTCCACATTTTGTTACATTACAGCCTAATTCTAAAATGGATTCAATAGTTTTTTCCTTCATCAATCTACACACAATACCACATAATGAGAAATCATCATTTTTTTGTGTTAATAAAAAACAAAACTGAAGTATCACATTTGCATTCGTTTTCAGATCATTTGCTCAGTACTTTGTTAATGCACCTTTGTCAGCGATTACAGCCTTGTGTCTTTGTGGGTATGACGCTACAAGTTTGGCACACCTGTATTTGGGGAGTTTCTCCCAATCTTCTCTGTAGAACCTCTCAAGCTCTGTCAGGTTGGATTGTGAGCGTCCCTGCACAGCTATTTTCAGGTCTCTTCAGAGATTTTAGATCGGGTTCAAGTCTGCTCTGGCTGGGCCACTCAAGGACATTCAGAGACTTGTCCCGAAGCCACTCCTGCGTTGTCTTGGCTGTGTACTTAGGGTTGTTGTCCTGTTGGAAGGTGAGCCTTCGCCCAAGTCTGAGGTTCTGAGTGCTCTGGGGCAGATTTTCATCAAGGATCTCTCTGTACTTTGCTTCGTTCATCTTTCCCTCGATCCGGAATAGTCTCTGCCGCTGAAACCAGAGAATCTTGTTTCTCATGGTCTGAGAGTCCTTTAGGTACCTTTTGGCAAACTCCAAATGGGCTGTCATGTGCCTCTTACTGAGCAGTGGCTTCTGTCTGGCCACTCTACCGTAAAGGCCTGATTAGTGGAGTGCTGCAGAGATGGTTGTCCTTCAGGAAGTTTTTTTCTATCTCCACAGAAGAACTCTGGAGCTTTGTCAGAGTGACCATCGGATTGTTGGTCACCTCCCTGACCAGGTCCCTTCTCAGGTGATTGCTCAGTTTGGCCGGGCAGCCACCTCTAGGAAGAGAATTGGTGGTTCCAAACATCTTCCATTTAAGAATGATGGAGGCCACTATGTTCTTGGGGACCTTCAATGCTGAAAAAATGTTTTGGTACCCATCCTTAGATCTGTGCCTCGACACAATCCTGCCTCGGAGCTCTACAGACAATTCCTTTGACCTCATGGCTTGGTTTTTACTCTGACATGCACTGTCAACTTTTGGACCTTATATAGACAGGTGTGTGCCTTTCTAAATCATGTATAATAAATTGAATTTACCGTAGGTGGACTCCAATGAAGTTGTAGATACATCTAATGGATGATCAATGCAAACAGGATGCAACTGAGCTCAATTTCGAGGTTCATAGCAAAGGGTCTGAATACTTATGTAAATAAGGTATTTGTGTTTTTTATTTTATATGTGCAAAGATTCCCCCAAATGTGTCATTATGGGGTAATGTGTGTAGATTTATGAGGAAAAACATTCATTTAATCAATTTTAGAATAAGGCTGTAACATAACAAAACATGGAAAAGGGAAAGGTGTCCGAATACTTTCCGAATGCACTGAATATGCCAATTATTTGATGGTCCGACCGCATTCAGTTCCCTATCAACACTTTTTTTTAAACTTTTGGTGCCAGTGACAATGACATAAGAAAGTTGTCAAGACGACTACCTTGATTGAGCTTCCGCCATGTATATCTCAATAGGTCAGGATATTTAAGCCTCCATATATCCAGTTCCAATGTGTCCATGATATTTGTGATTTCCTTAAGCGCATAAGGGGGATAGTTTGTAATATGATTTCCTTTACGATCCATTGAGGTATTTAAAAAGGTATTATCTCCCACCATAATAATGGAGTCTTGTATTGCTTGTAGTCTTATTATATATATATTTTCAAAGAAGCGTCGATCATCCATATTTGGACCATATAGATTAATGAGCCAAATCTGTTTATGGACCAATAGCATACTTAAAACAATCCATCTATCTTGCAGATCTGTTTGGACAATTTGCACATTCGGATAAAAATGTTTCCACACAACTTTATCTAAAATTGTTGAATGAGTTTCCTGTAAACGATAGATATTATATTCCTTCTCTTTTAGCCAGGTAAATACTGATTGTCTTTTCTTATTATCTGCTAAGGCATTTATAATTTTAACTGGTTGTACTTATTTCATATTTTACCATAATGAGATTCAAGTTTCAATTATATTTATCATAATAAACAAGGCAAAAAAAGAAAGAAACATCCATATTTCAGGACCCTGTCTTTCAAAGATAATTCTTACAAATCCAAATAACCACAGATCTTCATTGTAAAATGTTTAAACACTTTTTCTCATGCTTGTTCAATGGTTCGTAAACAATTAATGAACATGCACCTGTGAAACGGTCATTAAGACACTAACAGCTTACAGACTGTAGGCAATTAAGGTCACAGTTATGAAAACTTAGGACACTAAAGAGGCCTTTCTACCGACTCTGAAAAACACCAAAAGAAAGATGCCCAGGGTCCCTGCTCATATGCGTGAAGGTGACTTAGGCATGCTGCAAGGAGGCATAAGGACTGCAGATGTGGCCAGGGAAATAAATTGCAATGTCCGTACTGTGAGACGCCTAAGACAGCGCTACAGGGAGACAGCTGATGTAACGTGTAACAACACCTGCATAGGATTGGTACATCCGAACATCACACCTGCAGGACCGATACAGGATGGCAACAACAACTGCCCGAGTTACACCAGGAACGCATAATCCCTCCATCAGTGCTCAGACTGTCCTCAATAGGCTGAGAGAGGCTGGCCTGTTGTAAGGCAGGTCCTCACCAGACATCACCGGCAACAGTGTCGCCTATGGGCACAAACCCACCGTCGCTGGATCAGACAGGACTGGCAAAAAGTGCTCTTCACTGACGAGTCGCGGTTTTGTCTCACCAGGGGTGATGGTCGGATTCGCGCTTATCGTCGATGGAATGAGCGTTACACCGAGGCCTGTACTCTGGAGCAGGATCGATTTGGAGGTGGAGGGGTGTGGGGCGGTGTGTCACAGCATCATCGGACTGAGCCTGTTGTCATTGCAGGCAATCTCAACGCTGTGTATTACAGGGAAGACATCCTCCTCCCTCATATGATACCCTTCCTGCAGGCTCATCTTGACATGACCCTCCAGCATGACAATGCCACCAGCCATACTGCTCATTCTGTGCGTGATTTCCTGCAAGACAGGAATGTCAGTGATCTGTCATGGCCAGCGAAGAGCCCAGATCTCAATCCCATTGAGCACGTCTGGGACCTGTTGGATCGGAGGGTGAGGGCTAGGGCCATTCCCCCCCAGAAATGTCTGGGAACTTGCAGGTGCCTTGGTGGAAGAGTGGGGTAACATCTCACAGCAAGAACTGGCAAATATGGTGCAGTCCATGAAGAGGAGATGCACTGCAGTACTTAATGCAGCTCGTGGCCACACCAGATACTGACTGTTACTTTTTGATTTTGACCCCCCCTCCTTTTTTTCAGGGACACAGTATTCCATTTCTGTTAGTCACATGTCTGTGGAACTTGTTCAGTTTATGTCTCAGTTGTTGAATCTTGTTATGTTCATACAAATATTTCCACATGTTAAGTTTGCTGAAAATAAATGCAGTTGACAGTGAGATGGTGTTTATTTTTTTGCTGAGTTTATGTTTGTAAACTTACCATTAAAAAGTACCATGTATTTCGCTACACCCGCAATAACATCTTCTAAATATGTGTATGTGACCAATAAAATTTGATTTGACGATTGAGTGTCCATGACCATGATATTTCCACAGCTACTGAGTAAACCGTAAATTGTTCTCTACTATTCCACCCTCTAAAACCTCCCCCTGTCCCAGTGACTGGCAAACCACCCCTGTCCACCTGGATCCTAGGGCCTTTGAGAGATTGGGACCCATCCTTTAACAACAGCACACAGCGCCACCCACAGAACAGAAGCAGGTTAATTGTATTTTTTGCTCATCTTTATCAAGATTGCCAATACCATATGAAGGGTAAAGTAGGGCCTCAACAGTGTTATAATAACCTAGGATTTGACTCTTTGTGATACCACTACATCAATGGGAGCTGGAGACCAGTGAATGAGTGCAATGTTTAATCAAATAAGAGAATCAACCGTGTCATGACATCCTAGGATCTGGTTGTCTGTGATACATCAATGGGAGCTGTGGACCAATTGATGATGAGGATAGTGTTCAATCACCTGCCAAGGGAACAGATGAGTTCAAATACTATTTGAAATTGTTCAACTATTTTAAAGGCTGTTTTTTTTATATCAAAATCAAATCATTTCTGCGTACCTTACTGTAGTTTTTAGCAAAAAACTATTTCTCAAGACAAAGCTCTCATTGGACTGTGGGAGTGGTCTGAGTGGGGAGGGAAAATCTGTTATTGGCAGAGAGTTTTGGAACTTTCTTTTGTAATTGGTCTATCAACCAATTGACTGCATGCAAACCTGCTGATTAAAGGTCCTGTGTAGATTGTATTTTCAACCAGCAACTATCAGGAAATAACACTGATCCAATTATCTCATACTTTTACAGTGTTAGTGTCATCAGCTGTTGTACAATATGATAAAAAACACAGGAAAACAACATTTTGACTGTGCTGGGTCTGTAGCGCCTGGTGGAACGGGTTTGCTTTTTATATACATTTTATTGGTTGCATTGTAACAGGCAAAATAAAATAAGCACAGCTAAAGTATTTGTAATGCTTTCAAATGGTATTTCAACCCAAGTCTGCAAAGGAGTGCTGACTGAGTGCTTAGAGAGGAACTCAAGGTGATCTTTATCATTTGTCATTATTTCCTGTTGGTCCTCCTTTTGACATAGTGTCGTTACCGCTAAGATAAGGACATGCATCTCATCCTGTGATGTTGGTGATTCCGACGTGTACACAGATAAGTCTTGAGTGAATAATAGCTTGTAAAAAAAAAAATCTCAGCTGTGTCATTGCCTAGAATCTAGGCTCTTAAGGAATGCAACAGGAATATATTTGAATTCATAAAAATGGAAGAGAAAATACACTCAAAAATGATATTTTGGTATTTTTTTCAATAGTCCACTGTTGATACAGTCCCAAAATGTTTTGCATGTCAGCAGTCAAGTTTTCAAGATATTGGACTTCATGATGATGTGACCGGTGACACTTTGGCTCTTGAAAACCTGACTGCTGACATGCAAAACATTTGGAGACTGTATCAGTATCAACAGTGGACTAAATAATACCATAAGATAGTTTTTTGGTGGATTTTTCCTTTAAACTTAGATGATTCTCTATGGTGCTGTGTCAGTCTTTGTAACATTGTGGCAGTTCCTGGTACTGTTTGTGTTTTGTTTTACACTGTGGGGAATGTTAGAAATAGCTTTATCTTCACTATTCAGGTCAATCCATTGAACCGATACTGAGCCCTTTCCTAAATCCTGCCATTGTGGTCCAAAGATCACAGGCTCTGAAACGGTTGACACGATCTTTGAGTCGAAGCGAGCAGAGAAGTTGTTTAGCTCGTCTGGTAGGCTCGTGTCACCGGGCAGCTCTCGGCTGTGCTTTCTCTTGTAGTCTATAATAGTTTGCAAGCCCTGCCACATCCGACGAGTGTCGGAGCCGGTGTAGTACAATTCGATCTTAATCCTGTATTGAAGCTTTGCCTGTTTGATGGTTCGTCGGAGGGCATAACAGGATTTCTTATAAGCTTCCGGGTTAGAGTCCCGCTCCTTTTAAAGCGGTAGCTCTACCCTTTAGCTCAGTGCGGATGTTGCCTGTAATCTATTGCTTCTGGTGGGGGTATGTACGTACAGTCACTGTGGGGTGCACTTACACGTCATCGATGCACTTATTGATGAAGCCAGTGACTGATGTGGTGTACTTCTCAATGCCATCGGAATACCGTCCTGTAGTTTTGCATTTGCTTCATCTGACCACTTTCTTATTGACCGAGTCACTGGTGCTTCCTGCTTTAGTTTTAGCTTGTAAGCAGGAATCAGGAGGATATAATTGTGGTCAGATTTGCCAAATGGAGGGCGAGGGAGAGCTTTGTACGCGTCTCTGTGTGTGGAGTAAAGGAGGTCTAGAGTTTTTTTTTTCCCCCTCTGGTTGCACATTTAACATTCTCATAGAAAGGGTTTTTTGAGAAATTAGATTTGAGTTTCCCTGCATTAAAGTCCCTGGCCACTAGGAGCGCCGCCTTTTGAGGGTTTTCCTGTTTGCTTATGGCGTTATGCAGCTCATTGAATGCGGTCTTAGTGCCAGCATCGGTCGGTGGTAGTATGTAGACTGCTACTAAAAATAAAGTTGACTCTAGGTAGATAGTGTGGTCTAGAACTTATCATGAGATACTCTACCTCAGGCGAGCAAAACCTCAAGACTTCTTTAGATATCGTGCACCATCTGTTGTTTATAAAATTACATAGACCGCCACCCCTTGTCTTACCACAGGCTGCTGTTCTATCCTGCCGATAGTGTATAACCTGCCAGCTGTATGTTATTCATGTTGTCGTGAGCCACGACTCGGTGAAACATAAGATATTACAGTTTAATGTCCCGTTGGTAGGATATACGTGCTTTTAGTTCGTCCCATTTATTTTCCAGCGATTGTGTGTTGGCTAATAGTACGGATTGCAGAGGCAGATTAGCCACACGTCGCCTGATCCTCACAAGGCACCCCGGTCTCCTTCCGCGAAATCTCTGTCTCTTTGTCCGGGCGAGTGACGGGGATGAGGGCATGTTCGGGTTTCTGGAGTAAATCCCTCCCGTCCGACTCATTTAAGAAAAATTATTAGTCCAGTTCAAGGTGAGTAATCGCTGTTCTGATGTCCAGAAGCTCTTTTCGGTCATAGAGACGGTAGCAGCAACATTATGTACAAAATAAGTTACAAACAATGCGAAGAAACAAACAACCAACCGTGCTATTTTAACTTCTTAGGGAGCGGCTCCCGAGGTGACGGTTTTGGAGAGTCTGGCGTGCCCAAAGTAAAATGCCTCCCACTCAGGCCCAGAAAATAGGATAGGCACATAATTAGTACTGTTGGATAGGAAACACACTGAAGTTTCTAAAAGTGTTAATATAATGTCTGTGAGTGTAACAGAACAGATATAGCAGGCAAAACCCAGTAAATCCATCCGGAATTACTGTTTTTTGTCACATTGGCTCTGTTTGACAGTCTCCCTATTTATTGCAAAGGCAAGCAGCTCCGAGATTTCAGTACCTATGGCTTCCACTAGATGTCAAGTCTCTATACAAAACCAGGAAACGTTAGCCCTGACCAGAACGGATAGGGAGAGAATATGGTCCAGGGAGCTCAGATGTCAACAAGCTTTTGCACTCCACAGTTTTTTCCTTTCTAATCGTTCAGGCTACAATCCGGTTGAAATATTATAGTGAATATACATAAAAGAATACCTAAGGAAACATTAAAAATTATGTTTGATTTGTTTGTAGAAATATGATAGGTATAATTTCAACGCGTTCTATGGGCGACTCGACGGTGGATTTTATGAACATAACGCGCCAACCAAACGCAGATTTATGGATATAATAAATGACTTTTTCTAACCAAAGAAGCATGGATAGTCTTCGTTGGACACTTGGGAAGCCCTCAGCAGAAGTTCATCAAAGGTAATCGATTTTATATTAGCGATTTTATGCGTTTTGTGAGACCCGGGTTGGGTTATGGATTTATGCTAATGCGTAAATATTAGAGGTGCTACCCTCAAACAATCAAATGTTGTGCTTTCGCCGTAAAGCCTTTTTGAAATCTGACAACGCTGTGATATTGCCAAGAAGCAGAGCTTTTGATGGCTATGAAACACTTGTATATTGATGAATTTTTTTATAATTAAAATTTTGGATGTTGAATTTGGCGCTTTACATTTCACCGGGTAGTGTCGGGAGTGGGGTGCCCCCTGCTCCCTAAGTACTTAAGAGCCAATAAAAAGACAGCCATCCTCTCCGGCACCATGATACGCTCTGTTTTAAAGGTGTTTAGAGACATTATTAATCCTCGCTAGCAATACGGTTTTGGAAACCTTTGGAACTTTCATATAAGTCAGAAATAATCTTTGTTACAAAAGATACACGTACTTTGCGCAGTTTAACAATGTTGCACCAGGCTGTTTTCAGACACCGCCTCAGCTACGACACATCCTCTCACCTTGAGCTCGATTTTCCATTTGTCGGGATCGCATGTGTTTCTCAAAATACAGCCGGGTGCAACTTTCCTAAACTGCGTAAGGTAAGTGTATCTTTTATATTTGAACAATTATTTCTCACTTATATGAAAGTTAAAAGGAAAATCCACTGAAACTATATTTTTGTATTTTTACATCACTCTGCTGTTGATACAGTCCCAAAACGTTTTGCAGTCAGGATTTCAAGATATTGGACTTTCAAGAAGCAAAGTGCCACCCGCCACATCACCATGATGATGCAACATGCAAAAAATGAAGTCCAATATCTTAAGAACTTGACCACTGACATGCAAAACATTTTGGGACTGTATGTGGACTAATGAGAAAAGTACCAAAAGAATGGGTTGTTGAGTGGATTTTCCCTCCCTCTCCCGCTAGCGGGACAACTTCCAGTGGAACTGGAGGGCATGCAATTCAAATAAATTCTAATATTTATATTCGATTTTAAACATTTAGTTACATATAAGTGTCTTATATTGGCTGAAAGCTTAAATTCTTGTTAATCTAACTGCACTGTCCGATTTACAGTAGCTATTACAGCGAAAACATGCCATGTGATTGTTTGAGGACGGCACCCCACATGAAAATATTCTTCCACCGACACAGGTTTCATACATTCACATATAAAGATGAAATATTCACTTATTTTTTGAAAATCTTCCTCTGATTTGTCATCCAAAGGGTCCCAGCTATAACATGTAGTGTCGTTTTGTTAGATAAAATCCTTCTTTATATCCCAAAAGTCAGTTTAGTTGGCGCCATCGATTTGAGTAATCCACTTGTTCAACTTGCAGAGAAAGGAATCTGAAAGTCTACCCCTAAACTTTGTTTCAAGTCAAAATACGTTTATATTTACTCCTCAGATACCCTAAAATCTAATCAAACTATAATGTTTATTTTGGAAAGTATTTTCTCTAGGAAACCGATTTTAGCAGGTGCGTAATTTCTTCATGGCGTGCGCAGACACGGATTTCCAAGACTGTGTCCTTCTACAAAAACTGTAGAATCTTATTCGTTTTTGAAGTTACAACCCTGAAACCTTGAACATAGACTGCTGACACCCTGTGGAAGCCATAGGAATTGCATATTTTACAATATGACCTTTCTATTGCATTTCTAAGAGGATGGTCTCTCAAAAAAAAAAATAAGATCAGGTTGGTTTTTCTTTGGATTTTCTCCTACCATATCTATTGTGTTATATTCTCCTACTTTATTTTAACATTTATACAAACTTCAAAGTGTTTTCTTTCCAGTGGTACCAACTATATGCATATCCTGGCTTCAGGGCCTGAGCTACAGGCAGTTTACTTTGGTCATGTCATTCAGGCAGAAATTGAGAATAAAGGGCCTAGCCCTAAGAAAGTTCCAAATGTTTCCAAAACTGTATCACATGCTAGGACCTAGGTGTATTTATACAGAGCACAAGGGTAAAGGGGACATCCAATGGCTCAATGTAATGCAATGGAAATGGAGTCATGAATCAGGGTTAATGAAAGCTTTGAGTAATGAAATTGTAGCAATAGAGCAACCTGAAATCTTGCATATGTATAATATTGCAAATGTATACCTTTGTGTACCTTAAAAGCTAGGCTGAGCGTAGCTATGTCTGACTTTGTAATCAGGATGCACACCTGTTGCACCAAACAAAAATAAGACTAGTCATAGCCAATGTTCCATCTAGACTGCGCATGTGCTTGGGCGAGCAGTAGCCCCGAGACTGCCTCACAGCTCCCCCGAGACTGCAGCGCAGAATCAACCCACAGAGAGAAGCATGAGATTTGAACATCACACAACTTTCTAGAGCAGTGGTCACCGACTGGTCGATCTCCAAGGCATTCCTAGTCGGTCGCCAAACATTTCTGTAAAATACCCAACGATAAAGCCTTGTGTTCCTACTTTTATAAATTCTTCCCGGGCTGTTGGCAGTAGGTGCACCCGATTCAGCTGACCTGTGCCCCGGGTAGGCAAACTGTTGCCATTTTGAACGATTTCATGTGTCTGAAGGTACAAACTGCCTTTGCGGTGGGCCACGAGAGCAAACCAAGTGCACTATAGGCCTACCGCTGGCCCCTTCGAATGGCTCAGATTAAAATGTCTGCAGTAACATAGCAGGCATAAAAGAAAGCTATAGCAAAGTTGATGCTGTGATATTTCAAAACATTTAAAACCATGACTAGAGAGAGACTGTCAACGAATACAGCAAAGCGCTGCTGTTTTTATGAGTGAGTTCATGTTTAAGTTCTTACTCAGCAATGTCAACACTTTGTATTCAACACTTTTATAAGAGATAAAATGCGTGTTCCTCCTCTTTCCACTCAGCGCTACAACAAGCGCTGCAACAGTAATGAATGAGTAGGAAAGTGTATCTATAGGCTTGCGTTGTTGTTATTATTAGCGGCTTGGGAGTAACAACCTGAATTTGTGAATGAGGCAAAAATAATGCAAGTCGAGTTTCACCATCAGCTGGAAGACAGTGTCCCTTTTTGGTCAGTGTCAGTAGAGGAAAGGAGGGATGTTGAGAGGCAGACCCTCAGTATGCTGCTCTCCCTCTGCTGAGACTGACCCTCAGATGCAGGAACCATCAGCCCAGTAAAATAAAAAGCAAATTGTTTAAATGTATGCTCACTCAGCTGTGTACTCAACTATATTGTGCTCTACTATGTACTGAACTCTACTCCAGTACTAATCTACAGTACAGTACAGGACTGGGGCCGGTTAAGATCCTATAGCCTACCTCAAATTTAGAAATATAATTTTGAAAGATGGCCCGAACAACATTGGCAGGGCAATTCAAGCAAAGCAAATATGCAGTGATAATGTATTGGGCCTATAGCTTACTGTACAAACCTCATTGCTACAGTACTGTTTTTAATTGGTTAATGTTGTATAGGATTAAGTTATTGAACTTACAATTTTTTTTTATCTGAGCGGTAGATCTTGGTTTGCATTTTAACTCAGAAGGTGATCTTGACTCAAAGGTTGGTGACGTTTCCCTTTACTGTGGAAAAACAAAGCTAACTATGCAAGAGATTTTGATGTAGGTAGAACTTATCTTGCGGCATGCACAATCAGAGCTGCACTAGGCCTACAGTGCATTTGGAAAGTATTCAGACACTGACTTTTTCCACATTTTGTTATGCTACAGCCTTATTCTAAAATGGATTAAATAGTTTTTTTCCATCATCAATCTACACACAATACCCCACCCACTACCCCGCTAGCGCCCCACTCCCGACACTACCCGGTGAAATGCAAGGCGCCAAATTCAAAATTCCTAAGTTGAATTATTAAACATTCATCAATATACTAGTGTTGCATAGTCATCAAAAGCTCTGCTTCTTGGCAATATCACAGCGTTGTCAGATTTCAAAAAGGCTTTATGGCGAAAGCACCACATTTGATTGTTTGAGGATAGCACCTCACATATTTTCCCATTACCATAAATTCATAAGCCATCACGGTTCACATATTTCACAGCGAAGACAAATCAATTACCTTTTGAAGAACTTCTGCTGAGGGCTTCCCAAGTGTCCAACGAAGACAATCCATGGTTCTTTTGTTAGAAAAAGTAATGTATTATATCCATAAATCTCCGTTTGGTTGGCGCGTTATAATGAGAAAATACAGCGTCGACTCCTCCTCCAGCGTCGGCAGGTAGCCTAGTGGTTAGAGCGTTGGACTTGTAACCGGAGGGTTGCAAGTTCTAATCCCCGAGCTGACAAGGGAAAAAAATCTGTCGTTCTGCCCTTGAACAAGGCAGTTAACCCACTGTTCCCCGGGCGCCGAAGACGTGGAAGTCGATTAAGGCAGCCCCCTGCACCTCTCTGATTCAGAGGGGTTGGGTTTCGGGCGGCAGGTAGCCTAGTGGTTAGAGCGTTGGACTTGTAACCGGAGGGCTGCAAGTTCAAATCCCCGAGCTGACAAGGTAAAAATCTGTCGTTCTGCCCCTGAACAAGGCAGTTAACCCACTGTTCCCAGGCGCCAAGACGTGGATGTCGATTAAAAAGGCAGCCCCCCGCACCTCTCTGATTCAGAGGGGTTGGGTTAAATGCGGAAGACACATTTCGGTTGAAGGCATTCGGTTGTACAACTGACTAATAATGGTGACTTTGAAAGGTGAAGAGAACTCGTTCAACTTATACCTATAAACTTGTCCAAGAACAATCAAACATAGTTGTAAATGTATCCTTAGGAACACTTTTATGTATAAATAGTATATTTCAACAGGAATATAAACTGGGCGCTGTTGACATCCAGAGGAAGCAATAGGTACTGCATTCATATGCCCTTATATGGGCATTTTCATAAGGGAGGGGTTCCAAATGAGGCAATGTGTCAAACCCACTTTTTCCAGGACAGAAATTCCTCGGATTTTCGCCTGCCATATCCGTTCTGTTATACTCACAGACAAAATGTTAACACTTTTAGAAAATTCAGAGTGTTTCCTATCCAATGGTACTAAATATGTGCATATCCTATTTTCTGGGCCTGAATGGGAGGCATTTTACTTTGGGCACGCCAGGCTCTCCAAAACCGTCACCTCGTGCGCTGCTCCCAAAGAAGTTAAGACACCTTGTGTTGGTGTTTACTTTATTTTGTCAGTTACCTGTACATCAATCTATCTACATTCAATTTGCTTAAGTTTGTATTTTTTCATAACCTTTAATTCTGTCTTACTTTACATTTAATCTGGAGACATTACGTTCCAAACACCAAGCTCGAGTCTTCAGGCCCCAAGCAAAGTGGATTGGGTTCATGTCCTGGGCCATGGCCATATGTCAGTGACCAAGCTTGACCCCTGGCTGGGGCGGTAAGGGTTGACCGGGGCCCTTCATTACTACAATTTGGGCAGGCGACATGAAGTAGAGGCAGTGAGGCGGGGAAAGCCAGTGACCCAGAGACATCACTCTTGGGAGTGTATTACTGAAGATAAAGACAACACAAACTGTAGAAGTACAGAAGAGACACACTCATGGGATAATTAAGGAAGTGTAACTTTGTAATTTTGGGGATTGGACTCAAACACTCCTCTGTTACCTCAAGGGAGCCTTTTAAATGATAAATAGGACTGTACATGAATATCAATGACTTTACTAGGAAAACAAGACTACAGCTTATAAATGTTTTCATTATGCAATACCTCCCAAATGTATCGTACAGTCAGTCTTTGGAAGTGGTAAGGGAACACGGTAAGATAAGATCGTGTTAGTTACAGTACTTAAGATAGTCACATTTGTTTGCATCTCATTTCAAATTTTATTTGTCACATACACATGGTTGGCAGATGTTAATGCGAGTGTAGCGAAATGCTTGTGCTTCTAGTTCTGACCATGCAGTAGTATCTAACAAGTAATCTAACAATTTCACAACAACTACCTTATACACACAAGTGTAAAGGAATGAGTATGCACATATAAATATATGGATGAGTGATGGCTGACCGGCATAGGTAAGATGCAGTAGATGGTATAGAGTACAGTGTATACATTTAAAAATGAGTAATGTCGGATATGTAAACATTATATACAAAACTGTTTAAAGTGGCTAGTGATACATTTGTTACATCCAATTTTCTATTATTTAAAGTGGCTAGAGATTTAAGCCAGTATGTTGGCAGCAGCCACTCACTGTTAGTGGTGGCTGTTTAACAATCTGATGGCCTTGAGATAGAAGCTGTTTTTCAGTCTCTCGGTCCCAGCTTTGATGCACATATACTGACCTCGCCTTCTGGATGATAGCGGGGTGAACAGCAGCGGCTTGGGTGGTTGTTGTCCTTGATGATCTTGTGAGAGGTTATTTTCCTGACACCACACTCCAAGGTCCCTCACCTCCTCCCTGTAGGCCGTCTCGTCATTGTTGGTAATCAAGCCTACCACTGTTGTGTCGTCTGTAAACTTGATGATTGAGTTGGAGGCGTGCTTGGCCACAAGTGCCACCAACCCAAAATTGTTGCCCATTACCAATGTTTTTCCAAGCAAATATACACTATGTCTCCTTTATTATATGATTCATTCCCTGGCTGCAACAACAACACCAATATGTAATTTCTTGCAATTTTCAGATTTTGTGATTCTGTCTAGTCTAGTCGAACTGTCATCAGTGTGTCTCGTCACCACCTAGTTGTGGTGACATGCTCATAGCCCACGATCAGTGTCTTTGATGCACACAAACAGCAGATCTAAGAGCTGCAAGAAAACATCATGGATTCTAAGCTAATTTTAGCTCTCATCGTGCTGTACTAAAGCTGTGTGGGGTAAATAAATCAACGTGTCAACAATGGCAACCCTTTAAATGTATTCTTTCCCTTTAAAGGTCTTCATATTCATACATTTGATTGAACACATATCTTTCCATATCTTGTCCCCAATGTAAAACATATAGCCTAACAGTAATCGCATTATTTGATCTTATCCAAAAATATATCATGGGCAATTTACACACCAAACTATCCTCAATGTCCCATATACCTCTTTAAAGGGTCTTGGGCTATTGGACAGAGGACACAAATCCATATCTTCTCCTGAAGCCAAAATGCACTTTGATGTTATGCCCATTCAGGCAAAACACCTCCATATCTAACACATACACACACACTTTTATTTATTTTCTGGATGTTCTTGTCATTTCATGGTTTATCTAGGGACAGGCATCGCGCACTGTAATTTAGCGCAAGCTAACGTGATATGGTGCAATGCATCTTACTTACCACGTTTACATCCACAGTTTTGTGCGAGTAAAGTCATACAGTATAAAAAAAAAATCACGACAGCTGTGATGGAAACGGTTTCGGTAAGATTTTCTAAATACAGACAGATAATTTGTCCGTTCAACATGGTGGGATCTGACATGTTGTTGGTAAATTTATTATGCGAGCAATTACGGTGGGAACACCTTTTATGCACAAATATTGATATAATAACTTGGAGAAATAAACTTGGAGTTATGCAATGATATGGTGTGTGGTCCTCCCACTACGACTCGGGAAACCATGCAGTTTATTGGGCCTGCAGATGACATGAATTATGATGAACTTCACAAGGTGGTGAAAGTGCACAGTGATAAGCTTGATGCTCTTTTCCAATCAATTCTGGTGGCATGATGATCAATGCTTGACTGCCATTTTGACAAATACAAATATTTTAACTCTTATCCATATAATAATCTCATCATGTAGACTAGCCTACCTGCACAGCCCACCCACATTGTATCTGCCAGCTTTTGGCTAGAGAGCACATGCCAAGACCAGAGTACATTTGATATTTAACGCAACTGTTTTCTGTGACAACTATCGGTCTAGTGGAAAATGCAATGAGAACACATTGAACTTTAGATTTTTATTTGGTAGATGAAAACTTAAGCGAAAAAGTAAATTTTCTGTGCATTACATCAACATGCACTGATTTTTATCCTGAACAAGTCGGTTTGCTGGAAACACACCACTGGTGGGAAAATGCACATATTTTCTTTAAGCAGATTTTAGAACATTAAAATATGTTGCCAATAAGATGGAAATCTAGCTACTGTTGTACATTTCTGTGTCAATGTTATTCCATCTGTCCCTACTCAAACATTCATAACACACACACAAACACACACACTTTTCCCCCCCTCCACCAATGTGTCCTCCCTGCTCCTTCCCATAGATGGAAAGGCTTGAGGGTGCGAGGATGACTTAATGTTAATGGAGAGCACATTACATAAGGGCATCAGGACATCATTACCCCGATGCCAGCCAGGGAAAGAAGAAGCCATCACTTCCATGTCCCCCTCCCTTCACCAGCCCCAGCAGCCTGAGAGGGGTGCCCATCAGCCGTCCGCGACTCATTACATGAAGTTCATCCTGGCCTTCAGCCTCCTGCTGACATTCAATTAAAGCCTTTAATTTGCCAGTTGTTCGCTCTGCTCTCCGCCACTCTCCCTCCCCGCCGCGGCCCGCTGTTGTTGGGTAATTATTCTGAACTATGTCCTTCCGATCGTTGAATATATTTATGAACCATGTCGCTGCGGTGGGTAAGAAACACCTGCCCCATGCTGGCTTCTTGCCTGCCTCTCATCATGGCTTTAAAATATATATATATATATATATTTCACCTTTATTTAACCAGGTAGGCAAGTTGAGAACAAGTTCTCATTTACAACTGCGACCTGGCCAAGATAAAGCAAAGCAGTTCAACATACAACAACACAGTTACACATGGAGTAAAACAAACATACAGTCAATAATACAGTAGAAAAACAAATCTATATACAAAGTGTGCAAATGAGGTAAGATAAGGAAGGTAAGGCAATAAATAGGCCATAGTGGCAAAGTAATTACAATATAGCATTTAAACACTGGAATGGTAGATGTGCAGTAGATGAATGTGCAATGTAGAAAAACTGGTGTGCAAAGGAGCAAGATAAATGAATAGATATGGGATGAGGTAGTTGGTTGGGCTATTTACAGATGGGCTATATACAGGTGCAGGGGTCTGTGAGCTGCTCTGACAGCTGGTGCTTAAAGCTGGTGAGGGAGGTAACTATCTCCAGTTTCAGAGATTTTTGTAGTTCGTTCCAGTCATTGGCAGCAGAGAACTGGAAGGAAAGTCGGCCAAGGGAGGAATTGGCTTTGGGGGTGACCAGTGAGATATACCTGCTTTATGGTAGGAAATAGGCCCTCAATGCTGTATTGTATTGTACTGTATTGTATGAATCATACCTAATCATACATTACTGTGTACGTGCCCTCTGTTCTGCTCAAAGACCTCTTGACATGTTGCAACGGTAGAGTGGTGCGATTGACCACTGAGTTCTGTGTCAGTGTAATCATTCCCCATGAAAAAGTATAATTACTGAAATCGATTACCTCATTTAGGGGCTGGCATGCATTTGATGTCTAATTAAGTACTACCTTGACTGATTAAACACTTCAAGCTGGTTGCATCCAACTGACCATTCCCAAACACCATCTGAATGTAAATACTCTTCAAATTAACATGTGCTTGCTGTTAAACTACTTAAAGAGACATTACACTCCAAAATCAAAGTTTGTCAGATGTTTTCAAACCTCAATGTGGTCTTATGTTGGGATAAATCAATGTCCCAGGCATCTATTTTATAGATCCACCTGTATGCCACAACCTCAAATTAAAGGAAAATATGAGGACCATATCGATAGTTGTCATGGTGCCCTGGTAGCAGTCTAGACAGAGAGCTCCTGTACATTTGTACATATTTAGTGGGCGTTTTATCCATTGTTTTTGGAACCAACATTTTGTTTTTTGATAACAATTAGTTTTTATTGCATATATCTGGTGGTTTTGAGCCACGGATTTTCCCACCGAACCACATCCATGAACGCAAGTACATGCTGTCATATGTACCCAACTACTCATGTAAAGGTTAGTTTAGCTGTTCTCTCAGTTTTTCTATTGGTTGTGAGGTCACCGTTTGGGTAATGTTGGGTCTTTGTGTATCCTACTACAAAGTGATAAGGCTTTTCATCTTTAGCACTACAGTTGTGTCTCGCACAGTTTTCTGAACACATGCCTGTTTGTTTCTCAGTTTGTCCATCTTCCTGTGCCTTCTGGCCAATATCCTTCACTCAGCAAAACAATGTTTTTCTCAACATGTTTGTTGGGGTTTACTAATGGTCCTTGCAGTAAAATATATGATGTGAAGAATGTTACAACACAAATAGTGTTCACATCATTTTGAAGCAAGGTTCTCAGGACCATTGTCTACTTCACAAAAAATCGTACAAAAAGATTTTCCAATAATAATAAGTTGTGGGGTGCTTATATTTGTCCTGTTACACACGTGTGAAATGGAAATGTGTTTCTTGCATTTCCCAACTCCCCCTGAGACACCCACAGTGAGTGGGGTCACAGCTAGGGCTGTGGCAGTCATGAAATTCTGTCAGCCGGTGATTGTCAAGCAAAAAACTGCCTGTCTCACGGTAATTGACCCTTTAAATCTCCTGGCTTCCTCACATAGCCTACAAGCCACTGATGCAGACCTTTGGAACATCTACATTTTTAAAAAGTATAATAAATCAATTTAATATAGTCTACTGTACACCATCACAATATATCCATTATTTATTTTAGACAGGTCTAAAGAAACATGATAGGAAGAAAATGTAGTCTATTTCAGAAGAACAGAATAGCATACCCCTTATGTTAGGCCCTGATATGGCTATGCCATATGGCTGTGGGCTACACTAGTTCATTTAGCAGACAAGATTTGCTTAGAATTCTGTGGGATTCTTTTTATTATTTTATAGTATGAATAATACAATTGAACATAGAATAAAATAGAAAGGATCTTTCCTCCAAACGATTTCCAAGGAAGTGAGCACAGGTGGCTATTCTGTGTTGAGTAGTTAACAAAGAAACAGGTCCTCCAATATGCTTAATTTAGAGTTATTTATGCAACTTTACTTGTGATACAAATGTTGGGCTATATGTTTTGATTTTTAATACATTCTACGGCTGATGATTTGAAAAAAGGTGCATGAAAGGCATGAGCTCTGATTTGTTTCTCCACACACTTCATAAGTCTCTCATTCACAATTTGACAAGCACATGATAATATTCTCATCAGGCCTCAAATTTCCCGGTGGCATCCCCCTTGTGTAGCCGTAATGCCACCTAAAAAATCCATGCCTTTGTGGCCATCGTGCCCTTGGGTTGAGTATAATAGCCTAATTATAGTTTCCTTCTCCCGGCTGCCATGCTTCAAAGCACCTCTCACTCACATGGCTCTCTCGGATATCTCAATTGTTAGCCAATGCCCATCATGTGATCGGGTCCTTCTCACAGGCATCTCAGCTAAGAAGTAGGCTACAAGTGAAGACAGGGGACGCAACTGCGGGGACGCAACTGCGAGCATCCCTCTTTTCAAATTCCGAGCGGCGTATTGGTGTTAGAAGAACTGCCACATTTAGCCTACTTTTCATCAGCCAATAAGACAAGTAATCCTAATGAACAGCAAAAGCACTAGCTTATGTCAATCTAATATCCCCCCATATTACAAAAGTTTACCTATTCTATTGGTCAACTTGTCCTTCTGTGCAATAAACACCAAACATACTCTGGGACAGTTGTGGGATGCAATAGATCCCAAATTAATACAACTACTTGCATAATTTTTTAAGCAATTAGGCTGATGCAACAGATTTAGAACGTTTATCTTAAAATGTTGATAAAATATTAGGCTATTTCTTCACATTATAAACGCAGCAACGCGTACACAGCAGTAGGCTATAAGCACAAATGTTCCAAAATGTCACGCTATATAATGCGAATACGTAATAGGGGTTTTTATTTTCTCCACTCAAACAAAAGAGCGAGATGTAAACTCCAAATAATACATGGGACGAGACCCGTAAAACAAGTGCACAATAAAACGTAGCATGGAAGCACTGCGGTGGCGATCGGCCTGTTCCTTGTGCCGACGCACGGCCCGCTGGAGACGAGTGTGCGCAGCGTTCCAGGTCTCCGCCACCCACGAAACCACTCATCCACCGCAGGGGCCTCAGTCTGGCTCGGATGCCAAGGTGCCCAAGGTGTACCCCAACATACGCTGGGAAGGAGTGAGGTTAGTGGCGGAGGGAATTCTGTGCGTACTCAGTCCAAGGTAGAAAATATGACCACTCCCCTGGCCGGTTTGAAGTAACACCTCAGGAACCTGCCCACCTCCTGATTGACCCTCTCCACCTTCCCATTAGCTTAAGGACGGTCCGCCTTCACGTTCTTCGAGCCTGGCCTATAAGAAAGTGTGAATTGGAACCTGGCGAAAAATAGAGCCCACCTGGCCTGTCTCGGGTTTAGCCTCTTCGCTTCCCTGATGTACTCCAGGTTGCGGTGGTCCGTCGACTCCCGGAAAGTAGGGTTGGACCCCTCCAGCCAGTGCCTCCACACCTTCAGAGCCTTCTTGGCCGCCAAGAGTTCCTGGTCCCCTACGTCGTAGTTCCTCTTGGGGCTCAGCTGCTTGAAGTAGAAGGCACAGGACCACAGCTTTGAAGTGGTTCCAGTGCACTGGGACAGCACTGCCTCGACTCCTACTTCGGAGGCATCCACCTCAACGATGAAGGGAAGTGATGGGTCGGGATGTGCCAGCAAGGGAGCAGTGGTGAAGAATGCCTTCAGTGTCTCGAACATCCCCTCTCCGCCTCCGCAGTCCAACGAAGCCGCTGGGGACCTCCTCTCAGCAGGGAGGTAAGAGGCGCGACCACCGTGCTGAAGCCCCGGATGAGCCTCTGGAAATAGTTGGTGAACCCCAGGAATTGCTGGACTGCTTTCACAGAGTTGGGGATGGGCCATGACCTGACTGCGCTGATGCGTTGCTCCTCCATCTCCACTCCCTCCGTGGATATGAGGTAGCCCAAAAAGGACACGGACCGCTGGAAAAACAAACACTTCTCTTGTTTAACATATAGATCACGCTCCAACAGTCTTCCCAGCACAGACCTGACTAACGAGACATGCTGGGCGCGGTCAGCAGAATAGTACAAAATGTTGTCTATACAAACCACTACGCCCCGTCCCAGCATGTCCCGAAATACTTCGTTAATAAAGGCCTGGAAGACTGAAGGGTCATTAGACAGGCCAAAAAGCATTACGAGATACTCGTAAACGGCCCGTGGTCGTTTTCCATTCGTCACCTGCACGAATGCGCACCAGATTGTAGGCGCTCCTCAAGTCCAGTTTCGTGAAGTACTGCGCCCTGTGCATTTGTTCGATGATGGTTGGGATGAGGGGTAAAGGATAGCTGAACTTCACGGTGGTGTTTATTCAGAGTTCGATAATCAATGCAGGAGCACAGTCCCCCATCTTTCTTTTTAACAAAAAATAAGCTCAAGGAGACTGGTGAGTTAGAGGGGCTGATAAACCCTGCTGGAGGCTCTCCTGTACATAGGTCTCCATGGCCTCAGTCTCCGCGTAGGAGAGGGGATAGACGTGTCCTCTCGGGAGGGCTGAGTCAGACAGCAGATCAATGGCACAGTCCCAGGGGCGATGGGGAGGCAGGCGTGTAGCCTGGGTCTTAGAGAGAACCCAGTGTAGATCCTGGTATTCCTCCGGTAACTCCACTTGAGGGGCATGGTCCGGACTTTCCACCGTAGTGGTGTTGACAGACACCACGAGACATCCCCTGACACTCTGCGACCAACCCAGCAGTCTCCTCTCGGACCAGGAAATAACAGGGTTATGCCAACTCAACCAGGGGAAAACTTGAAAATAAAGAAGAGCCGCACACTCTAGGAGCTCAGATGCAATTTGTTTTTATCTATCTCTAGATAACTCAACCAGGGGAGACATAAAACAACGGGGTGCTTGGGGGTGTCTATAATAAAAAAGGTGATATTTTCTAAATGAGTTTCATGGGTCAGCAGAGACACGGGGACAGTGATGTGATATGTCCCCATTGGACGATTATCCAGGGCTCAAACCAGAATGGGTGACTGTAGGGGAACCAATGGAATGCGTAATACTGTGGCCAGTGCGCTATCTAAAAGATTCCCAGCAGTTCCGAAATCAACCAGAGCTAACGGGAGGGAGGGGCTAGGGTTTTAAGGGAATTTAATGTGAAAACACACTGGTTGAGTTGACAGAAAAGGAGGGGAGATCTTGCATCCTACTTGGGTTTGAGCAGGAGAATTCCCTGGCTTGTCAGCTCCTTGCCTATTTGTGGATAGAGTGCAGGTCAGGGAGAAATGACCCCTTCCTCCACAATAGGAGCAGATTCCAACCTTCTCCTACGCTCTGCCACAGGCAAACATGCAGAGCCCACCTCCATCGGCTCTGGCCACGTAGCAGGTGTAGCCATGGGCTCCGGATTCCACGCAGGTCTTCGTCAGGACCGCAGGAGGTTGTCCAAACGAATCGCCATGCTAATGAGCTGGTCGAGTGACAGGTTGTCATCACGGCAGGCTAACTCCATCTGTACCTCCTCCCGCAGTCCGCTGCGGAACACGTGACCAGACCGCAATGGTTCTGAACTCCAGGGTGAACTCCGAGGCGGTCCTAGATCGCTGGCATAGTTGGAGGAGGCGCTCACCCCCCTTCTCGGCCCTCCACAAGATGATCAAACACAGAGCGGAATAGAAGGGTGAAGCGCTCGTAGGACTCGACCTCGGGTCCGCACGTTTACCAGACCGTGGCACGCAGTCCAGGGCCCGTCCGGTCAGTGCCGATGACGGTGGCAACCCTGTCTCTCCCGGAAACAGCCTTGGCATAGCGAGCGAAGTACAGGTCGCATTGTAGAAATGCATCTCGCTGGCGCGCCGTCAAAGCGCTTCCGGGAGGGACAGGTGCCAGAACCGGTGCCTGAACCGGTGCTGGAGACTGGAGAGACTGCACATATTGTACAGAGAGACTTACAGTTAGTGCATTCAACTTAAGATAGCTAGGTGGGACAACCACATATCAAAATGCAATCAATTAGTGTGAAAATACTGTTCTCAAAAGTGACTGCAAATGCGATTATGCATGTAATGCTTTATTATAAAGGTGCATTTTTATGGTGAACATTATCTTCCCCAAACTTGAAACTCACGCACCGCCTATGTATGCTCAAACCCTACAACTCAACCCAAGCACTGCGTTCTACCACCTCTGGTCTCTTGGCCATCCCACGCCTACAGGAAGGCAGCTCCCACTCAGCCCAGTCCAAGCTCTTATCTGTCCTGGCACCCCAATGGAGGAACCAGCTTCCCCCTGAAGCTGGGCAGGGACAGCAGAGTTCCTACCCATCTTTTGAAAGCACCTGAAACTCTACCTCTTCAAAGAGTATCTTAAATAATACCCCTCAACTCAATCCACCCCCCCAAAATCTAATGAAATAAACTTTCCTGAACCAACTTGCACTTTACCCCACCCTCCCCTTCTAGCTCTGACTTTTCTGATAACAACTTTATTTAGGATAAGTGTACTTGCTATGCCTGTGATATGTGGTTGTCCCACCTAGCTATCTTAAGATGAATGCACTTACTGTAAGTAGCTCTGAATAAGAGTGTCTGCTAAATGACAGAATGAAATATGTAAAATGTATAGTTTACTTAACTAAAGTTCATTTGAAAAACGAGTTCACTACATCCAATCTACTTCGTGATACATTACATTATTATGTCTAAATCTGACATGTCATAAAATACAAATTGCAAGAACAGATCACTATGGAGTCAGATGTTAACAGAATGTGTAATTTAGTCTATTAAACACAAAAACTTTGTTTCGAGGAAGAATTAGGCAGGTCTGATGTTGAAAAAGAAAGGAAATTCTTTCCTACTTTACCATATTTTCTATTCTTAAAAAAAAAGTAGTACGTAGTTCCTGTAGCTAGCTGCCTTCACCGCTACATAACAAAAAAGGTATTAACTACTCAAAACACTACCAAGATTTGAATTGAGTTAAACTACCAAGCTACTAAAAAGTGTAGTTAAATTGCTAGTTAAACTAGATGTAGTTCACTACTCCCCAACAGTGAGAACTAGTGGGGATACATTACGCATAGTGAGAGAGGAGGGGGTGACTCGGACTGCATGATCAAATCAAAACCAAACCCAGAGGCAAAAAGAGAAGTGAGCTTTCTCTCTTCTCCCTCTCCAGCCCCAGCCGAGCTGCTTCAAAACTTCAAAACCCCAGCACAGCCACTGAGGAGGAGCAGCTTCAAACAAGCCCCTTCGGCATTGTACTGTGTTTGTGTAGTGACAGCCAGGAGGGCCCACTCTGCATGTTAACAACATTGTTGTGAACAAGAATAATGCTTCCAGCGGTCTCTTTGATACACACAAAGCGAGCATTTCAAGTTGCTAGTTATCTCAGGCTGTCCTCCTCCAGTACACAAATACTGTAAACAACCAGCTAGGCTACTCCTGCAAAATCAACCTCTTATTGGTTTGGAAAGTCTTGAGGGCTGATGTACAGTATATGATGTCTGGGACGGATATTGCTGAAAAGGACAATTTCAATATGGAAAAGTTTTTGGAGAATATGCCATCAACGTCCCACCAAACAAACACAGAACATGATTGCCATGTTCTCAGAATATAAGATATTAATGTTCTAGAAACATTTCATGTGAATGTTGCAGGAGTATTTATGTGTGTCAGTCCCACAGAAATGTTCTCCCCAGAAAATATGGTTTCATTACACACGTTGTTAATGTTCCCGAGCCCATCAAGGCCCTGATTGGTGAAGAGCTAATCCATTCACACCTCTTTGTCTGTTGGCAAGGATAGGGACACAAACAGTGCTTTTAACATTGTGTTTTTTATTCTAGATGACATTTTCCTCTCTTCAAAATGCACCAAAAATTCATTTGACGTACAATACCTTTCTTTCAGTGTTGGGAAAAACTACTCCAAAAATATAGTTTACCAAGCTAGCAATTAATTCACAACGGAAGAAGTTAAGCTCCATTGAATAAAAATTGAGTTTACTTAACTAAAGTTCATTTGAAAAACGAGTTCACTACATCCAACCTACTTCGTGATACATTACATTACATTATTATGTCTAAATCTGACATGTCATAGACTACAGTCAGATGTTAACAGAAGATGTAATTTATCTTATTAAACGCAAAAACTGTTAGAATTAGGCAGGTCTGATGCTGTAAAAGAAAGAAAATGATTTCCTACTTACCCATATTTTATTTGCATTTCGCCAAAAAAGTAGTGTGAAGTTACAGGAGTTAGCTAAACCGCTTAATGGCAAAAAAACGTTATTAACCACTGAAAACATTAACAAGATTCAAATTTTGTTCAACTACCACCAAGCTACTGCAAAATGTAATTCAATCATTAGTTTAACTACGTGTAGCTCACAACTCCCCAACACTGCTTTCTCTATTTTACAGAGCAAAGACCAAGCCATGAGATTGAAGGAATTGTCCGTAGAGCTCAGAGACAGGATTGTGTCGAGGCAAAGATCTGTGGAAGGGTACCAAAAAATGTCTACAGCATTGAAGGTCCCCAAGAACAAAGTGGCCTCCTTCATTCTTAAATGGAAGAAGTTTGGAACTACCAAGACTCTTCCTAGAGCTGGCCACCCGGCAAAGCTGAGCAATCGGGGGAGAAGGGCCTTGGTCAGGGAGGTGACCAAGAACCCGATGGTCACTATGACAGAGCTCCAAAGTTCCTCTGTGGAAATGGGAGAACCTTCCAGAAGGACAACCATCTCTGCAGCACTCCACCAATCAGGCCTTTATGATAGGGTGGCCAGACGAAGCTAGATGACAGCCTGCTTGGAGTTTGTCAAAAGGCACCTAAAGGACTCTCAGACCATGAGAAACAAGATTATCTGGTCTGATGAAACCAAGATTGAACTCTTTGGCCTGAATGCCAAGTGTCATGTATGGAGGAAACCTGGCACCATTCCTACGGTGAAGCATTGTGGTGGCAGCATCATGCTATGGGTATGTTTTTCAGTTTTTTATTGGCAGGGACTGAGAGACTAGTCAGGATCGAGGAAAATATGAACAGATAAAAGTAGAGAGATGCTTGATGAAAACCTGCTCCAGAGCACTCAGGACCTCAGACCGGGACGAAGGTTCAGTTTCCAACAGGATAACGACCCTAAGCACACAGCCAAGACAACGCAGGAGTGGCTTCGGGACAAGTCTCTGAATGTCCTTGAGTGGCCCAGCCAAAGCCCAGACTTGAACCTGATCGATCATCTCTGGAGACACTTGAAAAAAGCTGTTCAGCGATGCCCCCCATTCAACCTGACAGAGATTGAGAGGATCTGCAGAGAAGAATGCGAGAAACTCCCCAAATATAGGTATGCCAAGCTTGTAGCGTCATGCCCAAGTAGACTCGAGGCTGTAATCGCTGCCAAAGGTGCTTCAACAAAGTACTGAGTAAAGGGTCTGAATACTTAAGTAAATGTGATATTCCAGTTTTCTATTTTCAAGAAATTTGCAAAAATGTCTAAAAACCTGTTTTCGCTTTGTCATTATGGGATATTATGTGTAGATTGATGAGGAACATTTTTTATTTAATCAATTTCAGAATAAGTCTGTATCGTAACAAAATGTGGAAAAAGTCAAGGGGTCTGAATACATTCCAAATGCACTGTAAGCCCGGTCTTGGAGTGTCTTAACAAAATAAAACAAAAATGTTTAGGCTGATTTCATCCAGTGTCCAAAAAAATGTATTTGCTTGGCATGCACATATTTAATGAGATAGGCCCTACCCTGTAACTATTGTGGTGTCTCTCTTGTCGTGATGTGTTTTGTCTTATATATTTTTTATTATATTACAATTTTTAATCCCTGCCCCATCCCCGCAGGAGGCCTATTTCCTTATGGTAGGCTGTCATTGTAAATAAGAATTTGTTCTTAACTGACTTTCCTAGTTAATAAAGGTTAAATAGATCAGTTGTAAATGTTGCCAAATACTGACATTAAGATACTGCATATTACTAAGAACGTGCGAGTAGTGTGACTCTCCTAGCGGGTCTCAAACCAAGGCCACCAGCAATCACGATGCCGCTAAGCTAGTACATTTTATTTCACATTCCAAACACTCAAAAGAAACCGAAACAATAAGCTCTGAGATAAAGTTAGGGCATTCTGACCTTATTTGTTACATCATTACCCATGAATCATTGTGGTATCATCAGTATGAGACCAGGGGAGGTTACGCTGTCACTTGTTGCTTATCTATTTATGCTCATGTTGGTCATCAATGACTACTTTTCCTAATGGATTTGACTGGTATGTTTCTGCCTTAGTCATCCTGCAGTCCAAATGGCACCCTATTTTTTTATATAGTGCATTTGTTTTGACCAGGGCCCATAGGGGGAAAAGGGTAGGGAATATAGTGCCATTAGGACACAGCCATTGAACCCTGATAGTAATATAATTGTTTCTTACATATCACCATCCAATTGACATTATAGTCATTTTCAAGAACATAATGTGGGAGCAGATTCTAAGAATAAGGGAGAATGTGGAATGGTGACACTAAGTGCTGAATGTTTGGGTCAGAAAAAATGTCATTCTAATAGCCAGCTGGGTTGGGGACAGCTGTAGGCTCTCTGCTGAGACACACTGCTGCGGCACAACCAGTTCACTGAGCATAGGACACACTGCACATCACACAGTAAATAAACACACACTCATGTGCACACATACAGACAGCAAATACACACACAGATACGCACATTTGCACATATACAAACACACACACACACAAAGATAAACACGCATCACTGAGAAAAGTAAACCCCAGGCATGCTGTAAATCCTGAGTGTCACACAAGGGAGAGATAACGCGTGTTCCTGCCTCAGCTCTGGCCATGTGATCCCCATCATCACACCATGAGCACTAATTGTCTCTAAGTGACAGTGGGACACTAATCATACTGGACTACATCATACTTGGACCCCAATGCTGTAAAAACAAACACGGTATGATTCTATGGAAAACGGGTTTGAATAAAAATAAATATGCCTCCCTGTCGTTAGACAAAATGCTGTAAAAACAGTACTGTACTTTGTAGTAGTGTAGCCTCATCCACTGTGGCTCTAGTATTGACAGTTACAACACTACCATCTTGTGGGGGTAGATGGAAGGCAAAACAGTGTAGTTCAACTGCTCCCAGGTGAATACAGTAAATAGGCCTAGCCCTGGAGACCATGATGCATTTTCATAGACGTAATTAGCAAAGACTTCATTAGCTATAACTGCTGCGCATATTTATTTATTTTACTAGGCAAGTCAGTTAAGAACAAATTGAAAATTCTTATTTTCAATGACAGCCTAGGAACAGTGGGTTAACTGCCTGTTCAGGGGCAGAACGACAGATTTGTACCTTGTCAGCTGGGGGAATTGAACTTGCAACATTTCGGTTACCAGTCCAACACTCTAACCACTAGGCTACCCTGCTGCATATGGATACACTTTAAGAGAGTTATTTCCAAGGTACTTCTGAATTTGTTTTTTTTGTGACTTATTGTGATGTCTTGCAATAACTGACTCAAGTGGTTAAGCAGGCCTCAGTCAGTGGATGGTTTCCTGACCTCGATTTGTTGATAGAAAACGTGGAATGTGGTATAAAACGTGGAATGTTTTGGTACGCTAGCTTTATTGACGGGTAAGGGGCTATTAGGTGGTGAAGTCTCATCTCACCTTAGAACTTACAAAGTATATCTATATCAGGGAGGGGCAACTTTGATGGGGTGGGGGCCACAAAAAATAGGAACTCATCATTAAGGCGCCACAGTGACTCATGGGTCTGTATACCCACATCCATACTCGCACATGCAGTCAGAGCTGGCGTTAGCTTTTTGGGGGCCCTAAGCAACATTTTGTTTGCAGTTTTACAGCTAATTTCCTGCAATTCTACACATGGGTGAAAAATGTTTGCCGTTTTTAATATGATATCTTAGTGTGAGTGACAAAATCAATGGGGGACCCCGGTCGGTAATTTGACAATGATTACTACAAGTTAAGATAGCTGACTCAAGAAAATATGCACATTTTCTCACCGGGGGTGTGTTTCAAAAGACTTGTTGCACATAAAAATCTAAGGGAGTGACAGATATATAATGAGCAAAAATGTATATAATAACCATAATATAACCATAGTAAACTTGTAGTCAGGAGATGACGTGTGTAGTCCTCCCACTACTACTCATCGGGAAAGCATGCAGTTATTTAGGCTACAGATTAACACCCTCAATTTATGCCTATAATTGTGCAATGATTTGGATCATCCATCCACATGGCGTTTCATAAAAATGCAATTCCACATCCAATCTTTTGATAAGTGGGAGACCACGGTTCACATCCCATCAGTTGCACATTTCACTCACTTGTGTTTCTTATATTGTGCTATGTTCCGTTTATTATGAAACTCACCACCTGCACTTGCTTTCCGACTCCCAGCGTATACGTTACAGTACATTGACAGTCTGCTGGAAATTGTTTTATCAGAGATGGTTGGAAGCAAAAAAAATGTAGATGCTTGCCAGGAAAGCCACTACACAACATTTTATTATTTTATTATGCTTATGTGGACTAAAAAGGAAGGAAAATACAATTATGAGTATCCACTGATATAGCCGGTATACCGATGCGAAAACAAAACAACCCTTGCAATTTCAACTGGAATTACATGGGTCTATTACTGAACCTTTTGTAGAAAAAAGATCTTATAATAGTCAATGACATTTCTCTACAACAGGCTATACGCTACAGGTGCACCACCAAGTCAGAACAGTAGGCAAAATTCTGAGGGGGAGAGGGACCAAATTCTTAGAGACTACTAACAGCTACTAACAGCTTACATACACTTAATATGACTTTCTTAGCTATTGTATACATATCTCCCTGGCATATTATTCTTGTGGGCAAACTTGCTGCTTGTTTTTTAGGTTAAGAACTACTGCATAAAGTATCAAGGATACTATTTCACTTGGATAATCACAGATTACAGCCATCTTTTAATGTATTTTGACAAGGGTGTGAGAATTTTATGGTGATATTATTATTCACTGAGCATAGAAAAACATTTAAATGAATTTGACTATTAACTATACACTTTGTACTAGACTTAAAACTATTGCAGGATTCCAAACAACCGTGCTGGTGAAGCTGGAAACAATTATCGAGAACCAGATGGAACTTCTGACAATTCAGCGACAGCTGCTAGCCACTGGAGCACAGGACCTGCCAGGAGAAGTCCTGCATAGACCTTGTAGGACCAAGGAAGAGTTGGAAGACCTCAGCAAGTGTCTGGAAGAGGCCAAAACAAGAAAAACAGTCAGTTGTAAATCACAGTATTCAGGATGATGGGATAACTGCCACTCAATTGTGTCTGTCATTTTAGATCCATTACTTCCGTTCTCTGGGGGGGAAGGGACCTTAACACCATGGTGTGCAAGGTCCTCTGCAAAATTGCTACCAATGTCATCAAACACTACAGCTTGAGAGGGAGGAGGGAGAAGCAGTCCTTCCAGGACCTGGTGATTTGCAGGTTAATGACCAGTAGGTTCAATACTAACATACACTGAGTGTACAAAACATTAAGAACACCTTCCTAATATTGAGAACAGGTGTTCATAATGGTTTCTACACTCAGTGTATATGTCTGTCTAGGGTTACAACATTTGGGACATTCAATACATTCCCTGGTTCCTTTTTTATTTATTTTTATTTATTTTACCTTTATTTAACCAGGTAGGCTAGTTGAGAACAAGTTCTGATTTACAACTGCGACCTGGCCAAGTTAAAGCACAGCAGTTTGATACATACAACAACAAAGAGTCACACATGGATACACAGACATACAGCCAATAATACAGTAGAAAAATGAAAAAAATAAGTCTATATACAGTGAGTGCAAATGAGGTAAGATAAGGGAGGTAGGGCAACAAATAGGCCTTGGTGGCGGGGTAATTACAATATAGCAATTAAACACTGGGATGGTAGATGTGCAGAAAATAAATGTGCAAGTTACTGGGGTGCAAAGGAGCAAGATAAATAAATAAATATAGTATGGGGATGAGGTAGTAGGATGGGCTGTTTACAGATGGGTTATGTGCAGGTGCAGAGATCTGTGAGCTGCACTGACAGCTGGTGCTTAAAGCTAGCGAGGGAGATATGAGTCTCCAGCTTCAGTGATTTTTGTAGTTCGTTCCAGTCATTGGCAGCAGAGAACTGGAAGGAAAGGCGTCCAAAGGAGGAATTGGCTTTTGGGGTGACCAGTGAGATATACCGGCTGGAGCGCGTGCTACAGGTGGGTGCTGCTATGGTGACCAGTGAGCTGAGATAAGGCGGGGCTTTACCTATCAGAGACTTGTAGATGACCTGGAACCAGTGGGATTGGCGATGAGTATAAAGCGAGGGCCAGCCAACGAGAACGTACAGGTCGCAGTGGTGGGTAGTATATGGGGATTTGGTGACAAAACGGATGGCACTGTGATAGACTGCATCCAATTTGTTGAGTAGAGTGTTGGAGGCTATTTTATAAATGACATCGCCGAAGTCGAGGATGGGTAAGATTGTCAGTTTTACGAGGGTATGTTTGGCTGCATAAGTGAAGGATGCTTTGTTGCGAAATAGGAAGCCGAATGCCGGTTGTTGAAGGAGGGAATAAGCAGGAAATCCAAAAATTTCCAACAACGATTTCTGGGAAACCAGGAAATTGAAGATGGTGCCCCACCAAAATCAAGTGAAGAAACAGGTTTGTTTTCACACTACAGAACAAAAACTGAGCTAAGCTGTACTGGCCCGGCATTGTTACACATTGAACACAATTGCAACATAATTCCTAGGGTTCTAATTAGCCACTTGATACACAGGTTACTAATGACTGTTTATGAAGCACCTATCCATCTCCTTCATGTCTCCTCCATGCATCAAATGAGATTTGCATTTCCTCCTTATTTCTTTAGCGTCTAAGACGTTGGTTGGAAGGGGGGTGCTAAGCTAACATATGGAATTGTTTTAAGATGGTCATAATATTGTAAAAATAGTATATATCAAAAATAATGGAAAATTAAAAATGGATCGGCTATGGCTAGAAAACCGGTGACGTCGACCGCCGAACGCGGCCCGAGCAAGGAGAGGGACCGACTTCAGCGGAAGTCGTGACAGTACTCCCCCCTTGACGCGCGGCTCCAGTAATCCGGATGGAGACGGTGGAACTCCCCCTGCAACGAAGGGTCCAGAATGTCATCCACCGGCACCCAGCATTTCTCCTCAGGACCGTTCTCCTCCCACTCCACGAGATACTGAAGGCCCCTCCTCCGACTCCTCGAGTCCATGATGCCTCGAACAGCATACGCCGGGGCCCCCTCGATGTCCAGAGGGGGCGGAGGAACCTCCCGCACCTCAGACTCCTGGAGTGGACCAGCCACCACCGGCCTGAGGAGAGACACATGGAACGAGGGATTAATACGGTAATCCCTCGTACCTCGTTCAGTCTCCTCAGGACTCCTCAGGACTTTGAATGGCCCCACAAACTGCGGACCCAGCTTCCGGCAGGGCAGGCGGAGGGGCAGGTTTCGGGTCGAGAGCCAGACCCGGTCCCCTGGTGCAAACACCGGGGCCTCACTGCGGTGGCGGTTGGCGCTCGCCTTCTGCCGCCTCACGGCCCGTTGCAGGTGCACATGGGCGGCGTCCCAGGTCTCCTCCGAGCGCTTAAACCATTCGTCCACCGCAGTAGCCTCGATCTGGCTCTGATGCCAAGGTGCCAGAACCGGCTGATACCCCAGTACACACTGGAAGGGAGAGAGGTTAGTAGAGAAGTGGCAGAGTGAGTTTTGGGCCATCTCTGGCCATGGGATGAACGCCGCCCACTCCCCCGGCCGGTCCTGGCAATATGACCTCAGAAACCTACCCACATCCTCTCCACCTGCCGTTACTCTCGGGGTGAAAACCTGAGGTGAGGCTGACCGAGACCCCCAGATGCTCCATAAACGCCCTCGAGACCCTGGACGTGAACTGGGGACCCCGATCAGAGACTATATCCTCAGGCATCCCGTAGTCCCGGAAGACGTGTGAACAGGGCCTCCGCAGTCTGTAGGGCCGTAGGGAGACCGGGCAAAGGGAGGAGACCGCAGGACTTAGAAAACCGATCCACAACGACCAGGATCGTGGTGTTGCCCTGTGAGGGAGGAAGATCAGTCAGGAAGTCTACTGACAGGTGCGACCACGGCCGTTGTGGAACGGGTAGGAGTTGTAACTTCCCTCTGGGCAGGTGCCTAGGAGCTTTGCACTGGGCACACACCGAGCAGGAGGAAACATATACCCTCACGTCCTTGGCCAAGGTGGACCACCAGTACTTCCCACTAAGACAGCGCACTGTCCGACTGATGCCAGGATGACCAGAGGAGGGTGATGTGTGGGCCCAATAGATCAACTGGTCGCGGACAGCAGACGGAACGTACAGACGCCCAGCTGGACACAGAGGGAGTGGGCTCTGTACGTAACGCCTGCTCGATGTCTGCGTCCAGCTCCCACACTACCAGTGCCACCAGGCAAGAGGCCGGGAGTATGGGAGTGTGATCCATGGACCGCTCCTCTGTGTCATACATCCGGGACAGTGCGTCTGCCTTAGCGTTCTGGGAACCTGGTCGGTAGGACAGGGTGAAAACAAAACGGGTAAAAACATGGCCCACCATGCCTGGTCTCCTCGCCGCCCGGATGTACTCCAGATTGCGGTGGAAAGTCCAGATGAGAAAAAGGGTGTTTTGCCCCCTCAAGCCAATGTATCCACGCTTTCAGAGCCTTGACAACAGCCAACAGCTCCCGGTCCCCCACATCATAGTTTCGCTCCGCCGGGCTGAGCTTCTTCGAAAAGAAGGCACAGGGGCGGAGCTTCGGTGGCATACCCGAGCGCTGAGAGAGCACGGCTCCTATCCCAGCCTCGGACACTATGAACACCAAAGAGGGATCCGGATGAGCCAGCACGGGAGCCGAGGTAAACAGAGCCTTCAGGTGACCAAAAGCCCTGTCCGCCTCAGCCGACCACTGCAGTCGCACCGGTCCCCCCTTCAGCAGTGAGGTAATTGGAGCCGCTACCTGACCAAAGCCCCCGGATAAACCTCCGGTAGTAGTTGGCAAACCCTAGGAAGATCCTGTGTGTAGCTGGTGTAGAGGAGTCAGGCGCAGGACAGCAGAATTGAGTAATACACATATTTACTCCAATGATTACAAAATATATCTCAAAATACAGAGCCCACAACCAACAGACCTATTACATACAAACAATCACTCACAAAAAAACATGGGGGAACAGAGGGTTAAATAATGAACAAGTAATTGTGGGATTGAAACCAGGTGTGTAAAACAAGACAAAAACAATGGAAAATAAAAAATGGATCGGCTATGGCTAGAAAACCGGTGACGTCGACCGGGGAATGCCGCCCGAGCAAAGAGAGGGACCGACTTCGGCGGAAGTCGTGACAACTATGGATCATTTTGCTATTTGATTTGGAATATTAGGACCCCTTTAGGTATAATTTGTATTATTGATTTTGGCCTTTAATACTAAAGCCCATAGAAACGCATTGAATAACACGTTCATAAATGGCAAAAGAACAGTCCAAAAATAAATCATCAGAAACAATGTTTTGTATCGTCTGTCCTAAATCTAGGAGATATTAAAACAAAACCAGGAAATATCACATTCCCAGTGGGTCAGAAGTTTACATACACTCAATTAGAAATTTGGTAGCATTGCCTTTAAATTGTTTCACTTGGGTCAAACGTTTCAGGTAGCCTTCCACAAGCTTCCCACAATAAGTTGGGTGAATTTTGGCCCATTCCTCCTGACAGAGCTAGTGTAACTGAGTCAGGTTTGTAGGCCTCCTTGCTCGTACATGCTTTTTCAGTTCTGCCCACAACTGTTCTATAGGATTGAGGTCAGGGCTTTGTGATGGCCACTCCAATACCTTGACTTTGTTGTCCTTAGGCCATTTTGCCACAACTTTGGAAGTATGCCTGGGGTCATTGTCCATTTGGACCCATTTGTGACCAAACTTTAACTTCCTGACGGATGTCTTGAGATGTTGCTTCAGTATATCCACATAATTGTCCTTCCTCATGATGCCATCTATTTTGTGAAGTACACCAGTCCCTCCTGCAGCAACGCACCCCCACAACATGATACTGCCACCCCCGTGCTTCACGGTTGGGATGGTGTTCTTCGGCTTGCAAGGCTGCACATTCTGAGTGTGTGACATGGAATGAGAGTTTGGGTTTTGTTTCAGTGTTAGCCATTGACCAATGAGTTTTTTTGTTGTGAGTCCATCCTAGTGGAAGCTTTCAAGTTGCCCCTCATGTCGCTCTTCTCCTCTTCAAGCTGACTACTATTCCTTCTGTTGGTTTTCTCTCTCTTATTCCTTCAACAAAAGATTAGCTTCAAGAGCAGGAGCATGTACAGCAAGAGTTGCCATCCCTGCCTTAGTCATTGTGAGTGCAGAGACTTTTGGTGAGGCAGGATAAAGGCTCCCCTCCTTGATCCTTTGATTACAGAATGTGACGCACTGCTGTCCCAATGAAAGTTACTGCTACACAGAAAGTAATCAGTGCGCTTTATGCGCTGTGCAGTTTTCTTGAATCCCAACCACAAACTGGCAAAATGTCTCTTACAAAGTACACCAACAGTCAGTGACAATAATTTGTCCTAGGTGGTGACCGTCTTTCCCGGTCAGGGCTCTGCTGAGGTCCTGCTCCCAGTCTGCTTTCTGACCAATACAGCATTCTCTCTCATCACCTTTTTGTATGTGACATTATTTTTGTTATGTCCCAATTCTCTACCTCAGGGGTTCTGCTCATGAACCAAATTAGGAATTAACTGTACTCCAACAACACAAATTAAGAAGAAATTGTATTATATGTGATTATAAATGTATTAACTTGCGACACACCTCTCACATGGGGCAGCAGGGTAACCTAGTGGTTAGAGCGTTGGACTAGAAACCGAAAGGTTGCAAGTTCAATTCCATGAGCTGACAAGGTACAAATCTGTCGTTCTGCCCCAAGGCCGTCCTTGAAAATAAGAATTTGTTCTTAACTGCATTGGATTAAGTCATGTTTTATTTTTCCATTCTGGTTTGGATTTAAAACCCAGAAAATGCATATGATTTCAGATTTGTCTGGCCAAATGTTTTTAAACACAAGTTAAATACCAATGAACTACCAATGCATAATGCTCAACTTTTAGGAAGGACACAATATCCTTAAGAACCCTGATAATAGTATTTAATTTGTTTTACAGGTTGCAGAGGAGGTTGTGGAGGAGTTTGTGTAATCCTGTGTGTTATGTGTGTGCCAATCAGACTGCACAATCTTTTACTAAAATGATGTGTTAAATGTTAATATTGTGATTTTTTTTCAAACAATAAAAAACATGCACATACAAACGACAGCATTCAAACCCTCACAAACATCAGCGACATCACACCTGGTCAGACCCACCTGCTCACACTCCCATCCATCTCCAGCACCCGCATCACTGTCTGCCACATGGCCTCAAACTGCACCATTTCGTTTTCTCTGTCACCCATGCACTTTCAACATTTAGATAATAAAGTATTTGACCTGTCCATTGTGTTAGCGATGGAGGATTGGTTGATTTCCAGTTGTGTGCATTTCTTCAAGATGATTGATGAGAAAAGTATTGTCCAACCCGTCAGTTATCTCACTGCTCACTCATACCATGTCTTGAAATATGCAGACAGACGGATTAAAAGTACATTTACATTGTGATACTTCTGACATACAACTCCGCCCATAACTTTTGGACTTTATAGCATTCGCAGAACGGATTATTGAGTCATTGTTAGTTTTACACTTAAGACATGATTCTACCTACCGTTGTGCTGTAGAATATATTTTTTTTCTCTTGTATAATAAAATATATACAATAGTGTATACTGGATTAAGTGTACATTTTGTTAACTGTAATATTGTTAGTGATGTTCCAATATTCCCTCCATCTTGTGCCAATATCAGTTATTTTTAAGTCTTGCAAAACTTAAAACTTTCCTTTTTATTCTATGAGTTTTATTTGCTCAAATCAAGTCAGTTATGACCGAGTATATAAAAAAACATTATTCAGTGGGATAATTGGTATTATCGAGAATAAATATCAGAACTAACTGTTCATATTTAATTGTGCCAGCATGTGCATGTGCCAATCAGATTGCAGATTTCTCTGAACCCGTTTTATAAAACAAATTAATGACTGAAATTATAATTATGTTAATTGTTCATATTTAATTGTGTAATCCTGGGTGTGTGTGATCCCAACTTTGTAACCTTCAGAGAACGTTTCCAGAACGTTCCCTGCTACCGTCATACAACCAAAAGAGCAAGTTCAAAGAACATTAAGAAAACCATCCATTTGAGCCTTTAGGGAACAATGGCAACCTCCAGAGAACATTCCCAGAACTTTCCCAACTTTATAACCCTCCGAGAACGTTCCCCATTACCTTCATACAACCAAAAGAGAGCGTTCAAATAGCACTAACCCTTAGGGAACATTGGTGCAACGTTCAGAGAACGTTCCAAGAATGTTCTTAGAGCCCAAATGTGTTATCTGGGCAGTTATTATTGTATCCTAAATTAATGTAATAATACATGTTCTGGTTGACCACAACACACTTTAAATATCTAAATATGTATGGTGGCGTCTATTTTACATATTTCCTCTAGCGTGAGGGTGGCGTGAAGAGGGCAGACTTGAGCGCGCTTGGTCTTGGCTCATACTTGACTATTATAGGCTAGTACTCCAATGCTGTATTTCACCCTGGCTCAGCTGGCTGCACATGGTGAAAGAATTACAATACACACTTTGAGAGTCAAGATAACAAGAAGGCGGTTCTTCATTGAGACCTACAAAATCCTTAGGCAAAAAAGGGGACCAGATTATTCTCTTAAAACTGCAAATTCTTTCTGTAACAAACTCCTGGGAAAAAACTGTGTCGTGACCAACGCTGCAGAATGGAAATATCCAAAGGGGATGAACATTCGACTGAGCATGCTGCCAATTTACTAGGTTCACCTGGTCGAGACAATCAGATGAGACACAGTGGACAGGTCCACAAGAAGAGGTCGAACAACCGAATGGTAATCGTTGTGGTGAGTGGCATTATTGTAACTTTTCGTTACTGTCTAATTGTATAGGCTATTGAATTATTACTTAAACGGTCCAATGCAGCCTTTATCTTAATATCCAAATAATTTATAGGTAACAATTAAGTAACTTACTGTGATTTGTTTTTCAATTAAAAAGGTAAATAAACATAGCTTGTTAGCAAAGAGCAATTTCACAAGCAAGAATTTCGCTAGGACTGTCTGTGGGGCATCGTTTTTATCCAGCCAAACTTGATGCAAAACCATGCCCATACGAAGGCTAGCAACTTTTAAAGCCCCGTTTATTGGTCAGAGTTCGCTTGTTCCCTGTGAGAGTTAAAGGTGTGTGAGAGAAAGAAGAATGCTATAGAGACGGAATCTCCACCAGAACACTGCCATCCATACCTTGCATTTTCCCGAATTTGGATATGAAGTTGCATTAAACTATGTAGATTTTTAGTGGGTGACTGAATTATTGTGTTATCGCTATTTTACAACGCCGGTTGGGCTGAAGCTGTTTAGTATTGTGCGTTGTCTAGCGTTAGCTTAGTGTGTTTACGAAAGGACTATTGGGATCCCTAGCTACATGGGCAAAGCTAGCTCCATTTATTCACTATTACTGACAATCATGTAATATTATCTATCTACAGTAATTTGTTATTTGGCTAATTCTAAACGAGGCCGTGAAACTGTGCACCTCCCGCAGTTCGTGGCATGACAGGCACGAGCAAACTCTCCATTCGCAGCGTTCTTCCTCTCTCACTTCGTCACAGGGAACGTCCAAACTCTGACCAATCAGCATGGCTTTGAATGTTGCTAGGTTACTCATGGGCGTGGTTTCTATAAAACTTTTATTTCACCTTTTATTTAACCAGGTAGGCCAGTTGAGAACAAGTTCTCGTTTACAACTGCGACCTGACCAAGTAAAGCAAAGCAGTGCGACAAAAACAACATCCCAGAGTTACACATGAACAAATGTACAGTCAATAACACAATAGGAATATATATATACAGTGGGGCAAAAAAGTATTTAGTCAGCCACCAATTGTGCAAGTTCTCCAACTTAAAAAGATGAGGCCTGTAATTTTCATCATAGGTACACTTCAACTATGACAGACGAAATGAGAAAAAGAAATCCAGAAAATCACATTGTAGGATTTTTTATTTATTTATTTGCAAATTATGGAGGAAAATAAGTATTTGGTCAATAACAAAAGTTTATCTCTATACTTTGTTATATACCCTTTGTTGGCAATGACAGAGGTCAAACGTTTTCTGTAAGTCTTCACAAGGTTTTCACACACTGTTGCTGGTATTTTGGCCCATTCCTCTATGCAGATCTCCTCTAGAGCAGTGATGTTTTGGGGCTGTCGCTGGACAACACAGACTTTCAACTCCCTCCAAAGATTTTCTATGGGGTTGAGATCTGGAGACTGGCTAGGCCACTCCAGGACCTTGAAATGCTTCTTACGAAGCCACTCCTTCGTTGCCCGGGCGGTGTGTTTGGGATCATTGTCATGCTGAAAGACCCAGCCACGTTTCATCTTCAATGCCCTTGCTGATGGAAGGAGGTTTTCACTCAAAATCTCACGATACATGGCCCCATTCATTCTTTCCTTTACACGGATCAGTCGTCCTGGTCCCTTTGCAGAAAAACAGCCCCAAAGCATGATGTTTCCACCCCCATGCTTCACAGTAGGTATGGTGTTCTTTGGATGCAACTCAGCATTCTTTGTCCTCCAAACACGACGAGTTGAGTTTTTACCAAAAAGTTCTATTTTGGTTTCATCTGACCATATGACATTCTCCCAATCCTCATCTGGATCATCCAAATGCTCTCTAGCAAACTTCAGACGGGCCTGAACATGTACTGGCTTAAGCAGGGGGACACGTCTGGCACTGCAGGATTTGAGTCCCTGGCGGCGTAGTGTGTTACTGATGGTAGGCTTTGTTACTTTGGTCCCAGCTCTCTGCAGGTCATTCACTAGGTCCCCGTGTGGTTCTGGGATTTTTGCTCACCGTTCTTGTGATCATTTTGACCCCACGGGTGAGATCTTCGTGGAGCCCCAGATCGAGGAAGATTATCAGTGGTCTTGTATGTCTTCCATTTCCTAATAATTGCTCCCACAGTTGATTTCTTCAAACCAAGCTGCTTACCTATTGCAGATTCAGTCTTCCCAACCTGGTGCAGGTCTACAATTTTGTTTCTGGTGTCCTTTGACAGCTCTTTGGTCTTGGCCATAGTGGAGTTTGGAGTGTGACTGTTTGAGGTTGTGGACAGGTGTCTTTTATACTGATAATAAGTTCAAACAGGTGCCATTAATACAGGTAACGAGTGGAGGACAGAGGAGCCTCTTAAAGAAGAAGTTACAGGTCTGTGAGAGCCAGAAATCTTGCTTGTTTGTATGTGACCAAATACTTATTTTCCACCATAATTTGCAAATAAATTCATTAAAAATCCTACAATGTGATTTTCGGGATTTTTTTTCCTCATTTTGTCTGTCATAGTTGGAGTGTACCTATGATGAAAATTACAGGCCTCTCTCATCTTTTTAAGTGAGAGAACTTGCACAATTGGTGGCTGACTAAATACTTTTTTGCCCCACTGTATGTATGTATATATATATATATATGTCTGTGCAAATGAAGAAGATTAGGGAGGTAAGGAAATAAATAGGCCATAGAGGTGAAATAATTACAATTTAGCATTAACACTGGAGTGATAGATGTACAGATGATGATGTGCAAGTGGAGATACTGGGGTACAAAATGCAAAATGATAAATAACAATATGGGAATGAGGTAGTTGGGTGTGCTATTTACAGATGGGCTGTGTACAGGTACAGTGATCAGTAAGCTGCTCTGACAGTTGCTTAAAGTTAGATATGTCTCCAGCTTCAGTGATTTTTGCAATTCGTTCCAGTCATTGTCAGCAGAGAACTGGAAGGAAAGGCGGCCAAAGGAGGTGTTGGCTTTTGGGATGACCAGTGAAATATACCTGCTGGAGCGCGTGCTACGGGTGGCTGTTGCTATGGTGAACAGTGAGCTGAGATAAGGTGTGGCTTTACCTAGCAAAGACTTATAGATGACCTGGAGCCAGTGGGTTTGGCGACGAATATGTAACGAGGGCCAGCCAACGAGAGCATACAGGTCGCAGTGGTGGGTAGTATATGGGGCTTTGGTGACAGAACGGATGGCACTGTGATAGACTACATCCAGTTTACTGAGTAGTGTTGGAGGCTATTTCGTAAATGACATCACCGATGTCAAGGATCGGTAGGATAGTCAGTTTTACGAGGGTATGTTTGGCAGCATGAGTGAAGGAGACATTGTTGCGAAATAGGAAGCCGGTTCTAGATTTAATTTTGGATTGGAGATGCTTAACTACTTAGGGAGTAGCGGCGCGCTAGCGGGCCACTCCCGACACTACCCGGTGAAATGTAAGGCGCCAAATTCAAAATCCAAAAGTTGAATTATTAAACATTCATCAATATACGTGTTGCATAGTCGTCAAAAGCTCTGCTTCTTGGCAATATCACAGCGTTGTCAGATTTCAAAAAGGCTTCACGGCGAAAGCACAACATTTGATTGTTTGAGGATAGCACCTCATATTTTCCACATTAGCATAAATTCATATCCAGCGCTGGTCACACAAAACCCATATAAGAGCTATAAAATATCACTTACCTTTCGAAGAACTTCTGCTGAGGGCTTCCCAAGTGTCCAACGAAGACATCCAATGGTTCTTTTGTTAGAAAAAGTAATTTATTATATCCATAAATCTCCGTTTGGTTGGCGCGTTATGATCATAAAATCCACCGTTGAGTCGCCCATGGAACCGTGAAGAGAACACGTTCAAATTATACCTATACACTTTCTACAAACAAATCAAACATCATTTTTAATGTATCCTTAGGTACCCTTTTATGTATATTTACTGTAATATTTCAACCGGACGATAACGTGAACAATAGGAAAGGAAAATAAAGTGGTGCGCCTTCACAATCTCGCGCCCGTCAAACGTTGTAAACAAAAGTGGTCCCCTGACTACTTCCTCTTCCTATTCGTTCTGCTTACTGCTACAACTTCCATGCTTTGTATAAAGACTGTTGACATCTAGTGGAAGCCATAGGTACTGCAGTCTCAGTCCTAGGTAAAATACAAATGAATAGGCAGCCTGGAGAAGGTCATTTACAAAATAACTGCAAATCCGGATGTATTTTCCTCTGGTTTTTGCCTGCTATATCAGTTCTGTTATACTCACATACATGATTTTAACACTTTTATAAACTTCAGAGTGTTTCCTATCCAATAGTACTAATTATGTGCATATCCTATTTTCTGGGCCTGAGTGGCAGGCATTTTACTTTAGGCACGCCAGACTCTCCAAAACCGTCACCTATGCTGCCTCTCCCTAAGAAGTTAATGTGAGTCTGGAAGGAGAGTTTACAGTCTAACCAGACACGTAGGTATTTGTAGTTGTTCACATATTCTAAGTCAGAACCGTTCAGAGTAGTGATGCTAGTCGGGCAGGCAGGTGCGGGCAGCAATCGGTTGAAGAGCATGCGTTTAGTTTTACTAGCATTTAAAAGCAGTTGGAGGCCACGGAAAGAGTGTTGTATGGCATTGAAGCTCGTTTGGAGGTTTGTTAACACAGTGTCCAAAGAAGGGCCAGAAGTATACAGAATGGTGTCGTCTGCGTAGAGGTGGATCAGAGAATCACAGCAAGAGCAGCAAGAGCAACATCATTGATGTATACAGAGAAAGTCGGCCTGAGAATTTAACCCTGTGGCACCCACATAGACTGCCAGAGGTCCAGACAACAGGCCCTCCGATTTGACACATTGAACTCTGTCTGAGAAGTAGTTGGTGAACCAGGCGAGGCAGTCATTTGAGAAACCAAGAGTCTGCCGATAAGAATGCGGTGGTTGACAGAGTCGAAAGCATTGGCCAGGTCGATGAAGACTGCTGCACAGTACTGTCTTTTATCAATGGCGGTTATGATATCGTTTAGCACCTTGAGCATGGCTGAGGTGTACCCATGACCAGCTCGGAAACCAGATTGCATAGTGTAGAAAGTACGGTGGGATTCGTTTTGCACCAAGTTTGGCGTGGATGAAAAGGACACATCTGGGGGTGGGGAGGGGAAACTGAAAACGAGCTGTTATTGGCAGAAAGGTTTTGAACTCTTTCTTATTGGTCTATTAACTAATTTACACCAGGCAGGCCAAAACTCCATCACACCAAAACAGGCTTCATTTTCAGGTGGTCTTTAAAAAAAAAATCTTACGTTTAATCATTTTCATAATTTAACAGTATTATTCCAACCTCATAATGTGGAAATATATATAAAACACATACAAATCTCGTTTTTGACTTCACTGGGCCTTTAAAGGGATAGTTCACTACTTTGTAAGCAGTCTATGGACAAGGTATGACAGCAATATGTTTACCTGGCCACTGATTTAAATGCTAACTTTTTTGCATTTGTTGCACAATCCAATGCAAGTCAATGGTACTCATATTAGCATTTTTGTGCTTCATGCCCAAATCATCCTAAAGTATCCAAAACTTGATTGTGTAACTCAATGAAGTTACTTATATGAACTGATTACCAACATAAATATAACATTAAACAAGTATCATACCGTTGTATATGCTCTGTTCGTAATCAAGTGGGAGGTGGGAATTTACATTTAATTGCAGAAAGGCTGTTATCAAGGTCATTGCCTTAGTCGGTTAATCTGTAGTGTTTGCCTTTCATGCCAGCGAGCCAGGTTCGCTTCCCTGTCCCGTCAATAGCTGCATTATCATCAATTTAGATTGCCCTTTAATTTCCTTTAACTGGCTTAGTTCACTGTCCTTCATAAAATTGAAAATACAATGGACAACTCCTGCCAAGGAACACACCATGTGACACTGCATGTCCACTCAGCTCAGACTTTTCAAAATAAACAAACCAGGGCACTCTGACGACCTGTGTGGTTATCCCACCCAAAGCCTGAGCGCAGCGTGCCAGCCTTCCTATGCAAGCCATTGACTCTGTGGTTATACAGTACCAGTCAAAAGTTTGGACACACCTAATCATTCAAGGGTTTTTCTTTATATTTACTATTTTCTACATTGTAAAATAATAGTGAAGACATCAAAACTATGAAATATCACATATGGAATCATGTAGTAACCAAAACAGTTTTAACAAATCAATATATATTTGAGATTCTTCAAAGTAGCCACCCTTTGCCTTGACAGCTTTGCACACTCTTGGCATTCTCTCAACCAGTCACCTGGAATGCATTTCAATTAACAGGTGTGCCTTGTTAATTTGTGGAATTTCTTTCTTAATGTGTTTGAGCCAATCAGTTGTGTTGTATACAGAAGACAGCCCTATTTGGCAAAAAAACAAGTCCATATTATGGCAAGAACAGCTCAAACAAGCAAAGTGAAACGATAGTCCATCATTACTTGAAGACATGAAGGTCAGTCAATACGGAAAATTTCAAGAACTTTGAAAGTGCCATCGCAAAAACCATCAAGCGGTATGATGAAACTGGCTCTCATGAGGACGGCCACAGGGAAGGAAGACCCAGAGTTACCTCTGCTGCAGAGGATAAGTTCATTTAGAGTTAACTGCACCTCAGATCGCAGCCCCAAATAAATGCTTCAGAGTTCAAATAACAGACAAATCTCAATATCAACTGTTCAGAAGAGACTGCGTGAATCAGGCCTTCATGGTTTTGCTGCAAAGAAACCACTACTAAAGGACACCAATAATAAGAAGACTTGCTTGTGCCAAGAAACATGAGCAACGAACATTAGACCGGTGTAAATCTGACCTTAGGTCTGATGAGTCCAAATGTGAGAATCTTGGTTCCAACTGCCGTGTATTTGTGAGAAGCAGAGAAGGTGAACGGATGATCTCCGCATGTGTGGTTCCCACCGTGAAGCACGGAGGTGTGATGGTGTAGGAGTGCTTTGCTGGTGACACTGTCAGTGATTTATTTAGAATTCAAGGCACACTTAACCAGCATAGCTACCACAGAATTCTGCAGCGATATGCCATCCCATCTGGTTTGTGCTTAGTGGGACTATCATTTGTTTTTCAACAGGACAATGACACAACACACCTGGCTGTGTAAGGGCTATTTGACCAAGAAGGAGAGTGATGGAGTGCTGCATCAGATGATCTGGCCTCCACAATCACCCGACCTCAACCCAATTGAGATGTTTTGGGATGAGTGGACCGCATTCCAGGTGAAGCTGGTTGAGAGAATGCCAAGAGTGTGCAACGCTGTCATCATGGCAAAGAGTGGCTACTTTGAAGAATCTCAACTGCAAAATATATTTTGATTTAACTTTTTTGGTTACATGATACCATGTGTTTATTTTATAGTTTTGATGTCTTCACTATTATTCTACAGTGTAGAAAATAGTAAAAATAAAGAAAACCCCTTGAATGAGTAGGTGTGTCCAAACTTTTGACTGGTTCTGTATATTACTGTGTCCACAACAATGTCTCAACAATCTGTGTGCATGTGCACTTGGACAATATGTCTCGTCAAACAATTTTCAACAGGAATCATTCTGCGAATGTTGGTTTAGAGTTGTGAAATAGTACAACATAATGCAGTATTAGAGCAGGTTGCCATGAATTCTACCAAAAACAGGATTCCTTATAGGATTCTGAGCATATAGCAAGGCACTAAGAGTCGAAGCACATGGGAATCAAATGTATATATTTACATTTTTGAGTAGTTAATGGTTGAGTCTTGCGCAATAAACCTGGAGATGTTTATTTTTTTCCTACTACACATTTTTAGGTGTGTGTGTATATTCTCCCGACATGGGGTTGTGAGATTTACACTCTGTACGCAGGTATAGTGTCCTCCGGTGCCTGCAGTAGGTTTCCACCAGACAGTGTGTTTCCTTTCCCTAGAAGTCAGTTAGGTACTGCACTGTAGTCTTGGCTTCTCAAGATACCAACAAGGTCTCTCACTCACTCACTCACTCACTCACTCACTCACTCACTCACTCACTCACTCACTCACTCACACAAGCTACACCTGACAGATCGCACATTGTACAGCATATGATTCTTGAAAAATAAACACTTCAAGGTGACGACCTGTCTTCTTTACTTCAAGCTCTTTATTACTGGTACTTGGTTTTAATTGACAATAAGAGAACTCCATACCAATTACACCTCAGTACTAATCCTGACATGTCCTGTTAGCCCCTATTGAGACCCTCTTTAAGCCATGTTGATAAGACTGCTGGATATCTTCCCTTTATCATGAGCTGACTTAGTTGAAACTTTTTAAATCCCTGAGATCCAGTCTTTGAATCTCCCCGCTAATTATAAACCCCATGCCCCAGCTATTCACCATTCCCTTGGCAAAAGGAGCCAGGCAGAGCAGCTCACCAGTCAGCTAGGAGGAGGGGAGCTCGTTTACGACCTGATTTTACTTCTCTATTAGAGAGGGCCAAGACCCAGATGTGGAGAATGACTTTTCTTATTTTTTATTTTTTTTATTTTTTTTTGTGCACCGAACTGAAGAGGCCTACGTTAGAATGGGAAAGAGTGTCATATGACAAATTTTCTAAAATAATACATGGGGATAGAATTTATATTTAATTCAAATCGTTTTGGTTGTTTTTGTTTCTAGGAATTCTGTCACATTTTTGAAATTGAGTTTCTGTGGTTGCGTTCAACATAAGTCCAGCTGAGATGTTTTTCCTGATGCACTCTAGACCCAAAAAATGTACAGTTATAGCTACAATAATGTTTCTCAAGGAAGCAGCAGGCAAAGACTGCTGCCAAGCGTCTCTTTATACCTTTCCGGACACAATACTTTTTTGTGTTATGCGATGTCACTTAGCAGTCTCGATTTACTGACCTTACTAACAGTGCATGTGAAAAGTGATTTTAAAATTTAAAAAGCCACAAAACATGCTCCAGAAGATTGAATACTTGGGTGAAATAGAACAGGGTTATCAAATATCTTGTTGCAGAGAAAGTAGAATAGTAGTCTGGTTATATCAGACTGAGTGCTACATAGCGTTCAATCTGGTTTAACCAGGCTAATAGTGTACACTCACAATCAGGATAATAGTTTTAATTGGATGAGAAGATATCGAAGGGCCATATAGCACTTCATTTATGACGGTTCATCAGGATCCTATGCATTGCATACCCCTTTCACACTACTAAACTGAGCTGCGCCAAGCTGTACTGTGCTGGCCTGGTGGGGCATCCACCATACTGGAACCGTGCTGGAAAGGACGATGTGAAAATAAAATATCCAAGCTAGCAATGTACTGTTTGGGTCAGCAGGATACTGTGAAAAGGGTAATCGTGGACTATACAAGACACATACGTTTGCTATCTCTCTCTTCCTCTCAAAGTTTCTTACTTTTAGATTAGTTTTTCCTGGCCACTGTACTCTTACTTCCGCTTGTATTGCTCTTTGAGTTCTAGGCTGGGTTACTGTGAAGCACTTTGTGACAACTGCTGATATAAAATGGACTATAACTAAATGTGCTTGATTGATATCTAAAGTCGTGTCCAAAAGTTTTTAGAATGACACAAATATATATTTTCACAAAGTTTGCTGCTTCAGTGTCTTTATATATTTTTGTCAGATGTTACTATGGAATACTGAAGTATAATTACAAGCATTTCATAAGTTTCAAAGGCTTTTATTGACAATTACATGAAGTTGATGCAAAGAGTCAATATTTGCAGTGTTGACCCTTCTTTTTTAAGACCTCTGCAATCCACCCTGGCATGCTGTCAATTAACTTCTGGGTCACATCCTGATGGATGGCAGCCCATTCTTTCATAATCAATGCTTGGAGTTTGTCAGCATTTGTGGGGTTTTGTTTGTCCACCTGCCTCTTGAGGATTGACCACAAGTTCTCAATGGGATTAAGGTCTGGGGAGTTTCCTGGCCATGGACCCAAAATATCAATGTTTTGTTCCCCGAGCCACTTAGTTATCACTTTTGCCTTATGACAAGGTGTGACATCGTGCTGGAAAAGGCATTGTTCGTCACCAAACTGTTCCTGGATGGTTGGGAGAAGTTGCTCTCAGAGGATGTGTTGGTACCATTCTTTATTCATGGCTGTGTTCTTAGGCAAAATTGTGAGTGAGCCCACTCCCTTGGCTGAGAAGCAACCCCACACATGAATGGTCTCAGGATGCTTTACTGTTGGCATGACACAGGACTGATGGTAGCGCTCACGTTGTCTTCGCCGGACAAGCTTCTTTCCGGATGCCCCAAACAATCGGAACCGGGATTCATCAGAGAAATTGACTTTACCCCAGTCCTCAGCAGTCCAATCCCTGTACCTTTTGCAGAATATCAGTCTGTCCCTGATGTTTTTCCTGGAGAGAAGTGGCTTCTTTGCTGCCCTTCTTGACACCAGGCCATCCTCAAAGTCTTCGCCTCACTGTGCGTGCAGATGCACTCACACCTGCCTGCTGCCATTCCTGAGCAAGCTCTGTACTGGTGGTGCCCCCGATCCCGCAGCTCAATTAACTTTAGGAGACGGTCCTTGCGCTTGCTGGACTTTCTTGGGCGCCCCTGAAGCCGCCTTCACAACAATTGAACCGCTCTCCTTGAAATTCTTGATGATCAGATAAATGGTTGATTTAGGTGCAATCATACTGGCAGCAATATCCTTGCCTGTGAAGCCCTTTTTGTGCAAAGCAATGATGACGGCACGTGTTTCCTTGCAGGTAACCATGTTTGACAGCGGAAGAACAATGATTCCAAGCACCACCCTCCTTTTGAAGCTCCAGTCTGTTATTCGAACTCAATCAGCATGACGGAGTGATCTCCAGCCTTGTCCTCATCTACACTCACACCTATGTTAACGAGAGAATCACTGACATGATGTCAGCTGGTCCTTTTGTGGCAGGGCTGAAATGCAGTGGAAATGTTTTTTGGGGATTCAGTTAATTTGCATGGCAAAGAGGGACTTTGAAATTAATTGCAATTCATCTGATCACTTTTCATGACATTCTGGAGTATTTGCAAATTGCCATCATACAAACTGAGGCAGCAAACTTTGAAAATGTATATTTGTGTCATTCTCAAAACTTTTGGCCGTGACTGTACACATGGGAACTTTTCAGATTCTTTTTTTTTCTTCTCTTCTCACCAATAGGTAATGTTGCTGTGCTTGTTGATCACCGTCATCGCAGTCGTATTTGCCTTGAAGCAGCACTGCAATGTTAAAGGTACGGTTTAGTAAACAACTGGCCAACTCTGTTTACAATCTATTTTCTGCCCTTTTAGCCTTTGCTTGGCAACTGTGCAACACTAACCGATTATAACACAGAAAGAAAACCGCCAGTACATAAATGCTTTTCAGATAAAATATAAATACATTTTTAGTCTGTAATTGAATGCATTCCCTGTCCAGTGTAAATGGTTATATACTCTCTTTTGAGAAAAGAAAAAACTGCTAAGGATTAGCTTAAACATCCATAACAAACCAATCAGATGTACTGATTCCTTTTTTAATCTGTCAAATGATACCAATTCTGAGTAACGTAAATTATATTCTGAGTAACTTAAATTACATTCTGAGTAACTTTGTTGACATCCTGAGTAACATAATAAAACCCTTGTCATCCCCTGTAGTGACAAGCTGTAAGGACAGGTGTGTGACAGGGAGCAGTGACAAGTCTGCATCGTGCCACTGTGACCTGTCTTGTGAGAAAGAGGGAAACTGCTGTCTTGATTACACTGAGGTGTGCGTAGACCCTGGTAAGTCCAACAGCCTACATCACGTGTTACTGCAACACTACACTGCCAGAGGTATGTAGAGCAGGAGAGCACAGGTCAGGTTACCCACCAGCGCTACTTTGATGTTGTTAGTCTTCTTTATGTGTGTGTGTGGAGGGGCAGGAGTGTTTGTGTGTGTCAGTGTAGGCTGCTGAGGGGAGGACGGCTTATAATAATGGCTGGAATGGAGTCAATGGAATGGTATCTACCGTATGGAAACCACATCGTTGACGTGTTTGATTCCATTGACTCCATTCCAGCCATTATTATGAGCTGTCCTCCCCTCAGCAGCCTCCACTGATGTGTGTGGGTGCTAGACTGTTTTATGTGGGATGGAATGTTCACTTCGGATGCAATGTTGACTCTGGGAAGAGGCTGACCATTACAGAATCCCCAAAATACCCCTCTTCCCTTTTACGGTCCTTGCTGGTCACTGTGGCCAGCCGTCCCCTAGCTTGGGTGTGGTGTGGCAATCTGGGCAGTGTTGTTCCCCCACACTATGTGGTTAAAGTTTCGCCACCATCTGTTTCCTCCACCTCCTCCAGAGAGGAGCGAGGCCCATTTATAGTGAAGAGATGGTAAATAAGAATTTGTTGTGATTTTCCCCATGATTGCTGTAACACTGACGCATGTCTCCTGAGACTGAGTTTAGCATCCCTCTTATAGACTGTCCACTTGACCGCTGTCAGAGAGAGCGAGAATGTTGGTCTGTCTGTTCTAATGGGTATCACTAACTTGCTTTAGTGTAGTGCTTTGTGAGAATATTCGAAGATGAGAAACTGTAGTTCACTCATTGATGAAATGTTTGGATATAGGGCAGTCCCAGACAGGGGTAGGAGTGATGACCGATTCCTCAGCTACTGCTGTCTCTCGGAGTTTGTCCTTAGGTGACTGTCCTAAGCATACTCCCACGTACACTCTCTCACACGTGCTCCCCCTTTTCTCTGTCATAAACTCTCTCTCTCCTTCCCTCACTCCCTCTTCCTCACACTCACATATTTTCACTATTTTTCTCCATCATAATTATCTCTCTTTCTCCCCCGTCCAGGTCAGCGCTGGACCTGCTCCAGATTCCGCTGTGGTGAGCAAAGGTTGGCCTATAGCCTGTGCTCATGCTCGGATGACTGTGTGAAAGCAGGGGACTGCTGTGCAAATTACTACAGCTCCTGCAAAGGTAAAGGAGCTACGTCCCTGTAACTCCTATATGCACTTTGAGATAATGTGTGTGTTGTTTTTTGCTTATTGGTATTTCTCTTTTCTAGCTCCTCCTGTGTGGTAGAATGAAATGCCCTCTCAATCTTTCCCTATTCTTGACAGTCTTTAATGGTTAGACCAGTGTTTTTCCACCTTTTTGTACCAGGGATGAAGAAACTAGTGTCCTTCCTCCCTACATCTAGAACTGATTCAATTTGTGTCGAGAGTTAACCATTTGAGGGACCGGTCAGAAACATCTCAAGGACCAGTCCCGGACCGGGAACCAAAGGTTGAGAAATACTGGTCTACTTCTCACTCTAACTACCCTAATAAAGCTTTAACTCATGGTCATTTCAGCTATCATTCACCATTCCATTCCTTGCATTAGCCTATGCGGTCCAAGCACAATGCTTGCAAGCACATATTAGATTTTAGTCTAGTAGATATACTGTAGATTTGATGTGTTTGGTAGTTGGCCACATTAGCCTCAAATGAACCTCAGTGAAGATGGTATGGTTGATGATATTTTCCAGTGGGAGTGAAGTCCTGGATAGAAGAGGAGTGTGAGGACATTCAAACACCACAATGTCCTGCCAGGTAAGTACTTTTCCACAACTACTGCTGTGCTTTCTCTGTGAGAAACCCTTTTATACACAACAGTCTGAAGATAGTATCTCATGTTGAACTTACTGTCCTACTGTGGTGCACAGCACATAGTCCTTGATTGAGATGGCTTGATAGTATATACTGTACACACAGAGTGCTGTTGTTACTTAGCTGAAGTCACACTACAATCTGGGGTACTACAGACAACACAGCACATTATGACACCAATATACTGTACACAATTTGAGGCCATTTGCTCTACTTGTAAATACTACTATAGATGTGAGACAAAAAAACATTTTAAATGTGAGACAAAACATAATGTGTGTGTGTACCTGCATGCTGTGTGTGTGTGTACCTGCATGCTGAGCAGTAAGGCTGTGACCCCAGACTCGTTAGACTATGGAAAAGTAAATGTCTGGTTTTGTCTCGAGTACATTTTTTGTCTTAAATCCTTTCCAAAGGGCTTTGAACTAATGAACGTTTTTCTTTTGATCGTTTTTTATTTAATTTTTGACTGACGTCACTCATTCTCGTGTTATTTCTTTTTGAGGTGTTTCTATTTGGCAGTAACTTCAATTTAGGGTTTATTTTTTTAGTGGTAAGCGTTTACAGGACCCTGGTACGACCCTCTGTCATGATGTATAGATAAGTTATATTATAACACCCCTGCCTCTGTTATCTGTTATGTGGGGGAAAAGAGGGGGGAGGAAAGAGGAAGAGAGAAAGAAAAAGCAACAGTTGTGTTCAACAGATATCTGGCTCTACCCTGCATTGTATTTCTGTTGAAAAAAGGAAGGGAAAGGTTTAAGGGGAAACCCAGTATAACCCACAGGCTTTTGATTGAGCTGATTCATCTTGGATGCAGCCATCTAGCCACAGGCCTCTTCCTGCCCTGCCCCTCCCTTCCTCTCGCTGTGTGTCTGTGTGGGCTGAATCCATCCTGCCTCTCCTCATCCAGTCCGTTCACGTCAGTTCCCCCCAATCAAAGGGCTGCTTTGTGTTCCCCCACATAGTCACAGAACAGCTACTGGAACTGTTTCCACTGTAAACATCTCCACTGTGCCAGACTTAGACGGTTTTAGATTCATGCTTTCCAGGGAAAATGTATATTCTGTTTTCCCCTAGAAGAGATTCTAAATGTAACATCAATACAGCTCATTCTCTGGCTTTGTTTGTGTCCTCCAGTTTTTCCAAACCCCCTCTGATCCTGGTGTCTATGGATGGCTTCCGGGCAGGTTATTTAAAGGCCTATGACAGTCTTCTTCCAGTCATCAACAAATTACGTAAGTCAGTCCCCCAAGCACACCATTGTTTTCTGGCGTAGAGGGCAACATTTGGAATGAGATGTTGTAATGATTTTTCTGGTAAAAATGTGGTTACTGGTTGAAGTGAAGTCTGATTACAACCAACTTGAGATGTCTCTTTCTGGTCACAACAAATCACAGGAGGTCGGTGGCACCTTTTAATTGGGGAAGAAGGGCTCGTGGTAATGACTGGAGCGTAATGAGTGCAATGGTATCAAATACATCAAACACACGGTTTGATTCCATTTCATTCACTCCGTTCCAGACATTATTATGAGCCGTCCTTATAAAATTATTCTCCTATCGGACCTGGGCCTGGGTTTATACCAAGCTAACATATGGAATTGTTTTAAGATGATCATACCAAGGATCATTTAGCTATTTGATTTAGAATAAATAAATAAATAATTTGATGAAAGATAGAATTTGGCCTTACTGCTATTAGCTCATAGAAAGCATTGAATAACATATTCATATAAGGCAAAACAGATAGTCAAAAAATACATCAAAAGTAAGTATGCTTTGAAGTGTCTGTCATAGGGTAGAGTGGGGTAAGTTGAGCCATTTCTTTACATTCAGCATCACTCATTCAGGGAAATATAGTATTCTTTCTAACAAACATATCTATATACAGTTGAAGTCGTAAGTTTACATACACTTAGGTTGGAGTCATTAAAACTCGTTTTTCAACCACTCCACAAATGTCTTGTTAACAAACTATACTTTTGGCAAGTCGGTTAGGACATCTACTTTGTGCATAACACAAGTCATTTTTCCAACAATTGTTTACAGACAGATTATTTCACTTATCATTCACTGTATCACAATTCCAGTGGGTCAGAAGTTTACATGCACTATGTTGACTGTGCCTTTCAAAAAGCTTGAAAAATTCCAGAAAATGATGTCATGGCTTTAAAAACTTCTGATAGGCTAATTTACATAATTTGAGTCAATTGGAGGTGTACAGTGAGGGGGGAAAAAGTATTTGATCCCCTGCTGATTTTGTATGTTTGCCCACTGACAAAGAAATTATCAGTCTATAATTTTAATGGTAGGTTTATTTGAACAGTGAGAGACAGAATAGCAACAAAAAAATCCAGAAAAACCGCATGTGAAAAATGTTAGAAATTGATTTGCATTTTAATGAGGGAAGTAAGTATTTGACCCCCTCTCAATCAGAAAGATTTCTGGCTCCCAGGTGTCTTTTATACAGGTAACGAGCTGAGATTAGAAGCACACTCTTAAAGGGAGTGCTCCTAATCTCAGTTTGTTACCTGTATAAAAGACACCTGTCCACAGAAGCAATCAATCAATCAGATTCCAAACTCTCCACCATGGCCAAGACCAAAGAGCTCTCCAAGGATGTCAGGGACAAGATTGTAAACTTACACAAGGCTGGAATGGGCTACAAGACCATCGCCAAGCAGCTTGGTGAGAAGGTGACAACAGTTGGTGCGATTATTCGCAAATGGAAGAAACATAAAATAACTGTCAGTCTCCCTCGGCCTGGGGCTCCATGCAAGATCTCACCTCGTGGAGTTGCAATGAGCATGAGAACAGTGAGGAATCAGCCCAGAACTACACGGGAGGATCTTGTCAATGATCTCAAGGCAGCTGGGACCATAGTCATCAAGAAAACAATTGGTAACACACTACGCCATGAAGGACTGAAGTCCTGCAGCGCCCACAAGGTCTCCCTGCTCAAGAAAGCACATATACATGCCCGTCTGAAGTTTGCCAATGAACATCTGAATGATTCAGAGGACAACTGGGTGAAAGTGTTGTGGTCAGATGAGACCAAAATGGAGCTCTTTGGCATAAACTCAACTAGCTGTGTTTGGAGGAGGAGGAATGCTGTCTATGACCCCAAGAACACCATCCCCACCGTCAAACATGGAGGTGGAAACATTATGCTTTGGGGGTGTTTTTCTGCTAAGGGGACAGGACAACATTCACAACATGGGTGAGAACCTCCTTCCCTCAGCCAGGGCATTGAAAATGGGTCGTGGATGGGTATTCCATGACAATGACCCAAAACACACAGCCAAGGCAACAAAGGAGTGGCTCAAGAAGAAGCACATTAAGGTCCTGGAGTGGCCTAGCCAGTCTCCAGGCCTTAATCCCATAGAAAATCTGTGGAGGGAGCTGAAGGTTCGAGTTGCCAAACGTCAGCCTCGAAACCTTAATGACTTGGAGAAGATCTGCAAAGAGGAGCGGGACAAAATCCCTCCTGAGATGTGTGCAAACCTGGTGGCCAACTACAAGAAATGTCTGACCTCTGATTGCCAACAAAGGGTTTTGCCACCAAGTACTAAGTCATGTTATGCAGAGGGGTCAAATACTTATTTCCCTCATTAAAATGCTAATCAATTTATAACATTATTCACATGCATTTTTCTGGATTTATTTTGTTGTTATTCTGTCTCTCACTGTTCAAATAAACCTCCCATTAAAATTAGACTGATCATTTCTTTCTCAGTGGGCAAACGTACGTTTGGAGAAATGTCCTCTGGTCTGATGAAACAAAAATAGAACTGTTTTGTCCATGATGACCATTGTTACTTTTGGAGGAAAAAGGGGGAGGCTTGCAAGCTGAAGAACACCATCCCAACCATGAAGCATGGGGGTGGCAGCATCATGTTGTGGGGGTGCTTTTCTTCAGGAGGGACTAGTGCACTTCACAAAATAGATGGCATCACAAGGAAGGAAAATTATGTGGATATATTGAAGCAACATCTCAAGACATCAGTCAGGAAGTTAAAGCTTGGTCGCAAATGGGTCTTCCAAATGGACAATGACCCCAAGCATACTTACAAAGTTGTGGCAAAATGGCTTAAGGACAACAAAGTCAAGGTATTGGAGTGGCCATCCCAAAGCCCTGACCTCAATCCCATAGAAAATGTGTGGGCAGAACTGAAAAAGCGTGTGTGCGCAAGGAGGCCTACAAACCTGACTCAGTTACACCAGCTCTGTCAGGAGGAATGGGCCAAAATTGGGCCAAAATGCTACCAAATACTAATTGAGTGTATGTAAACTTCTGACCCACTGGGAATGTGATGAAAGAAATAAAAGCTGGAATAAATCATTCTCTCTACTATTATTCTGACATTTCACATTCTTAAAATGAAGTGGTGATCCTAACTGACCTAAGACAGGGGATTTTTTTTTTTACTTTGATTAAATGTCAGGAATTGTGAAAAACTGAGTTAAATGTATTTGGCTAAGGTGTATGTAAACTTTCAACTTCAACTGTACATACAATGCCTTTGGAAAGTATTGAGACCCCTTGACATTTTACAGCCTTATTCTAAAATGGATTAAATAAAAAATGTTGCTCAGCAATCTACACACAATACCCCATAATGACAAAGTGAAAACCGTTTTTTATAAATATTTGCAAATGTAAAAAAAAACAGAAATACCTTTATTTACATAAGTATTCAGACCCTTCTCTATGAGACTTAAATTGAGCTCAGGTGCATCCTGTTTCCATTGATCATCCTTGAGCTGTTTCTACAACTTGATCAGAGTCCACCTGTGATAAATTCATTTGATTGGACATGATTTGGAAAGGCACACCTGTCTATAAAAGGTCCCATAGTTGACAGTGCATTTCAGAGCAAAAACAAAGCCATAAGGTCGAAGGAATTGTCCGTAGAGCACAGAGACAGGATTGTGTCAAGGCACAGATCTGAGGAAGGGTACCAAAAAATGTCTGCAGCATTGAAGATTCCCAAGAACACAGTGGCCTCCATCATTCTTAAATGCAAGTTTGGAACCATCAAGACTCCTCTTCGAGCTGGCCGCCTGGCCAAGCTGAGCAATTGTGGGGGGAAGAGCCTTGGTCAGGGAGGTGACCAAGAACCCATTGGTCACTCGGACAGTGCTGTAGACTTCCTCTGTGGAGATACAAACCTTCCAGAAGGACAACCATCTCTGCAGCAGTCCACCAAATCAGGCCTTTATGGTGGAGTGGCCAGACAGAAGCCAATCCTCAGTAAAAGGCACATGACAACCCGCTTGGAGTTTGCCAAAAGACCCCCTAAAGGACTCTCAGACCATGAGAAACAAGATTCTCTGGTCTGATGAAACCAAGATTGAACTCTTTGGCCTGAATGCCAAGCGTCACGTCTGGAGCAAACCTGGCACCATCCCTACGGTGAAGCATTGTGGTGGCAGCATCATGCTGTGGGGATGTTTTTCAGCGGCAGGGACTGGGAGACTAGTCAGGATCGAGGCAAAGATGAACGGAGCAAAGTACAGAGAGATCCTTGATGAAAACCTGCTCCAGAGCACCCAGGACCTCAGACTGGGTTGAAGGTTCACCTTCCAACAGGACAACAACTGTAAGCACACAGCCAAGACAACGCAGGAGTGGCTTCAAGACAAGTCTCAATGTCCTTGAGTGAACCTTGAACCCAATCGAACATCTCTGGAGGGACCGGAAAATAGCTGTGCAGCAACGTTCCCCATCTAACCTGACAGACCTTGAGAGGATCTGCAGAGAAGAATGGGAGAAACTCCCCAAATACAGGTGTGCCAAGCTTGTAGTGTCATACCAAAGAAGACTCTATGCTGTAATTGCTGCCGAAGGTGCTTCAACAAAGTAGAGTAAACGGTCTGAATACTTATGTAAATGTGTTATTTCAGTTTTTTATTTTTAAATAAATTAGCAACAATTTCTACATACCTGTTTTTGCTTTATTATGGGGTATTGTGTGTAGATTGATGAGGGGAAAAAAACTATTTAATACATTTTAGAATAAGGCTGTAATGTAACAATGTGGAAAAAGTCAAGGGGTCTGCCGAATGCACTGTACATTGAGTGTATGACCTCTGCCTAAATATTTACACAAAATGAAATAATGATTCATTTTTTTGTGTATGGTTTCCTAGAAACGAGGGTGGCTCAACTTACCCACTCTCCCCTATATCTGTGACATATATTTTTGGGGATGGGCACTAAAGTACTTAAATGCTTCCATAGATTAAAAAAAAAACTGGTTCCCGGATCTCCTGGTCTGACAAACACAACTGTAGCTCGGCCACCTTCCACCACAGATGCATACAGCCGGCGGATGCAGTGGATTGAGACCCAGCCCATGCAAAAATACATATCTGTAGCTTAAACCGATTTTGATGGGGAACAGTCTTGTGACATGCATGAGACCCGGTTTGAGCTTGGTTGTGTTCCCCGGCTCAGACGTTGTGTGCATCAAACAATGGTTGCGTACCACATTATTGACTGGCAGATTGCTATAACATATGTGGTTAGCTGACATATAGAATACCTATCCAGGCATTGTAAGATCTGGCAGGCGTCAGCAACGCCTGGGCAGAGGAACGCGCTCCTTGTTTCTTTGGCCACTTGCGCGTTTGGCAGTCTGACATCCTTTCAAACAATTTCGGGGAAATTATTCTGTTTAGGTAAATGATCCTATCACAGCTGTTTCTTTGGCAGCTTTGATTTTTTATTTTATTTGACTTCATTCTATTTCAGGCAACTGTGGCACCACTACCCCATACATGAGACCTGCCTATCCCACCAAGACCTTCCCCAACCACTACACCATTGTGACTGTAAGGGTGTCGCTCCTCTTAGTTTATATGTACCCAGTCAGGCATCAGTTACTTTTTGGTAAAGCATTGTATACACAACTTGTTTATTTGAAAATTGCTTCACTCCTTGGAATCCACTTAAGAAAAATCACCTTATCCATCAAGTACAGTCACTTACCACTAATGATCCCCCCCAAAAAACTCCTCTTGTGGCTTGATGGCTCGCACATGCTGCTTCTGATGAGAAACTGCGGTTCGAATGTGCCACTCTGGGCAGTGATTTTTAGCTCTACTGGTTTACCCAACCCTTTCAGTTAACCACCAGACTTCTCTTTCAACACGCAGTGTTGTGGCTCCGTGTGACGAAATTAAGACAATTTAACGGTAGATGTAAATATACAGAGGACAAGCCCACTTAGCCCTGCAGCTGTCAAAGCACCGGGTGTGTAAACCTCTGTGTGTGTTACTCCCACAGGGTCTCTATCCAGAGTCCCATGGGATCGTGGACAACAAGATGTACGATGTGACCCGCAACGCCTCCTTCAGTCTGAAAGTGGCTGAGAAATTCAACGCCAAATGGTACCAAGGAGAACCAGTGAGTGGATACATTGGAATACAAAAAAACTGCAAACATTGGGCCTTAATTCAATGTTAGTTTATTGGTACAGCTTATTGTTTTTAGCAATGTGGCCCTAGTGTTTGGTGAAATTGAACTTGACATAAGAAGTCTTAGACAAGGAGCCATAGACAGGGATTAGTGAACATTTCCTCTGCAAAACATGGAGCTGGAAAAATTGATGTAGAAGAATAAGATGAATGTTATTGAGGAAGTTTCACTGAACTACAGTTCCCCAGTACTGTGTTTACTAAAAACCCTAACGATAGGACATAATGACATTACAGAACTGTGCTAAATTACAGTTCTCCGCTTTAACATTCTGTATACTTATTGCACAAATCTAAACATTGACTGAGAAATAAACTGACAAGGAGAAAATGGCGCTAATACAAAGTCTCAGCCTTGTCACAAAACGCACTGGATATAATGATATATGGAGTATTGAGTGAGAACAGTAGTTATGGGTCTTTGATCATGATACACTCTAATGAGCTTTCTATGAAAAATGTGTGTTAGGCAGTTGTTTTCAGTGACAGTTTTCCGCTTTATCTCTCTTGAGGTGGGCGAATTGCTCAGCTCTACATAATATCACATTTTATTTGTCACATGCGCCGAATACAACAGGTGTAGACCTTACAGTGAAATGCTTACAATGCAGTTGGTTAAGGGCTTGTAAGTAAGTAAGTAACATAATTAAAGAGCAGCAGTAAAATAACAGTAGCGATGTTATATACAGGGGTACCGGTTCAGAGTCAATGTGCGCAGGCTAGTTGAGGTAATATGTACATGTAGGTATAGTTAAAGTGACTATGTATAGATAATGAACAGAGAGTAGCAGCACTGTAAAAGAGAGGGGGGTAGCTATTTGATTAGCTGTTCAGGAGTCTTATGGCTTTGGTGTAGAAGCTGTTAAGAAGCCTTTTGGACCTAGACTTGGCGCTCCGGTACCGCTTGCCGTGCGGTAGCAGAGAGAACAGTCTATGACTAGGGTGGCTGGTGTCTTTGAGAATTTTGACACTGCCTAGTATAGAGGTCCTGGATTGCAGGAAGCTTGGCCCCAGTGATGTACTGGGCCGTACGCAATGCCCTGCGGTCGGAGGCCAAGCAGTTGCCATACCAGGCAGTGATGCAGCAAGTCAGGATGCTCTTGACGGTGCAGCTGTAGAACTTTTTGTACTGGAAGAAGATATCTATAAGCTCTTTTCGGTCCTAAGAGATGGTGGCAGAAACATTATGTACAAAGTAAGTTACAAATAACAAACTCACAAAATACCACAATTGGTTACTGGACCGTAAAACGGCAGCCATCTCCTCCGGCGCCTCTTGAAATAATGATGGATTCTGCTGCTACAAAATCACTCAAAAAAAAAACCTTCTTCAAGTCTGTGACAGAAAGTGGATAGTTCAGTCTGGACAAGGTAAGCCGCAATCCATGCTATTGTTCTGCTTACCTGGCTACTGTTACCAAATGCTAACTTTAAAGACTGCTTTTACAGGGCAAGGAGGAAACGTATGTAATTTGGTCATTTTGGCAGTGTCTAAGAAGTAGAAATATATATATATATATATATATATATATATATATATATATATATATATATATATATATATATATAACATGCATACATCTTTCATGTGGGAAACCACTTTGTCTTGATGTTTAATCAATACAACCAAATGGACTCATGTCTTTCTGCGTCAAACATACAGGAAGACTCTCGCTGCTCCGGACGATCAGGAAAACTCTCAAAAGAGTGAATACTCGCAAAGCCGCCTGCTTCAAGGCTGTAGTCCCCACCTGCTTCAAGGAGACCACCATCATCCCATTGCCCAAGAAAAACCACCATCATCCCATTGCCCAAATGATAACACAAATGACATCATGAAGTGCTTCGAGAGGCTGGTCATGGCCCACAAAGGCCAGCATGCTAGGCGCACTGGACCCACTCCAATTTGCCTACCGCTCTAACAGATACACAGACGATTACATTTCCATCGCTATTAACACAGCCGTAACTGTACAAGAGGAACACCTATATGAGAATGGTTCAACACTATTGTTCCCTCCAAGCACGGATCCTGGACTTCCTGATGGGCAGACTGTGAGGATTGGCAACAACTCATCCTCTACACTGACTCTTAACACAGGGGCCCCTCAGGTGTGTCCTCAGCCCTCTGCTGTACTCCCTGTTCACCCATGACTGCGTGGCTTTGCGCAACACCAACTCCATCATCAAGTTTGCAGACGACACCATGGTTCGAGGCCTGATGGCCAACCATGACAAGTCAGCCATTAGGGTGGAGGTAATTGAACTGGCATTGTGGCGGGACAACAACCTCTCCCTCAACATCAGCAAAGTAAAGGAGTTAATTGTTGACTACAGGAAGTAGAAGAGAGAACATCCACATCAATGGGACTGCAGTAGAGAGAGTCAGCAGATTTAAGTTCCTCTGCATCCACATCACAGAGGACTTGACATGGACCAACACCACCACTCTTGTCAAGAGGGTGCAACAGTGTCTCTTCTACTTAAGGCGGCTGAAGAAATTCAACATGCCACACCGGGTCTTCTCCAAATACTACTGCTGCACCATTCAGCGCATCCTAAGTGGTTGCATCACAGCCAGGTACGGGAATCGCTCCGTCCACAACCGCAAGGCCCTCCAGCAGGTGGTGAAGACTGCACAGAACATCACTGGGACCGTGCTCCCACCCATCCAGGAGATCTACTCGAAGCGGTGCCCGAGGAAGGCCACAGCATCATCAAGGATCCCACACACCCCAGCCACAAGCAGTCCACTCCCTTACTGTTGGGCAGACTGTATCAGAGCATGAGGTCTGATACCAACCAGCTCAGAGACAGTTTCTATCTACAAGCCGTCAAAGTCAAAAAGTCACCATTATTAGTCAGTTGTACAACCGAATGCCTTCAACCGAAATGTTTCTTCCGCATTTAACCCAACCCCTCTGAATCAGAGAGGTGCGGGGGGCTGCCTTAATCGACATCCACGTCTTCGGCGCCCGGGGAACAGTGGGTTAACTGCCTTGTTCAGGGGCAGAACGGCAGATTTTTTTCCTTGTCAGCTCGGGGATTCGAACTTGTAACCCTCCTCGATCCTGACTAGTCTCCCTGCTGAAAAACATCCCCACAGCATGATGCTGCCACCACAATGCTTCACCGTAGGCATTCAGGCCAAAGAGTTCAGTCTTGGTTTCATCAGACCAGAGAATCTTGTTTCTCATGGTCTGAGAGTCCTTTAGGTGCCTTTTGGCAAACTACAAGCGGGCTGTCATGTGCCTTTTACTAAGGAGTGGCTTCCATCTGGCCACTCTACCATAAAGGCCTGATTGGTGGAGTGCTGCAGAGATTGTTGTCCTTCTTGAAGGTTCTACCATCTCCACAGAGGATCTCTGGTGCTCTGTCAGAGTGACCATCGGGTTCTTGGTCACTTCCCTGACCAAGGCATTTATCCCCGATTGCACAGTTTGGCTGGGCGGCCAGCTCTAAGAAGAGTCATGGTGGTTCAAAACTTCTTCCATTTAGGAGGCCACTGTGTTCTTGGGGACCTTCAATGCTGCAGAAATGTTTTAGTACCGTTCCCCAGACACAATCCTGTCTCGGAGCTCTACAGACAATTCTTTCGACCTCATGGCTTGGTTTTTGCTTTGACATGCACTGTCAACTGTGGGACCTTTATATAGACAGGTGTGTGCCTTTCCAAATCATGTCCAATCAATTGAATTTACTACAGGTGGACTCCAAGTTTTAGAACCTTCTCAAGGATGATCAATGGAAACAGGATGCACCTGCGCTGAAATTCGAGTCTCATAGAAAAGGTCTGAATACTTTTGTTGAATTTCTTTTATAAATTTGCTTAAGATTTATTTATTTTTTAAACAATTTTAGAATAAGGCTGTAACGTAACAAAATGTGGAAAAAGTGAAGGGGTCTGAATGTTTCTGAATGCACTGAGTGTAGAAACTGACCAGGTGAAAGCTATGATTCCTTATTGATGTCACCTGTTAAATCCACTTCAGTCAGTGTAGATGAAGGGGAGGATACAGGTTAAAGAAGGATTTGTAAGGCAATTGAGACATGGATTGTGTATGCCATTCTGAGGGTGAATCGACAAGACAAAATATTTAAGTGCCTTTGAACGGGGAAAGGTAGTAGGTGCCAGGCGCACCGGTTTGAGTGTGTCAAGAACTGCAACGTTGCTGGGTTTTTCATACTCAACAGTGTCCCGTGTGTATCAAGAATGGTCCACCACCCAAAGGACAACCAGCCAACTTGACATAACCGTGGGAAGCATTGGAGTAACATGGGCCAGCATCCCTGTGGAACGCTTTCGACTCCTTGTAGAGTCCATGCCCTGACTAATTTAGGCTGTTCTGAGGGCAAAAGGGGGTGCAACTCAATATTAGGAATGTGTTACTGAGGTTTTGTACTCTGTGTGTGTATATACATTCGTGCTACACACACATTGCAACTGCTGTTACCAGACTCTTATTATCATTGCTAAATACTGCATAATTTTCTAAAATGTAACCCCTTATCCCTTCTTCCCCAAAACACATGTAAATATTGGACTATAAATAGTACCCTTCTATAGTATACTTATGATAAAATGTTTATTATATTCTACTGAACCATTTACGTTATGTTCATATTATCTTTTATTATTTCTTGTTGCATTGTCAAGGACCTTGCAGGTAAACATTTTGTTGGACGGTGGACAGTATACCATGTGTATCCCATACGACTAATACAACTTTTAACATGCTCATGACTGTAATTAGCCATGCGTGAACGCAGTCAGGAAGATTACTTTAATCCATAACTAGTGTTATTGATGAACATATACGTAGGCCAATCCTATATTAGTCGTTAGAAAAAATCTTAATCTGTAATGGATAGTACTGCTTGGTCTGCTCCAATTAACATAATGTAATGATATACAAATGTAATGAACCATATGTAGGTCAGTTTTGATACATTTATTGGGAAAAAATCTTTAGATGTAATGGATTAGGTATTGCTTATTTTGATGTATTAGAATGAATGAGAAATTAGCTGTGTGTAGGACTCTGATGCTCTTTTGACTACAAGTTCCTCTCTCTGTCTCTCTCTCTGTCTCTGTGTGTCTGTGTCTGTAGGTTTGGCTCACTGCCATGAACAATAAGCTAAAGTCAGCCACATTCTTCTGGCCGGGTGCTGATGTGGCTGTCAATGGAAGATTCCCCGACTTCTTCAAGAAGTATGACAGGTGAGAGACTTGCATAATGGTATTTCCTGTTTGTGGTCACAATAAAGAGGGGTAGCTAATAAGATAGCTAATGATCCTATAACGAATACCACATATTTGTTTTGTAGGATATGTTATTTGGAGCATTTTTCTGCAATGTAGTGTGTTTAAGCTATCCATAGTGATACTAAGAATAAAAGTGTTTCTTTCTACCAGGAACATACCATTTGAGGAGAGAATCTCAACCATATTGCAATGGCTGAATTTGCCTCAAGGGGAAAGGTATATTATGCATCTCAACCATTATATACTGTAATCCTAATTTTGAAAGACAGACCAAACACTTACATCTTTCATTTGAGAGGACTCTTTTACCCGAGTGTGTAATCTGTGTCCTTTTGTTTTCTTGCAGGCCTGATTTCTACACTCTGTACCTGGAGGAACCAGACTCTGCTGGCCATCGATATGGACCAATGAGCAGTCAGGTAAGATCCAGCTCTACTCATTAAACCGACCAATCCATTGCGTAAGTAATTCATAACCAATCAAAACTGGCCCAGCAAAGACACCCTCTGTACGGTCTGAAACAATCGGTTTTCAGGGGAAAGTCCACGTTTGGACTTTAACAAAGTGACACTCCATCTTAATTCCTCCTCCACATTTACTGGATTGGTACAACAGTGCAAAAGAGAAACCTCCCCCCCGACAGTAATTTATTTCTCATAAGGACCAGAAAGAAAACGCTGCTTAGTACGCCTGTTACGTAAGGTTACGTCAAAGGCGACAAATTAGTCAGCAAGAAATGTGGACCTTGTATATATGGTGTGGTGGTTAGCAACAAAACCAATGTGTGACAACTATGGGACAACTCCAGAATCACAACAACACATGGCCTTGTACTACAATCAAATCCGCAAAAAACACTACATTGAGTAAGATACTACAGTCGTCCGAAAAAACACTACACTTAATACTACAGTAAAGTCTGTAAAAAACACTACAGTGAATACTGTAGTATATAGCAATACTACAGTATTTAGACCATAGTATACTTTAGTATTTTTTCAGGTTGGAGGAAATGTTATTTGAATTGAATGACTGTGTTTGCAGGTGATTGAGGCCCTGCTGAACGTAGACAGGTTGTTGGGATTTCTAATGGACGGCCTGAAACAGAAGAACCTACACCACTGTGTCAACCTGGTGTTCCTGTCTGACCACGGTGAGCAGTGTTGCCACAACATACAGCCAGATCACACTGTACATTGTACACTGTACACAGACAGTACTGTATTAGTCTGTGGTCTCTGCATCCTTAATTTATACACAGCATTCAGATTAATGGTAGATACTGTAGGACGGGAAAGTGAATAGACTTATTCCTTGTGGCGTAAAGGGCCTCGGAAAGGAGAAGTACAGTACAGGAGAAAAGCACTAGAAAACTGTGGAAGCAAGGAATGCGTAGGAAATTGACTCAATTAATGTTTTTTTGACGTGAAAAAGATAAGTGTTGAAGTACTTTATTTTATGGCTCTGCTGTAAATTTTAAGTGATGCAATCATGAGCATCTGCTACTACTCAAAATGAAAGAGGTCTAGGGAAGAAAAGATGACGTAAAGATTTTCCTCCATCCCTTAATAGTGATCCATGAAAACAATGAGCTCATATCGCAGGTCAGTATCTGCCAGGAGAATGATGACGACACATCCCTTAGCTATTATATAATGGCTACATTACTGTCCTCATAATCTAGTAATCCACTAACAAACTTGCTTATTGAGTTATTTAATTTACATGCAACAGCTTTTATTGTACTAGTAGCACAAATGACAAATAGCACTTAGCATCATAGTCAATATTGGCATATTACCACAAGACCCACAATATTTTTGTATGACTCTTCCATATTGTCCTCTAAGCTATAGCCTCTGCTCTAGGGCCCTCCATTGTGGGGGCGTTTGGATGTTTACTGTCAGCCATACATACTCAGCCTTTGCTGAGATCTAGCACCTGTTGCGTGGAAATCACATGCCAGAGCAGAAACTGTTGAAAAACAAGGTCAGTGTGAACGCTGAAACACCATGACTGTGAGCTGAGTGTGAGGAAGCCAGGGAGGTTCACAGAGGAGAGGTCTGTGAAGAAGATGCTCGCAACATCTGCATTACATGTGACGTGTCTAGTCTTGTAATTATGCGTGTAAAGGATTAGCCGATAGCTGCTGGCCGCTCAACTGGCCTTGTAATAAGCTCCACGATGCAGGGTTGTAATTTTGATGTTGGGTTTGTTGGTTGTTGATATACAGCATATGGGACTATCCTTTTATTTAGGCTTTATCACAGATGCGTTGATCTTTGGGTTATTTTTAGTCATGGAACGGTTGTTGTTTTCACATCTGCTTTTGAAATTGATTGATTTTGAAATGAGGATGGAATCCTAGTATCAATAGTCAGTGTTAACAATTTCAAGTAAATAGTATGCTGACACACTGTATATGAACTTCCTCTGTTGCAGCTCTATTTCTCTCTGAAATCTGGTACAGATAAGACCGTGTAATTATGGTGCCGTTTTGAAGTCCTATACTGTCGTTTCTCTCTGCTTGCTTCTCCTATTGCTCCGACTGCCCAGTTGCCAGGAACAACAATACAAACAACAGCGACAGTTTCTTTACTGTTGATGTGTGTGTGCCTGTGTGTGCGCGCATGTACTGTAATTGCAGGAATGGAGGAAGCTTCCTGCAAGAAGGCTGCATTCGTGAACTCGTACCAGGACAACGTTGATGACTTCACTGTCGTCCAAGGCCCTGCTGCACGAATCCGACCCAAGAGAGTCCCTGAAGACTTCTACTCCTGTGGGTTTCTGTTGATGATAACGTGTCACTTCCAACTGTCTTCCTGCCCTTACATTGCAATGCCATCCAGTGTTACAGCTGGTTCCAATTTGCTTCCTTCCACTTGGCCCTTACCCTTTGATAATATATAACAAGATGGTGCCGATAGACATGGTCGCCCTGTTCATGGCTCCTAAGCAACGTTGCATTATATATAATTTTGTGTGTTTTTCTCTCCTTATTGGCTCAGAATGTCCTTTGCATTATTACATACAGCCAGAAATAACTTTGGGATATTAGAGCGGCGGTAACTCACCGGCATTTAGATCAGAAATATGACTTTCCTGAATTGGATTCTTCGTTCGTAGCCCCCCCCCCCCAAGGCAAATCCACTTATCCCGGAGACTGCTCCAAGACGCAGCCGTCGGAGATGAGGTATTCGGAGTGAACTCTTAGTCCAACTCTGGAGGCGTGCATACCACCCACCGCTTCCGAGTATATTGGAGTCGTGTAGTAACCAAAAAAAGTGTTAAATAAATCAAAATGTATTTTATAGTTCAGATTCTTGCCTTGATGACAGCTTTGCACACCTTGGCATTCTCTCAACCAGCTTCAAGGAGTAGTCACCTGGAATGCATTTCAATTAACATGTGTGCCTTGTTAAAAGTTAATTTGTGAAAATTATTTAAGCCAATCAGTTGTGGTGTGACAAGGTAATTATGGCAAGAACAGCTCAAATAAGCAAAGAGAAAACGACAGTCCATTACTTTATTTTCTTCAAGCGCTATGATGAAACTGGCAGTCATGAGGTCCACCTCAGGAAGACCCAGAGTTATGTTGCAGAGGATAAATTCATTAGAGTTACTAGCCTCTGAAATTGCAGCCCAAATAAATGCTTCAGGGTTCAAGTAACAGACACATCTCAACATCAACTGTTCAGAGGAGACTGCGTGAATCAATTGCTGCAAAGAACCACTATTAAAGGACACCAATAATAAGAAGAGACTTGCTTGGGCCAAGAAACATGAGCAATGGACATTAGACCGATGGAAATCTGTCCGTTGAGTCCAAATGTGAGATTTCTGGTTCCAACCGCCGTGTCTTTGTGAGACGAAGAGTAGGTGAATGGATGATCTCTGCATGTGTTGTTCTCACCGTGAAGCATATAGGAGGAGGAGGTGTGGGGTGCTTTGCTGGTGACCCTTTCTGTGACTTATTTAGAATTCAAGGCACACTTAACCAGCATGGCTACCACAGCATTCTGCAGCAATACGCCATCCCATCTGGTTTGCGCTTAGTGGGACTATCATTTGTTTTTCAACAGGACAATGACCCAAAACACACTTCCAGGCTGTGTAAAGGCTATTTGACTAAGAAGGAGAATGATGGAGTGCTGCATCAGATGACCTGGCCTCCAGAATCACCCGGCCTCAACCCAAATTTAGATGATTTAGGATGAGTTGGACCGCAGAGTGAAGGAAAAGCAGTCAACAAGTGCTCAGCATATGTGGGAACTCTTTCAAGACTGTTGGAAAAACATTCCAAGTGAAGAGTGCCAAGTGTGCAAAGGTGTCAAGGCAAAAAGTGGTTACTGTGAAGTATCCCAAAAATTAAATGTTTTATTAGTTTAAACACTTTTTGGTTACTACATGATTCCATATCTGTTATTTCATAGTTTTGATGTCTTCACTATTATTCTACGTTTGTGAAAATACTAAAAATAAAGAAAAACCCTTGAATGAGTAGGTGTCCAAACTTTTGACTGGTACTGTATGTGGCAGGGACTCCAGACAATCACGGATTATAAAGGGGAAAACCAGCCACATCACATACACTGACGTCTTCATCCCAGATAAGCTAAATACCTCCTTTGCCCGCTTCGAAGGAAACAGTGCTGCCGATGCAGGCCACCACCACCCCTCTCGTGTATTGTGAGCTCTCGTTCTCTGTGCCGACGTGAGTCAGACATTTAAGCGTGTTAACTCTCGCTATTAGGGTCGGTATCCAGATTTTCATATTGTCAAACCGTCCTTCTCTCACCCAGGGATATATAATGTTACTGGTTTAGTACACAAGGGGGCGCAAAATAAAGCAAAAAAGCCCATTGCCGTCTATTACCAGAATGCTTTCAAAATTAGCACAATTAATAGCGAATTTCCATGGCGGCTGCTAGCTAAATATGCTAATGGACCGTAAACGAAAATAAACTAATTGCAAAGACGGGCAATCCAGCTGATAAAGTTATACATACACTACCGGTCAAAAGTTTTAGAACATCCAGTGGCTATTTCCAAATAACCTGGTATACAGCCCAACCCAAATCCCTAGCCGTGTCCTCAGAGCATGCGCAGACCAGCTGGCTGGAGTGTTTATGGACATTTTCAATCTCTCCCTATCCCAGTCTGTTGTCCCCACTTGCTTCAAGATGTCCACCATTGATTCCTGTACCCAAGAAATGAAGGTAACTGAACTAAATGACTATTGCCCCGTAGCGTTCACTTCTGTCATGAAGTGCATTGAGAGGCTAGTTAAGGATCATATCACCTCCACCTTATCCAACGCCCTATACCCACTGCAATTTGCTTACCGCCCAAATAGATCCATGAACAACGCCATCGCACTGCCCTATCCTACCTGAACAAGAGGAATTCCTATACAAGAATGCTGTTCATTGACTACAGCTCAGTCTTCAACACCATAGTACCCTCTAAGCTCTGGGCCTTGGGTTGGAACTCCGACCTGTACAACTGGGTCCTGGACTTCCTGACAGGCCGCCCCCAGGTGGTGAGGTAGGAAACAACACCTCCACTGTGCTGATCCTAAACACAGGGGCCCCACAAGGGTGTGTACTCAGCCCCCCTCCTGTACTCCCTGTTCACCCATGACTGCGTGGCCATGCACGTCTCCAACTCAATCATCAAGTTTACAGACGGCACAACTGTGGTAAGCCTGTTTACCAACAATGACGAGACAGCCTACAGGGAAGAGGTGAGGGCCCTGGTTGAGTGGCTCAGGAAAATAACCTCTCCGTCAACGAAACGAAGGAGCTGATTGTGGACTTCAGGAGACAGCAGAGGGAGCACGCCCGCATTCACAACGACGGACCGCAGTGGAGAAGGTGAAAAGCTTCAAGTTCTTTGGCATACACATCACTGACAATCTGAAATGGTCCACCCACAACAGACAGTGTGGTGAAGAAGGCGCAACAGCGCCTGTTCAACCTCAGGAGGCTAAAGAAATGTGGCTTGGACCTTAAGACCCTCACAAACTTGTACAGATTAATAGCATCCTGTCGGGCTGTATCACCGCCTGGTACGGCAACTGCACCATCCGCAACCGCAGGGCTCTGCAGAGGGTGGTGTGGTCTGCCCAACGCATCGCCGGACATATACAGCACCCAGTGTCACAGGAAGGCCAAGAAGATCATCAAGGACTTTAGCCACACAAGCCTTGGCCTGTTCACCCCGCTAGGTCAGTACAGGTGCATCAAAGCTGGGACAGAAGCTGTTTTTCAGTCTCTCGATCTCAAGGCCATCAAACTGATAAATAGTCACCACACCCACAAACCATCTGCTAAATGGGTGTATGCGACAAATAAAATTTTATTTGATGTTTGCCGATCTGTAAGCAATTGTAAATCCCTCTTTCTCTCTGTTTGAGCAGAGATGAAATCCACTTAGTGAAAACTAAGGCACTCAGACCTTCCAGATCTGCAAACATAAGAACTTTGGGGCCAAGGGGAAGGCATAAAAAATGTTTTGGGATGGGGAATGACCCTTGGGTTAACAGTGTCTGTTTTCATTCCCCCAGTCGACTATGAAGGCCTGGTGAAGAATCTGTCGGTATGTGAAGTATTTGTGCCTCATTGATTTCTGTGTTCATAAGATGAATTGAAAATTATCTGCTTGCCTTACATCATGTCAAACAGGCCTCTCCCTCTGCCCCTTCATTGACTCTCCTCTTGGCTGTGCATTTTGAAGTGCAGGATCCCTGACCAGCCCATGAGGCCCTACCTGAAAGAGCACCTCCCCAAACGGATGCACTTCGCTAACAACGTGCGCATCGAGAGGGCCCATCTCTACATGAAACCTGGTTGGCAGGCTGCACTGTATGTCACAATCAGCTATATTTTTTTCTGTTTCTCTTTGTCTTTCTCTGAAGTCTATGCCTGATTCTCCCAAATCCCCTACCCCGATATAATGTATTATATCATCTATATGAAACATGTGTTATGTTTTCATGAACAGGACATTTAGTGATCACAGAACCTTAACTGCACTTTTAGCTTTACTCTGGCATTAAGCCAAAGTAACTGTTGTGGAATAACCTAAATAAATAAGTACCCTTTCAAAGTTACTTGAGTTAGCCTACTCATCACGGCTCACTCCATTTCTAGTCATGAGTTCCAAGCTAAATTTAATCAGTACTGATTAGAACTACTTGTGTCCTTCACTTTAAACGTTGTGCCTACATGCACTTGTCTCTACATGCACTTTGAAAGTAGTTACAGGTTCTTGCAAAATGTCATCCCACTTTATATTTCACTCTTGTTAGGTTCAACTGTCTGTTGCAAAGAGACAATATTCAACAAGACGACTTCGAAAAAATGACCCCTGAAATGTTCAACAACTCCCACAAATAATAAGTGATATCTTATCTTAACAGAATGCTTATTAACATACCAGAAATTAGATTGGGGGCAAAGTGGTTGCCATGGACACCTGATTAGTTTTTTGCCAATGTTTGGGCAGTATTTAGGTATTTCTGAAATGGGAACGGAAAGCTTTTTCCTGTTGATCAGGTTGCCACAACTGAGGATGTGAGAGCCTATTTTAGTTTGGTTGGTTTATACAGCTGTCCAATTGATAATCCCTCAATTTGAGTGTTGTATACACCCTGTATGGCAGATGTCCACTGAGAGTACAGAACACCTGCTCTTTCCATGACATACAGTGCCTTGCAAAAGTATTCATCCCCCTTAGCGTTTTTCCTATTTTGTAGCATTACTACCTGTAATTTAAATAGATTTTTTATTTGGATTTCATGTAATGGACATACACAAAATAGTCCAAATTGGTGAAGTGAAATGAAAAAAATTACTTGTTTCAACAAATTCAAAAAAAATACAAAATGGAAAAGTGGTGCCAAACATTGAACATCCCAAGGAGCACCATTAAATCCATTATTAAGAAAGGGAAATAATATGGCACAACAACAAATCTGCCAAGAGAGGGCCACCCACCAAAACTCACGGACCAGGCAAGGAGGGTATTAATCAGAGAGGCAACAAAGAGACCAAAGATAACCCTGAAGGAGCTGCAAAGCTCCTCAGTGGAGATTGGAGTATCTGTCCATAGGACCACTTTAAGACGTACACTCCACAGAGCTGGGCTTTACGGAAGAGTGTCCAGAAAAAGCCATTGCTTAAAGAAAAAAATAAGCAAACATGTTTAGTGTTCACCAAAAGGCATGTGGGAGACTCACCAAACATATGGAAGAAGGTACTCTGGTCAGATGAGACAAAAATTGAGCTTTTTTGGCCATCAAGGAGAACACTGTCTGGCGCAAACCCAACACCTCCCATCACCCCGAGAACACCATCCCCACAGTGAAGCATGGTGGTGGCAGCATCATGCTATGGGGATATTTTTCATCGGCAGGGACTGGGAAACTGGTCAGAATTGAAGGAATGATGGATGGTGCTAAATACAGGGAAATTCTTGAGGGAAACCTGTTTCAGTCTTCCAGAGATTTGAGACTGGGACTGTGGTTCACCTTCCAGCAGGACAATGACCCTAAGCATACTGCTAAAGCAACACTCGAGGGGTTTAAGGGGAAACATTTAAATGTCTTGGAATGGCCTCGTCAAAGCCCAGACCTCAATCCAATTGAGTATCTGTGGTATGACTTAAAGATTGCTGTACACCAGCGGAACCCATCTAACTTGAAGGAGCTGGAGCAGTTTTGCCTTGAAGAAAATCCCAGTGACTAGATGTGCCAAGCTTATCGAGACATACCCCAAGATACTTGCAGCTGTAATTGCTGCAAAATGTGGCTCTACGTAGTATTGACTTTTGAGGGGGGGGGGGGTAAACAGTTCAGGTTTTCAGTTCTTTTGTCTTATTTCTTGTTTGTTTCACAATAAAAACTATTTAGCATCTTCTTCAAAGGGGTAGGCATGCTATGTAAATCTAATGATACAAACCCCACAAAAATCGATTTTAATTCCAGGTTGTAAGGCAACAAAATAGGAAAAATGCCAGGGGTGTGAGTTCTTTCACAAGCCACTGACCAGGGGAATACAGGTGAAAGCTATGATTCTTGCTACCATGTTGTCATGTGTTGCTGCCATGCTATGTTGTCTTATGTAGTGTTGTGTTGTCTCTCTTGTCGTGATGCTTTTTTTACCTACATTTTAATTAATTTTTAATCCCAGCCCTATCGCTGCAGGGGGGCCTTTTGGTAGGTCGCCATTGTAAATAAGAATTTGTTCTTAATTGACTTGCCTAGGTAAATAAAGGTTAAATATAAACAAATTTATCATCCTTTATTGACGTCACTTTTCATTCAATGAATGAAGGGGAGACAGGTTAAAGGAGGATTTTTAAGCCTCGAGACACTTTTTTTGTATGTGTGCTATTCAGAGCGTGAATGGGCAAGACAAAGGCACTTAAATATTTAAGTGCCTTTGAACGGGGTATGGTAGTAGGTGCCAGGCACACTGGTTTGAGTGTGTCAAGAACTGCAGCGCTGCTGGGTTTTTCACACAACAGTTTATTGTGTGTATCAAGAATGGTCCACCACCCAAAGGACATTCAGCCAACTTGACACAACTGTGGGAAGCATTGGAGTCAACATGGGCCAACATGTGGAACACTTTCAACACCTTGTAGAGTGCAACTCAATATTAGGAAGGTGTTCCTAATGTTTGTTTTTTACACGCCGTGTATAGCTCTGTGGAGGTGTGATGTCATTTCTATGAATGGAATAATGGTTTTTCATCTCTTCCTCCACAGCCAGCCTAAAGAAATTAAGTACTGCAGTGGTGGATTCCACGGCTCGGATAACGTCTTCAAAAACATGCAGGTCAGGGGATGGGAGAAGGATGCATGTATGTCAGCTGATAGTGTGAAATTACAACAGTGAATTGAAAACTGCATTTTTGTTTTGCCTTAGTATACACACCTGGTTTAAATCGGCAAAGCTGATAACTTGCTCATTTGAATCAGCTGTGTAGTGCCCCTTTAGGTCCCCGGGGCCAGGATTAAGAAACACTGCATTGCAGTATGGACACTTAGCTATGTACACACCCAGGGAAACCCATAATAAAATCCTGTCTCTAACTATAAAACAGCTATGCTACTATGCTGAAGTTCAACTTAAGGGAGCACAAGGAGATTAGCTACACAACACGATCCACTCAATGTTGATTTGGACGAGACAAGGTTCTATGATGAAAGTACTACAGAGGTAGCCTAGCCTGGTTCCATATATGTTTGTGCTGTCTTGCCAACTCCTATGGTCATTATCATGCCAAATTTTCCAAACAGATCTGGGACCAGGCTACTACTGAGGAGCCTCAGTTGGTTGAATTATGTCAGAGATTCTTTAGGTTAAATCAAGCTATTGTTGCTGAACCCAGAGGGAACATACAGTGGGGCAAAAAAGTATTTAGTCAGCCACCAATTGTGCAAGTTCTCCAACTTAAAAAGATGAGAGAGGCCTGTAATTTTCATCATAGGTACACTTCAACTATGACAGACGAAATGAGAAAAAGAAATCCAGAAAATCACATTGTAGGATTTTTAATTTATTTATTTGCAAATTATGGTGGAAAATAAGTATTTGGTCAATAACAAAAGTTTCTCAATACTTTGTTATATACCCTTTGTTGGCAATGACAGAGGTCAAACGTTTTCTGTAAGTCTTCACAAGGTTTTCACACACTGTTGCTGGTATTTTGGCCCATTCCTCCATGCAGATCTCCTCTAGAGCAGTGATGTTTTGGGGCTGTCGCTGGGCAACACGGACGCTCAACTCCCTCCAAAGATTTTCTATGGGGTTGAGATCTGGAGACTGGCTAGGCCACTCCAGGACCTTGAAATGCTTCTACGAAGCCACTCCTTCGTTGCCCGGGCGGTGTGTTTGGGATCATTGTCATGCTGAAAGACCCAGCCACGTTTCATCTTCAATGCCCTTGCTGATGGAAGGAGGTTTTCACTCAAAATCTCACGATACATGGCCCCATTCATTCTTTCCTTTACACGGATCAGTCGTCCTGGTCCCTTTGCAGAAAAACAGCCCCAAAGCATGATGTTTCCACCCCCATGCTTCACAGTAGGTATGGTGTTCTTTGGATGCAACTCAGCATTCTTTGTCCTCCAAACACGACGAGTTGAGTTTTTACCAAAAAGTTATATTTTGGTTTCATCTGACCATATGACATTCTCCCTATCCTCATCTGGATCATACAAATGCTCTCTAGCAAACTTTAGACGGGCCTGAACATGTACTGGCTTAAGCAGGGGGACACGTCTGGCACTGCAGGATTTGAGTCCCTGGCGGCGTAGTGTGTTACTGATGGTAGGCTTTGTTACTTTGGTCCCAGCTCTCTGCAGGTCATTCACTAGGTCCCCCCGTGTGGTTCTGGGATTTTTGCTCACCGTTCTTGTGATCATTTTGACCCCACGGGGTGAGATCTTGCGTGGAGCCCCAGATCAAGGAAGATTATCAGTGGTCTTGTATGTCTTCCATTTCCTAATAATTGCTCCCACAGTTGATTTCTTCAAACCAAGCTGCTTACCTATTGCAGATTCAGTCTTCCCAACCTGGTGCAGGTCTACAATTTTGTTTCTGGTGTCCTTTGACAGCTCTTTGGTCTTGGCCATAGTGGAGTTTGGAGTGTGACTGTTTGAGGTTGTGGACAGGTGTCTTTTATACTGATAACAAGTTCAAACAGGTGCCATTAATACAGGTAACGAGTGGAGGACAGAGGAGCCTCTTAAAGAAGAAGTTACAGGTCTGTGAGAGCCAGAAATCTTGCTTGTTTGTATGTGACCAAATACTTATTTTCCACCATAATTTGCAAATAAATTCATTAAAAATCCTACAATATGATTTTCTGGATTTTTATTCCTCATTTTGTCTGTCATAGTTGAAGTGTACCTATGATGAACATTACAGGCCTCTCTCATCTTTTTAAGTGAGAGAACTTGCACAATTGGTGGCTGACTAAATACTTTTTTTGCCCCACTGTATATGCTTTTATGAAGAGATCAGACCATCTAGTCTGGCTCCCCCCCCCAGACTGAGCCTTAGCAAGTCTCTCCCAAAATAAGCCCAATGAAACTATAGCAGTACAATGTCCTCCCATTCGGGTTGTGTTGTTGTGCCAGGGACATTTTTACTATGTTAGGTATAACTCTATTTCTCCCTGGCATCTCCTTGTTCATTTTTATGATTTGTCTGTGTATGTTTCCGGCCTTAGAAAATCTTTCCCAAAATTATCCAACACCACCACCTTAAACAGTATGCTTTGTTCCCTTTTGGGTTGTGTTGTTCTTCCATGGCTATGTTTACTACATTTCTCCCTGGCATCTCTGTGTTGGTCTATATGTTTGATAGGTCTGCGTATCTTTCCGGACGTGGTCACGTCTGGAATGTGTTGTCGTTATAATTATCCCTGCAAATTTACTCACTCCTCTTAAAAAAAACAGGTGAATGAGTCAAATTAAAGACTGTGCTGAAAATATATATTTTGTGTGTCTGGCTGCAGACTGGAAAAAAAGATCACAAAGCAGACATAGAGAGCAATTTCTTTATTTAGTAAACGCCCACGTGTAGGGTTAATCTTATGATTATTTCAGTCGGTTGGTTGCTTTTCAACTCACCTTTTGGAAGGTACTTCAAATACTTAATCATTCTCTAAACATTAGAATATGATGAATAGCTATGTGGTTTTGACTCCTTTGTATGTGGAGGGAAATTCTAACTAAATTAGATGTTTAAGATGTTAAGTCCCTCATATGGGGGACTTTGAGCAGTTCTGTAACGGTTCCGACTGACATTTTGGTGTACAAAGCGCTCTGTGAACGTCATAGGGTCCCGTGCCTTATACAGGGCCTTCGGAAAGTATTCAGAACCCTTGACTTTTTCCACATTTTGTTATGTTACAGCCTTATTCTAAAATGTATTAAATTAAATGTTTTCCTCCTCATTCTACACACCAATACCCTATAATGACAAAACAAAAACACATTTTGACATTTTAGCAAATCTATTACAAATAAAAAACAGATACCTTAATTTACAGTATTCACACCTTTTGCTATGAGTCTCAAAATTGAGCTCAGTTGCATCTTGTTTCCATTGATCATCCTTGAGATGTTTCCACAAATTGATTGGAGTCCACCTGTGGTAAATTCAATTGATTGGACATGATTTGGAAAGGCACACACCTGTCTCTATAAGGTCCCACAGTTGACAGTGCATGTCAGAGCAAAAATCAAGCCATGAGGTCAAAGGAATTGTCCGAAGAGCTCCGAGACAGGATTTTGTCGAGGCACAGATCTGGGGAGGGGTACCAAAACATTAATGCAGCATTGAAGGTCCCCAAGAACACGGTGGCCTCCATTATTCTTAAATGGAAGATGTTTGGAACCTCCAAGACACTTCCTAGAGCTGGCCGCCCGGCCAAACTGAGCAATCGGGAGAGAAGGGCCTTTGTCAGGGAGGTGACCACTGTGTTCTTGGGGACCTTCAATGCTCGCATGATGGGAAACATTTAAGATTCTGAAGACTTGCATTAGCTCTCCCTGGTACCCTCCAGTCAGGCAAACAGACACTAATCATGCTATGGAATGCGGTCATTATCACCAATCCATAATAAATCCACTGTCAGTGTTAAATCTTCCAGAGGCCCACTTTCAGTACAACACACACATGAGTGTTCTAACAACCCCTTTATTCTGTTGCATAAAACAACCACTTGATGCAATTACAGTATTATAACATAATCTTGCAATTTTGCTCTCACATAGAATTGAAAGAAGACCATTTTGTCTTGGTCACCGACAGACAAAATCACTTTGTGCTTAAAGCTGAAGGTGTAACAAGTCTGAACACATTTCAATCTCTGCGCTCCTCAGTGGATGTTTAGGAGAAAATACGCTGTGAGTTACATTAAATAGTCCAATATTGCACTGTCAATAAGTATAATCATATCTATTATAAGCAATGTGAAATCTTAGTTACTTGTTTATAATTCGATTTTTACTATATTGAGAAAGAATTTAAGGCAATTCGAGCCCTATTGCCCCACTTTTGTTGAATAGGGAAAGAAATCATATTTCATAATATTTGGACTATTTACTTGAGCTTGTGTCCTCAGCAATGTATTTTTTTTATCCAGAAGGGTGAGTTTCAGACCTTTCTAGAACTATGCAACATTAACAGTGGCTATCTCATACATTATTTAGGCGCAAATAAAAATGTAGCACATTCAAAAGGTTAAATTGTGGTTTCTTTGGTTCAGCTTTTCTTTTTTTTTTTTCGCTATATACATAACACATGTTTACTCCACTGTTATGAATAGCATGTGTAAATTATTCTTGTGAAAGTGCATTCATTTTGTTTTTGTATTTTTTAGACCATTTTCATTGGTTATGGACCAGGGCTGAAATACAAGACTAACGTTGCATCTTTTGAAAACATTGAAGTCTACAACCTCCTGTGTGGTAAGCCTGTTACTCAATGGACCGTTTAACATGGGAGCAGGTGGCAAGGTCCTTTTGCATAAGTAGAAAAGATTAGCCTGGGTGCCAGTCTGTTTCTGCTCTCTTGCCAACGAAATGGAACAATATCTAAACATACTGGTAAATCAGGCTAAGAAAGAATTGCTTATTTTTTTAACCATTCCAGCAGCCATTCTGGTTTTACACTCATGATGTAATTTTAACCACTTTCATGCAGAACTCAGAGTCCACTTTTCTATTTCTCAACATTGTGATAGGTTTCAAAGAAGATGTACCAGTTCAGCAAGTGCAAAGTCCATAGTCCCAACACTGCACCTGCCCTCTGCAAGACACCGCTGTTATGTACAGTTAGCTAACTAAGTTAGTGAAAATACCTTTTCAAGTCTAATCTCTTTCTCTCTCTGCCTGTCAGATTTGTTGGACATTCCCCCTGCTCCTAACAACGGGACCCACGGGAGTCTGAACCACCTGCTGAAGAACCCTCCCCACCTCCCTGTGTACCCAGCTGAGCTCTCCTCTGACTCCACCTGTGAGGCGAGTGGCCCCACCCCCTCTGACAATCTGGGCTGCAGCTGCAGCGCCCGCACCAAAGCAGCGGTACGACCAGGGAGAACAGTCGGGGTGGTAATCAAACTCACACCCTCCCTAATGGGGCAGGGCTGGGATGGGAGGGGTCAGAGGGGCTGTCCTGTCATTAATGCGCCAAATCCTCAGTAGTAATCATATTTATCCTTACTTTGTATGATTGATAACCCAGCAGCACTCATTAGAAGGACAGAAGTTGACTAATTGAAACACAGGAGACCCACTAACATTCTGAAAATGCCCGTTTCAGGAGAAGACTATGAACAGGCAACTCATCAAGGCTAATTCCAGTGAGTACACACTGATGTCTATTTTTAATAGCGTAATCATGGATCTATTTTGTCATAGATTTCATTTTTAATCAAGCCCTCCCCTCCCTCAGATTCCGGAGCCAAGGCTCTTCACCTACCATATGGAATCCCTCGAGTTCTCCAGGAGAATGCAGACTACTGCGTCCTTCACCACGCCGACTACATCAACGGTTACAGCAAAGATATTCTCATGCCCTTATGGGTCGCCTATACAATTAACCCACTGGTGAGTCTTTTTCTTGTGTGAGCGACCGGGGTTCATAACAAGGTGTGTGTTAGCCTGCTAAACTAAACCTAAGGCATTAGGTCCGGGGAGCTAATGCAAGTCTTCAGAATCTTAACAAATGTTTCCCATCATGCGAGCGTAGTTCTGAACCATTACTCTCTTTTATGTCTAAAGATAGATAGCGTGTCGTGTTGGAGATTCATTGGCTGTATTTGCTGCTCTCTTGTTAAGTGTTTTGGCTAGGACATGAAAGAGGTTGTAAATCTGTGTATGAAGTGATGAGCTGCCGCCCAGACCCTGCTAGCTGGCTGTAGATCTTCGCTGCTCGTGCTGGCTTTCACAGCATCTTGTGTTACTCATTATGTGGTGAGAACCTCACCATAAATCAGTACTAAGAGAGCTGATTTTAAACTAAACAAGCAGAAAAACACTCCTTATACACTGAGTAAATAAAACATGAATCCTTAAGTCTATTGACGTAGCATAATCAAAAAATCTCCATCAAAATCCATCAGTTTAAGCTAGAGGTTTTTTTGCCTGGGCTGCGTCTCAATCCACTACATCTGCCTATGTCGGCCTTCCACATCTGTGGTGGAAGATGGCCGAGCTACAGCGGTGTTTATCAGACCATGAGACATTCCGAAAATCGGTCTTCTCACAAAAACGTCCGTAGCGTCCGAATGATCTACAAACTGTTAAGACTACTCTATGGAAACGGGAGACTCTCTCACGAACACGATGGTGTTCTCCGTTTTGCTCTACAACCGCCACAAATGCCACGGGACTCTTCTGAAGGAAGATATAGGACAGACACTTCAAAACCTTATTCCTTAGGATTTATTTTGACTGTCTTTTTTTGGCATTTATGAATTTATTAAATTCGTTTCCAAGGGCTATAGGTATTGTTTTGATACCTAAAGGGTTCCTAAAATTCTAAATCAAATAGAAAAATGATCCATTGTATGGCCATCCTAAAACAATTCAATATGTTATCTTAGTACTTTTAGAGGCTTTAAGAACACCTGCTTGTTCCATGGCACAGACTGACCAGGTGAATCCAGGTGAAAGCTATGAGCCCTTATTAATGTCACTTGTTAAATCCACTTCAATCCGTGTAGATGAAGGGGAAGAGACAGGTTAAAGAAAGATTTTTAAGATGAGACAATAGACATGGATTTTGTATCTGTGCCATTCAGATGGTGAATGGGCAAGACAAAATATTTAAGTGCCTTTTTTTAAACTGGGTATGGTAGTAGATACAACAGTTTCCCGTGTGTATCAAGAATGGTCCACAAAGGACATCTAGCCAACTTGACACAACTGTGAGAAACATTGGAGTCAACATGAGCCAGAATCCCTGTGGAATACTTTCGACACCTTGTATAGGGCAAAAAGTCGGTGACGAAAGAAGTCCACACAACTTGTACATGATCTCAAGAACTGGAATCATCAAGCAGAAATAGTCGCTCTAACACAACCTCTTTCTGTGTCTCTCTCTCCCCGTCTCTCTTATCAGAACAATGTCCAGCCACTGACTCCAGTAGCGGAGGCATGTGTCCGTACAGACGTCCGTGTGGCACCGCTCTCTAGTCAGAACTGTGTCAGATACAGGGATAACCCTGCCCTGTCCTACGGCCTGCTGCATTCTCCCAGTAAGTACATAAGGAGGTTTTTTGTTACACCCCTATCACCTCCCCCACAGCCTTTGCTAAATGCCTATACCACATTAGTGTACATGCGTAGCCAGCTGTGCAGCAGCTGCCAATGCTCGATCAGGAATGTCTCAAAATGTTTAAAGACCAGTTGATAATTAAAATAATTTTAAGTTTTTAAAGTGTCTGCGTTTATTTAAGTTCGAGATTTTACGTTAATGTTTCTATATGCAGATCTTGGTGCCAATGGAACGGAGACAGAGTCATTACTAACCAGCAACATGGTGCCCATGTATCCTGCCTTTAAAGGTGAGCAGGTCAGGCTAGCTGGCAAAGAGACAGAAATATCTCCAGTGCTATGCAATAGCTCAAACACTCAATAGGGCATTTTTGTTTTCTTATGGCCATCCATCCTCAACAGCGCCCTCCTGTAGGCGTATATGCCAACATTGCTGTTCTGCAGAATGAACGAGTCGTGCGTTCCACTTGGCCTCCTTGCCACCATATTCAGCAGCGTCTTTTGCGCTTCACATAACCGATTACCTGAACATTAAGAGTGGAAGCCTTTTCTGTTCACATAGTTTATGCCTCCGTTCGTATTTGGGAACCCATTGATGGCATCATGGCAAAGAAACCCCTCTTGACTTCCACCTGTTCTGTGATGGTGCATGAAAATTGTATGTGTTACTATTAGTTTTGCTGATGATTGCATCCAAAGGGCTGCAAAATACCAATCGGCATGCTCCTGTTGAAAAGTGCCCTTTGCCAAAAACCCTATGGTGGATAGCACTTGGATGCACATCTGAATCATATGTTTGCCTTTTTAAAGTAGGTCTCAAATCCTCCCAAAAATCCTATAAAGTTGGTTTTGGGAAACGATATCTGATGAGCCGTCTCTAAAAAGGCACTCTCTGCAAAGTCTTTTTTTGGTATTTCAATAAAGGTTTCACTTTCACACATGCCTCTAATTTAACAAATGATTGCACTTGATGTGGATTATTATCGTAGCAAATGCACTGATGTGGTCAAATTATATGATATAGCTAGCCTGTCAAGATGTGTTGCATGGAAATACAATGAACAACATTTTTGTAGTTATTATTACTCTCACAATTTCACACATTTTCAACATATACAGTATTTTCCCCACTCTACACTTGACAAGCAGTTCCCGCTAGCACTGTGGCACTGTGCAAATGCTTGGTCATGGCTGTGTGTAAATTTAGGCACACTCAAGCAAAAGTTCATATTGATAAATCTCACACGTTGCGTTGATAATGAACACACTCATGGTTTACACACAGATTTGTGCCTATGCATGATTGATAAATGAGGCCCCTGGCTTATATTTCAAGGATAATTGCATATCACATGATCAAGCAAGAAAACACATCAGAAAATCTATAAATCAGTACTGTTGACTAACCCCATTCCATACAAATTTGCGCAACCGCTGCATTCAAACGAGGCTGCAATTAAAACTAATGGGACTGTAGCAACTGTGTTGGCATCAAAATCTGGGGTGTAAATTAAGTTTCTATTAAAGCGTTGATTGACATATTAATGTCACGATAGTACTGGAGAAAAGTTGAAAAAAAACGGACCCCTCTGACACTACGTTAAATTGTGACGTGTCATGACGTAACGTACAGCACGCATAATGCAACTCGTTCTGTGTCGTACAGCCTCTCCACCAGGTGTAGCACTTCTATCGCAGATTAAAAACAAGAAAGGGACAGGGTAAGGGGGGGATACCTAGTCGATTGTACAACTGAATCCGTGGAGGCTGGTAACTTGACAAATTGAGGAGGATGGGAGACCACGGTATAGGCGCGGAACACAGGGAGACCACAAAGTGTGTTTCAAAAATCAAAGACAAATTATTTTAACCTAAAGCATTTAATAAAGACATTTATAGTTCAATATTATGGGGAATGGGAATGATTGAATGAGGGTATGAGGCTTGAGTTGAGGTGTTCAGAGGCTTGACCAGTGCAGGACAGGATTTTACTGGGAAGACAAAAAACAATAACACAAGACACTACACAGTTAGACAAAAGAGCTAAGAATGAGTTAGTCCAAGCAAGGAGTAAAATAATTGATGTGTAATAATGTGATTGTGTATGTGATTTGACTCTACATACAGTAATGAGAGAAAATTGATAGGGGTACTCACAGCGCTTGGAAGGGAAACATTCAATGTGCCAGTGGATGAGCGGGCACATCAGACGTCATGGCTTCAGTTCATGTCAGGAGAAAGTTGACAATGGTAGTGGAGTAGTCATTACCTCTTAATCATGGAGCATGAGGGGACTTGTCTGTAGATACAAATAGCAGATGCATTCCATTACAGCTGCGCAATATAACTCACAGGGCTGAACTTGCGTTATGCATGTTTGCATCATGCAGGCCTATGCAACTGTAGGCCTAATAAAAAACGGACACATCTGTCATCACTATTATGTTGATTTGATTAATTTTGGATTAAAAACATATAGGCAGCCTAGCCAACCCAATTCTGAATATAATCAACATTTGATCACTTTCACATTTTCTCCTGACACACAAATGGACTATAAATACATAACGTTACCATTTAGTTACCCTGACCAGATGGACAGGGCACATAGGCTGTATGCAGCTGCTATTATTAGTAGCCTACAGTTGAACAGACTGAAAAATCATCTTGTTTTCATACCATACCGCATGTCAGATTTCTAATGTTTAGAAGGCTGCTGCAACATTTATGTCATGACTTTTTGCTTGTGTCTGTCTAGAGTGAATATGTTATCATCTTTGCAAAATAAATATCGGAGGAAAGTGCAAACGCCTACTTGAGCACACGCAAAAATATTTCCTGCGTCAACCTCTCTTTAATCTCACTTTTTTTTATGGATGATAGCTATCAAATCATTCAGAATTGTTTTCGACATCCCAGAAAAGATGTTCAGCATGTAAAGAATCTTAACGTGCAGTACAGGCGACTTGATGAACGGCTCCCTGTTAACCAGCTTGTATTGAACGCCCTCACCTTTCATCCTTTTTCATGAAACTGATCTCAGGCAGAGGTCGACCCTTGCTTTTAATTCGCACCTATCCGTGTACCCCAGAGAATGATAGGGGTTCTTAACACACAGAACCCCCATAATGCGCTGTGGCACAATCCCAATACAATGCACTAGGTTCATTCTCTGATCCTACGTCTATGATTGGATGGACATGTCAGTTCATACTGCAAAAGCTTTGATTGGTTGGAGGACATCCCCCGGAAGTGGTCATAATTACCATGCATGTCTACCAGCCTCCTAGTTTTTGTATTGAAATCAATGTAGCCAGAGGAGGATGGAAGCACACTGTCCTCCGGCTACACCATGGTGATAGCCCAGACAGTGCTGTTGAAGTTACTGTTGACCTTCATTGCAAAACAGTGTATTTTAACTAATTGTTTGGTAACATATGAATATATTTAGTATAGTTTTATCTAAAAAGGATAACTTATTTAAAATGAATTTTCACTGAAGAGGATGGTCCTCCCCTTCCTCTGAGGAGCCTCCACTAAACTGAAGGATTTCATTTTTTGCATCATCACTGCAAGCCATCATGACTCTCAAAAGCCGTGACAGCCGCTCTTTACTTCTGAAGATAACTTTAGCGCCGCCCTATAAAAACTATTTCAAAATCGACACAAATCTTCAAATAGGTATGGAATGACACATTATATAAACTCTTTATGGTGTTTTATTTACAATTTAGAGGTGATGAGTTGGACAGATCGGGTGAAAAAAGCCGTTTCCCTACACAGCTTATCTCTCCCTTTCCGAGTCACACAGTAGATTTCTCGTGATACGGAAGGTTTTGCTTGTTTTTAAAAATACCTGACGGAGCACAGTGCCTTCTTCAACCATGCAGAGACGGGCAGCATTAATGGCAGAAAAATCATAAATTATTGCTTTTACATATGCCATGTGAACATTTCCTCAGAATAAATCAAACAGGATTGGAAGAATATGGAGCTAGAGATACCACTAGATGGGGGTATCGAACACAGAGGCAATGTACCAGTTACAGAAAACCCTTCAATAACAATTCTTCATTCGTGCCTGATGCGTTTTGTCTGGAGAAGATTACCTCTGAGAAATGCCGTGCAATAGGGGATTTGTTCTGTAATGCGTGTTCTTATCTGTCTACTGGTTTTGCTTATTGCATGGACAAGAGATAAGGTATATGACGTTAGAAGAGCTGCATGTGACAACCTGTTTGATAGTGTATTGTTTGCCAGTGGTAGAGCTGCTGAATACCATCACTTCTTTACAGGAATCCTTATATGCCGCACAAATACGGCAGGGATAGAATCCAGTCACCTCGTCCAGTCTTCCGTGATTTATTTTCAGGGGGGGAACATGAGTGTCGGCCCAAACAATGAAGTCCTTGACATTCCTGGCCCTGTAGAGTGAAAATATTTGTTTTGTTATGCAGGATCAGCCATGAGCACATTCCAATGTTTCTTAATCACTACCTTGATGTCATCACTCAAAAAGGGAATATGTACAGTGAGGGAAAAAAGTATTTGATCCCCTGCTTATTTTGTACGTTTGCCCACTGACAAAGAAATGATCAGTCTATAATTTTAATGGTAGGTTTATTTGAACAGTGAGAGACAGAATAACAACAAAAATCCTGAAAAAATGCATGTGAACATTTTTATTAATTGATTTGCATTTTAATGAGGGAAATAAGTATTTGACCCCTCTGCAAAACATGACTTAGTACTTGGTGGCAAAACCCTTGTTGGCAATCACAGAGGTCAGACGTTTCTTGTAGTTGGCCACCAGGTTTGCACACATCTCAGGAGGGATTTTGTCCCACTCCTCTTTGCAGATCTTCTCCAAGTCATTAAGGTTTCGAGGCTGACGTTTGGCAACTCAAACCTTCAGCTCCCTGCACAGATTTTCTATGGGATTAAGGTCTGGAGACTGGCTAGGCCACTCCAGGACCTTAATGTGCTTCTTCTTGAGCCACTCCTTTGTTGCCTTGGCCGTGTGTTTTTGGTCATTGTCATGCTGGAATACCCATCCACGACCCATTTCCAATGCCCTGGCTGAGGGAAGGAGGTTCTCACCCAAAATTTGACGGTACATGGCCCCGTCCATCGTCCCTTTGATGCGGTGAAGTTTTCCTGTCCCCTTAGCAGAAAAACACCCCCAACGCATAATGTTTCCACCTCCATGTTTGACGGTGGGGATGGTGTTCTTAGGGTCATAGGCAGCATTCCTCCTCCTCCAAACACGGCGAGTTGAGTTGATGCCAAAGAGCTCAATTTTAGTCTCATCTGACCACAACACTTTCACCCAGTTGTCCTCTGAATCATTCAGATGTTCATTGGCAATCTTCCGATGGGCATGTATATGTGCTTTCTTGAGCAGGGGGACCTTGCGGGCGCTGCAGGATTTCAGTCCTTCACGGCGTAGTGTGTTACTGATTGTTTTCTTGGTGACTATGGTCCCAGCTGCCTTGAGATCATTGACAAGATCCTCCCGTGTAGTTCTGGGCTGATTCCTCACCGTTCTCATGATCATTGCAACTCCACGAGGTGAGATCTTGCATGGAGCCCCAGGCCGAGGGAGATTGACAGTTCATTTGTGTTTCTTCCATTTGCGAATAATCGCACCAACTGTTGTCACCTTCTTACCAAGCTGCTTGGCAATGGTCTTGTAGCCCATTCCAGCCTTGTGTAGGACTACAATCTTGTCCCTGACATCCTTGGAGAGCTCTTTGGTCTTGGCCATGGTGGAGAGTTTGGAATCTGATTGATTGCTTCTGTGGACAGGTGTCTTTTATACAGGTAACAAGCTGAGATTAGGAGCACTCCCTTTAAGAGTGTGCTCCTAATCTCAGCTCGTTACCTGTATAAAAGACACCTGGGAGCCAGAAATCTTTCTGATTGAGAGGGGGTCAAATACTTATTTCCCTCATTAAAATGCAAATCAATTAATAAAAATTTTCACATGCGTTTTTCCGTTTTGTTGTTATTCTGTCTCTCACTGTTCAAATAAACCTACCATTCAAATTATAGACTGATAATTTCTTTGTCAGTGGGCAAACGTACAAAATCAGCAGGGGATCAAATACTTTTTTCCCTCACTGTAAAGGTGCAGACACATCAATGTATTTTTTTACTTTTATCCCTTCTGGATGAGGTCTCATCACTGGTACGTGCTCTGCTGAGAATGGCTTGCTTCAAGGGTATGAGCGGGCCTCAAACGGTCTAAACATTTTCATAGCCTCATTTTCAAAGTCTGTTTTACCAGTACAAAGGCACTTCAGTCTTAGATATTGTGTGTACGGTAATCCCTTCTTCAGAAATGTGGGATGCGTACTAGAGGCATGTACAGTAGGATACCGTTCTTGTCTGTGGGCTTTGTATACAAAATAGTGTACAAGGACCCTGAGTCAAGGCGCACAATGGTATCAAGGAAATAAATCATTTATCCTCACATGTACCGTTCTGAGTCTTAAATGTCTAGATCAAGGTAATCTATTCTTAATCAGTTTCCTAAATCAAACACTAAATAAAATGTATGAACACTTAAAACAGTGAATAACTAATAAATGTATAGGAGTAATCATCCAAGGCTGCCACCTCATTTCTAATAGAGTTACTCTTACTATTAGGTTTACTCTTAAAGCGTGTAACATTCTCAGCCTGCAGCACTATTCTATTTTGAAGTAGCCTCGGCCAATTAAGTATGAATTTTCCCTCAAAACATTCATACTTTCAGGCCAAAGATCTAGCGGCTGAGAACATTCTAGGACCTGTTCTAATCACAAAGTATTAATTTCCTGTGACATCCTACAATATTTACTACACCCTAAGGTTCTAGTTTAGTAGCAGGCACCTGCTGACTCCCTAGTGAACATTTTAAATCTTACCAACAAGCCATAGATTTAGGATCAGTGTTTGACGCTTATTTTTAGCCCAATTGAGTTATCTCAGATTGGTCTCTCTGCGTAAAAGATTCCCAGTGAATTAGGATTGTCATCTGACAGTGGTCATAGTGAGACATTGATTCAGTAGACAGGATCTCTGTTACATTGTGTTTAGGGGACAGTAGTTCAACACTATTACCAGATGGAGGTCACGATAAAAACCCATCCCTAAACTCTCTTTAGTGTTGTATTCTTCAATGACCGTGCTGTGTAACTGGCTCGACAACAGCACGTTCTTGCTATGTAAGGGAGAGGGTCATGTTCAAAATACAACTCCTTTTTGTACTCTGTGCTTGGCATGTAATGCCGATGTAAGTGCCTGAGTTGTTGTGACGTTACATTCCTGTAACAACTTGTGGTTAATTAATCATAAACCGTCAATGTGTTGCTTAATAGAGGAAAAGGGTGTGCTTCTGGTTGACGTGAAATTGATATTACCAAATGGCACTATATTCCCTTTATAGTGAACTACTTTTGATCCGCTTCCATAGGGCTCTGGTCAAAAGTAGTGCACCATGTAGGGGATCGTGCACCATTTAGGACGTAGCCACAGAGTTTTAATCACGTTAGAGGTTAGGATTGTTTTAATATGATGCCACCCTCTGGTTTCCATAGTGATCAAAGTTAGAGTATTGGATGTGTTTTCACTTATGTTGATCCCCATGGACACCGAGAAATGAATCCATCATTAAAGTTGGTTTATGAAGTATGATTACCTTTTATTTCCCCCATAAATTGGCCTCCAAGAACAGAGGCACTCTGTTGATAACTTTACAGACACTGCGCTCTGGTGGCAGATGGTGGAAGTTGACACAGATCTGGGATTGTATGCAGATTAACTTTTATTGTAAAAAGTATTTTGTCTGGAGGCAAAACTGAGCGATTTCCCCTGAGATAGGCCCGCTGCAAAGTCAAAATTGGCTATTGTAAAAATTCATGAAAACAGAAATGTGCTTTATGGTCTTAATTTAAGATTAGGGTTAGCAGTGGGGTTAGATTTTATGACTTTGTGGCTCTAGTGACCACTCTGCAGAGCTGCCTCCAGAACAATGAAAAATGCTAACCTGTAGCGTCTCAAGAGTTGGACTGCTGATCCCCCTGTCCATTTATTCACATTCATTATGATCTAAAAGGGAAAACCTATTCTAGATCAGCACTCCTACTCTTAAGACATTTTGTGAATAAAGGCCCTGAATACATTACTGAGTTACTTAGACAGTCAGATTTGGCTTAAAATCCGTGCCTTCACAAATATGATAATATATTTGCAGATGTTTGGATCTACTTCCATGATGTCCTCCTGGTGAAATATTCCCAGCAGCTGAATGGGGTCAATGTTGTCAGTGGACCCATCTTTGACCAGCACTACGATGGACACTTTGATGCTCCCACAGTTAGCACACTGTAAGTGGTCATCAACCAGGAGTTTTTTTGTGGGTGTGGGGTTTTGATTCTCGGTTGTAATCTATGAAATAAATAAATGTAAGATTTACATTTAACTCATTTAGCAGGGGATACAATGCTATAACACAGTATTGACCCCGGCCTATTCGCCTCTCTAATCGTATCTCTCTCTATCCTGCAGACACGAGGCTCCCATCCCCACTCACTTCTATGTGATCCTGACCAGCTGTGGGAACTCGTCCTTCTCCCCTGCTGACTGCCAGGGTCGTCTGGAGACCTCATCCTTCATCCTCCCCCATAGACCTGACCACTCTGAGACCTGTGCTGTGAGTCACATCGGCTGTCTGTCTGTCTAGCTGTCCTCTTATTGTTTCCTATAGGGTCACCTGGAATCCTTTTGAGGAAATCTAATGTGATCACAACTGGGTCAAATAGAGGCTGTATGTTTAACAGTGTTGCTTCTGTCCCTCTCCTCGCCCCAACCTGGGCTTAAACCAGGGACCCTCTGAACACATTGACAACTGCCTCCCATGAAGCATCGTTACCTATAGCGCCAAAAAAGCAGAGGTCCTTGCAGAGCAAGGGAAACAACTACTTCACGGTCTCGGAGCGAATGACTTATCGATTGAAATGCTACTAGTGCGCACCGCTAACTAGCTAGCCATTTCACAACGGTTGCAACTGTAAAATACGTTTAAATACCACTTTATTTAGTTTGCCCTGTACAATGCAACCAATGATATAGTCCCAGAAGTGCAAATTCCGAACTTAATCAAGTGCAACTCAATTATGTTAAGGTATTTGAAAGTATATGTGTATTTGACCTAGTTCTGGAGATAATGTTTGTAAAGAATATTGTTACAGTGAATAAGCCCTCCTCTCCCTGTCTCCTCAGAATGGCTCAGACTTCCAGTGGGTTCAGGAATGGGCCCAGTTCCACGCTGCCCGGGTCCGAGACGTAGAGCTCCTTACTGGACTCAGCTTCTACCACGACAGGATATCAGTGGAGGAAACGCTACAGCTCAAGACATTTTTACCGACTTTCTAAGATCCCATGAAGTCACCTCAGGAGGGTTTTGGTACTATCATTTTATTATTAGGCCTTATTACACAAATATGAAGGTAAGACATTTTGGGCTAAACATGTAGTTCTGGATCCCATGAAAACAAAAAAGTGTAATCATTATATTTAAGTGCATGAAACGGAGTAAAGAGTTCTGTTTAAGTCAGAAACCGCCTGAAAGTCGTTTGGCCTTCAATCCCTCAAACTTCAAACCAGCAACATTAGACATACATAAAGACTGTGTGGAAAAAGAAAGAAGCCATGTTATGAGTCTAATATAATAGACCATTGTCAGTTTGGACTTTACCAGAACACTGTACCAAAAAGTCATCATTACATCCATGTACTGCTCTGCTGAATCCCAAACGCCACTTGTTCATCCCAGAAACGTGTTCATCCCAGGGGGAAAGAGAGAGAACAGAACATAAGAAGACAGGGGAACTGTTTTAGAAAACACATTTTCATGCCTTAGGATTTTATGCGACAAAGTGATTATAATAGCTGGGACATTTTCTGGAAATCTCAGACATTCCGGAATGGAAACGTTAGTATAAGGACTGAAACACTGCCATTATTTTTGACTCAGGTGTGATTTGCGGAGTTGGCTGAAAGACATGGCATTTACGCCAAAATGAGAATTTAGTGAAAGGACAAAAGTGTTTGGTCTACAAGAACAAATAACAGAAAATGTTTATGCTCGCACTTGCCAAATGTTGCCAATGTATGTTTTACTTTATTATAGTTTTTGTTAATATTGATGTTTTTTTATTGCTCTGTAAATGTAAGGTTGTGAAGTTTGATGTCAGCAACTGAGATTAAATTCTTGATAGGACTAGTGTGTTTGCAAATGTGTATGCATGTGATTTGGGTCATGACAGAAACTGAAAGTATTACCAAATATAGCATTACTCAAAATAATACATACACAGTGAAACATCTAGATCCAGTACATAAAATCCAATGTTGTTAACGAACATTCCATTTGGGGGCAACACTGTCACATGGAAAATCTCTTACTGTTAGTTGGTCTTCTACTGACGTTCCGAATTGGAAGACTTTTTCAGAAGTGTGTCTAGTAATTCATCCACAACAAGCAACTGACAAGTCAAGGGCACTGTGACATGGGTTAACCTAAAACACCTCCATTATTGTCCAATTAAGTGGCAACGAAGATTGAATTTCTCACACATCTGCCAGTAATGACCGCTATACTGACAGTGGTACACAGTTCCCTACAAAGAATGGGCAGGAATGACCTTGGGGACTCATGAAGCGTCGTTTTAAAAAGCAAGACCACAACAAAACATCTCACAATGGGATTCCAACAACACTGGGTAATTTGACAGAAACATGTCTGCCACTGCTACACTCAGCAGCCCCGTATAACTGGCCCTCAACAAAGAAAACAAAAGGAAGAAGAAATTGCACACTCGTCCACTTCAACAAACCTCATTCACCTCAGCTCTGTAAGGCTGCAGTTGTGTGACAGCAGGAAGGAAGGAAGCATAAAGTGAAGTGTGTTTCCCCTGTTGCTTTGATTGCCTCTTCATAAGAATCGGTCTCTCAGGGTGACCACTCATAAGCACAACGCTGCACTGAGGTAAGACTCTGTCTTCATCTGACTGTTTCACTTTCTGGGGGAGATGCTGTTTCAGGAGGACATGGTTCATGCAGATGATAACTGTTCTTCAGTAAGTGCCACCATTGATTTTCATTAGATTTAGTTTGCCATAACGGCATTTTATGGATAAAATAAAGAAACAAGCGTATTCCTTGAGGAGAACTCCTCAAGGCCTTGTCAGCTTGGTAGTCTGTTTAAACTCTGCTGGATGATGATTAGGAGTCAACCCTTCCAGTGGCATCCACAGAATAGGCCTATTGACTGTCATTCCTGTTTATTTTGTTACTGCAATGCTCAGCAGTATGCTAAAGAGTTACATGACCTACAGTTTCTAAAGGGCAAGGATTTGTCTTAATAACTGCAAGCATTGTGTTTGACATTTATTTTATTCTCAATCTGCTGCAAAGCAATGCATAGATTTCTATTGTGCTTGTTTAATTTAACTTTGTGTTGTCAAAGTCATGCCATTAAATATCTCCATTGTCCTGCTAAACACTAAGCATGCCAGCGATCAATAATTTCAATGGGGGAAAGGATTTACTAATTTATTGAATGGTAGGTATTAGGTATCAGATGTTTCATTTGTCTAGCGTAAACAGCGATCAATAGTTCTGTATGAGTGTTGAGTGAATGTTATCATTGTGAAATATGGGGGTTATCTGCAAAGCTCACAAAGGACGTTGCAGCGGAAAGCTGACCAGGACTGCCTCAGCTGACCAAACACTAGCAGTACCAGACAGGTCAAACAGTCACAAAGCTCTGTGTTTGGACTGTGTGACCAGACAATAGGTTCAGACTTTGAGATCAAAGAGCTTTCAATAGTGATGAGGCAATGGTTAACTAAGGGTCAGACAGAGACAGACTATACTGCACTAGGAGCTCCTCTTTTGTGCGGAACAGTGTTGGAATCAATTCCATTTCCCTGGTGGGAAATTTGTGAATTGAAAAGGAATTTCCCCAAATCTGGATGAGAAATGCAACCTATTCCGAGGATCTTTATTTGGTATCTGTGGTGATCTGTGAAGATGCAGAAAGGGTGGAGTCCTCTTTCGCTATGTACACCTCTTTGGCAGAGTTGAGTGGTGCCTGTATTGGTTAGTAGCAAGCTAACTCAGGGCTTCCAGGAAACATCTATCTGCTAGGGAAATGTGTCAGAGGGCCCCATATAAGTTTAGTGCAGTTCTCACAGCAGACACACACACACACACACACACACACACACACACGTGTCCTCTTACTGTCACTACTGTGGTGGTATGCGATCGGGTTACTGTCACTTCTGGGAAGTCATCATCCCCTTTTAACCACACTTAAGCTGAATCATGGTGGTCTAACTTGTGCCTGTATTCATGAAATGAGTGCATTTCACCATGACTGTTCAAATGTCAGTCAGAAACTGACTGACATTTGCCACTCAAATTTAGCACTGCCAATGGCATTGAAGTCAGACTAAAGCAGGAGCTCCCAAGTTTTTCCATTTTGATATCAGAAAAATGTTGTAAAAATGTTGTAAAAATATATGTAATTAACAGACCGTTTACTTTTTTACTTGGGTCGATGGAAGTCAATTGAAAACATTCTAACAGTACTTCTGATCGTCTTCTCAACTCACCATGTGGGGCTATGGCAGTCAATTGCAAATTAGTCTGACATAATGTCTCTTACCTCACCACCACCAATGAGATGGGTGTGCTTGATGCATGTCACGTCAGAGCTTCTCAAAGTTAGGGGACGTGGTCGACAGTGCACACCTCATCTCTGCAGTCACATCTGACCTGGATCGATATTTAGTTTTAATGCAGACGAGAGCACTGAATCCAGCTTCACACAGATATGAGCTGGCGAAGGGTAGCCTACCATTAGTTTGATGGTGCTTTCAAGACAATTGGGAACTCTGAGAAATATGAGGTCAAATCATGGCTTTAGTGATCTTTAGGTCGGAAAGGCAGAGCTCTAGAAACAGGCCAGAGTTCCCGAATTCTGAGTTGGATGACCTTTCAAAACAATCTTCCCAGTCAGAGCTTGTTTCTTTCAGAGTTCCCAGTTGTCTTGAACGCACTAAAGTCGGAAGAGTCAAACAAATTGGGAAGTAGTTCCCAAAGTGCTCTTCTAAGCATTGGAGGTGAGCAGTCATCACTCTTGTGGGACACTTACTGATGCTGTTTTCTGTTATTTTCTTTTTTATTACACAGAAAGTCAACCAAGTCTTTATTTGGTATTTTTTTTTTACATCCATTGTGAATGACAACCGTTCCTCTATCAATGCAAAAAATCGTTCCAACACTCCCCCTCAATAACCACCAAGCCTCGGTGTGCTCTGATCTCATATCGCCACATAGTTTTGCTAACAGGCGTGCATCCATTTGGAGAGCATTAAGCTGGACATTTTTTTTGTCGTTCAGTCAGTTTCCTCTTGATTGCTAGCAATAGCATTAATTCTAATGCTCTCTCTCTCTGTCAGTTATCTGACAAAGGTACTGATGTGAGTTTCTGTGCCTCTGCCTACATACACATTGTTTTCACCAGGGGTGCAACATTGGTTTTAGAAGTGGGGGGGGAACAAATTATTATAATAAAACATGAAAAAATTATCTACTCGGATAAACACTTCCAACAGCCTACCCGACCGCTCTGAGACGTCCGCAAGGTCCTAAACTACACCGTTGCCTTGTTTTGTATCACATTCCAATTATAAAACTGGGGGGCAAAAATGCAGTTTCAGAATGTGTATGGGGGGGCATGTCCCCCATGTCCCCAGTGAAAGTTACGGCGCTGGTTTTTACCATATCAATTGCAGCGGTGAAATCAGTCTCTGCAAGAGTGTGTGGTTTCATAGCGTAGCGTTTGCCATTCAAGGTGGGAATGATTCAAGAGCAACTGTCAAGTACGGCATTTTCCCATGATCTAAGGGCACTCTCTGGTTGAATTGGATCTTTTAGATTTGAACAATTTTCATTTAGGTTTTTAAGGTTAACCACATTACAATGATTCTGAGATGCAAATATGATATTATTAAGAGAATGCCAAGAGTGTGCAAAACTGTCATCAAGGCAAATAGTGGCTACTTTGAAGAATAAAAAAAAAAACTCTAAAATGTGTTTAACACTTTTTTGGTTACTACATGATTCCATATGTGTTATTTAAAAGTTTTGATTTCTTCACTATTATTCTACAATGTAGAAAATAGTCAAAATAAAGAAAAACCCATGAATGAGTAGGTGTGTTCAAACGTTTTACTGGTGCTGTATATATACCCATAGTTAAATAGTGCATTCAGAAAGCATTCAGACCCCTTCACTTTTTCCACATTTTGTTACTTTACAGCCTTATTCTAAAATGTATTATATTACTTTTTCCCCTCATCAATCTACACACAACACCCCATAATGACAAAGTGAAAACAGGTGTTTTGAAATATTTGCAAATGTATTAAAAAACAGATACCTTATTTACATAATTATTCAGAACTTCTGCTATGAGACTCGAAATTGAGCTCAGGTGCATCCTGTTCCATTGCTCATCCTTTAGATGTTGCTACAACTTGATTGGAGTCCACCTGTGGCATATTCAATTGATTGGACATGATTTGGAAAGGCACACACCAGTGCATGTCAGAACAAAAACCAAGCCATGTGGTCGAAAGAATTGGCCGTAGGGCTCAGAGACAGGATTGTGTCGAGGCACAGATCTGGGGAAGGGTACCAACACATTTCTGCAGCATTGAAGGTCCCCAAGAACACAGTGGTCTCCATCATTCTTAAATGGAATCATTTTGGAACCACCAAGACTCTAGAGCTGGCCGCCCGGCCAAACTGAGCAATCTGGGGAGAATGGCCTTGGTCGGGGAGGTGACCAAGAACCCGATGGTCACTCTGACAGAGCTCCAGAGTTCCTCTGTGGAAATGGGAGAACCTTCCAGAAGGACAACCATCTCTGCAGCACTCCACCAATCAGGCCTTCATGGTAGAGTGGCCAGACGGAAGCTACTCCTTAGTAAAAGGCACATGACAGCCCTCTTGGAGTTTGTCAAAAGACACCTAAAGGACTCTGACGATGAGAAACAAGATTCTCTGGTCTGATGAAACCAAGATTGAACGGCACGGCTCATCACCTGGCCAATACCATCCCTACAGTTGCAGCATGGTGGTGGCAGCATCATGCTGTTGGGAGGTTTTTCAGCGGCATGGACTGGGAGACTAGTCAGGATCGAGGGAAAGATGAAAGGAGCAAAGTACAGCATCATCCTTGATGAAAACCTGCTCAACAGCGCTCAGGACCTCCAGACTGGGGCGAAGGGTCATTGTTCCAACAGGACAATGAACCAAGACAACACTGGAGTGAATTTGGGACAAGTTTCTGAATGTTCTTGAGTGGCCCAGCCAAAGCCTGAACTGAACCTGATCGAACATCTCTGGAGAGACTTGAAAAAAGCTGTGCAGCGATGTTCCCTATCTTACCTGACGGAACTTGAGAGGATCTGCAGAGAAAAATGGAAGAAACTCCCCAAATCAGGTGTGCCAAGCTTGCACCGTCATAGCCACGAAGATTCGTGGATGTAATCGCTGCCAAAGGTGCTTCAATAAAGTACTGAGTAAAGGGTCTTAATACTTACAGTTGAAGTCGGAAGTTTACATACACTTATGTCGGAGTCATTAAAACTCGCCTTTCAACCACTCCACACATTTCTTGTTAACAAACCATAGTTTTGGCAAGTCAGTTAGGACATCTACTTTGTGCATGACACAAGTAATTTTTCCAACATTTGTTTACAGACAGATTATTTCACTGTATCACAATTCCAGTGGGTCAGAAGTTTACATACACTAAGTTGACTGTGCCTTTAAACAGCTTGGAAAATTCAAGAAAATTATGTCATGGCTTTAGAGGCTTCTGATAGGCTAATTGACATTTCAGTCAATTGGAGGTGTACCTGTGGATGTATTTCAAAGCCAACCTTCAAACTCAGTGCCTCTTTGCTTGACATCATGAGAAAATCAAAAGAAATCAGCCATGACCTCAGAAAAAAGATTGTAGACCTCCGTAAGTCTGGTTCATACTTGGGAGTAATTTTCAAATGCCTGAAGGTACCACGTTCATCTGTACAAACAATAGTACGCAAGTATAAACACCATGGGACCACGCAGCCGTCATACCGCTCAGGAAGGAGACGCGTTCTGTCTCCTAGAGATGAACGTACTTTGGTGCGAAAAGTGCAAATCAATCCCAGAACAACAGCAAAGGACCTTGAGAAGATGCTGGAGGAAACAGGTACAAAAGTATCTATATCCACAGTAAAACAAGTCTTCTATCAAAAGGCCGCTCAGCAAGGAAGAAGCCACTGCTCCAAAACCGCCATTAAAAAAAGCCAGACTACGGTTTGTAACTGCACAAAGAATGTACTTTTTGAAGAAATGTCTTCTGGTCTGATGAAACAAAAATAGAACTGTTTGGCCATAATGACCATCGTTATGTTTGGAGGAAAAAGGGAGAGGCTTGCAAGCCGAAGAACACCATCCCAACCGTGAAGCACGGGGGTGGCAAACATCATGTTGTGGGGTTGCTTTGCTGCAGGAGGGATTGGTGCACTTCACAAAATAGATGGCGTCATGAGGAAGGGAAATGATGTGGATATATTGAAGCAACAGTCAGGAAGTTAATGCTTGGTCGCAAATGGGTCTTCCAAATGGACAATGACCCCAAGCATACTTCCAAAGGTGTGTCAAAATGGCTTAAGGACAACAAAAAACTTCCGGCGCCGACAGAGATGGCCGCCTCGCTTCACGTTCTCAGGAAACTATGCAGTATTTAGTTTTTTTATGTATTACTTCTTACATTGTTACCCCGGGAAATATGAAGTTTTATTACATACAACCGGGAGGAACTATTGTACATAAGAGCAACGTCAACTTACCAACATTACGACCAGGAATACGACTTTCCCGAAGCGGATCCTCTGTTTGGTCCACCAACCAGGACAATAGACTGCGGTCTTTTGGTCAGGCTACGTAGATGGGCACATGGTGCACCTCTCCCGAGTATTTTACTTGCCAATGTCCAGTCTCTGGACAACAAGGTGGACGAAATACGAGCAAGAGTTGCCTTCCAGTGAGACATCGGCGACTGCAACGTTCTTTGCTTCACGGAAACATGGCTCACTCAGGACACGTTATGAGTCGGTACAGCCACATGGTTTCTCCACACATCGCGCTAACAGAAACAAACATCTATCTGGTAAGAAGAAGGGTGGGGGTGTGTGTCTTATGATTAACGAGTCGTGTGATCATAACAACATACAGGAACTCAAGTCATTTTGTTCACCTGACATAGAATTCCTTAAAATCAAATGCCGACCACATTATCTATCAAGAGAATTCTCTTCGATTATAATCACAGCCGTGTATATCCCCCCTCAAGCTGACACATCGACGGCACTGAAAGAAATCCATTGGACTCTATGTAAACTGGAAACCACATATCCTGAGGCTGCATTTATTGTGGCTGGGGATTTTAACAAGGCTAATCTGAAAACAAGGCTCCCTAAATTTTATCAGCATATCGAATGTGCCACCCGGGCTGGTAAAATCCTGGATCATTGTTATTCAATTTCTGTGATGCATACAAGGCTATTCTCCGCACTCCTTTCGGCAAGTCTGACCATGACTCCATTTTGTTGCTCCCAGCCTACAGACAGAAACTAAAACAGGAAACGCCCATTCTCAGGTCTGTTCAACGCTGGTCCGACCAATCTGATTCCACGCTGCAAAATTGCTTCGAGCACGTGGACTGGGATATGTTCCGGATAGCATCAGACAACAACATTGATGTATACGCTGATTCGGTGAGCGAGTTTATTAGCAAGTGCATCGGTGATGTTGTACCCATAGCAACTATTAAAACCTTCCCCAACCAGAAACCGTGGATTGATGGCAGCATTCGCAAGCAAACTGAAAGCGCGAACCACTGCTTTTAACCAGGGTAAGGCGACCGGAAACATGACTGAATACAAACAGTGTAGCTATCCCTCCGCAAGGCAATCAAACAAGCTAAGCGTCAATATAGAGACAAAGTAGAGTCACAATTCAACGGCTCAGACACGAGAGGAATGTGGCAGGGTCTAAAGTCAATCACGGACTACAAAAAGAAAACCAGCCCCGTCGCGGCCCACGACGTCCTGCTCCCAGACAAACTAAACAACTTCTTTGATCGCTTTGAGGACAATACTTTGCCACCGACACGGCCCGCTACCAAAACATGCAGGCTCACCTTCACCGCAGCCAACGTCAGTAAAACATTTAAATGTGTTAACCCTCGCAAGGCTGCCGGCCCAAATGGCATCCCTGGTCGTGTCCTCAGAGCATGCGCAGACCAGCTGGCTGGTGTGTTTACAGACATATTCAATCAGTCCCTATCCCAGTCTGCTGTTCCCACATGCTTTAACTTCTCAGGGATCACTGGGGCGCTAGCGGGCTGCTCCCGACACTACCAGGTAAAATGTAAGGCGCCAAATTCAAAATCCAAAAGTTGAATTATTAAACATCCACCAATATACAAGTGTTCCATACTCATCAAAAGCTCTGTTTCTTGGCAATATCACAGCTTTGTCAGATTTCAAAAAGGCTTTACGGCGAAAGCAGCACATTTCATTGTTTGAGGGTAGCACCTCACATATTTTTCCCATAGCCATGAATCGATTAGCCATCATGGCACACACAACACATTTCACAGCGAAAACAAATCATTTACCTGTTGAAGAACTTCTGCTGAGGTCATCCTAAGTGTCCAACGAAGACAATCCATGGTTCTTTTGTTAGAAAAAGTAATGTATTTTATCCATAAATCCTCCATTTGGTTCGCGCGTTATAATCAGAAACGACAGCCTCCACTCCTCCATTGAAACTTGACGCAAACTCGTTCATCTTATACCTATAAACTTGTCCAAGAACAATCAAACATAGTTTTAAATGTATCCTTAGGAACACTTTTACGTATATTTACTATTATAAATCAACCGGAATATAAACTGATCGATAATGACGGTAAAGACACAGCGCGCTTTGTCGGGCGCCACAAGACTGGGTACTGTTTACATAAAGATACACTTCCTGGTTTGCTCTTATTCTCTGGTCTAAAGCATCCAAATTGAAAACTTACACTGTCTCGAGACTGTTGACATCTAAAGGAAGTGATGGGTACTGCATTCATATGCCCTTATATGGTCATTTTCATGAGGGAGGGGTGCCCAAATGAGCAATGTGTCAAAATCACTTTTTCCAGGACAGAAATTCCTCGGGGTTTTGCCTGCTATATGCGTTCTGTTTTACTCACAGACAAATGGTTAACAGTTTTGGAAAATTCAGAGTGTTTCCTATCCAATGGTACCAAATATGTGCATATCCTATTTTCTGTGCCTGAATGGGAGGCATTTTACTTTGGGCACGCCAGGCTCTCCAAAACCGACCCCTCAGCTGCCACTCCCTAACAAGTTAAGAGGGCCACCATTGTTCCTGTTCCCAAGAAAGCTAAGGTAACTGAGCTAAATGACTATCGCCCCGTGGCACTCACTTCCGTCATCATGAAGTGCTTTGAGAGACTAGTCAAGGATCATATCACCTCCATCCTGCTCCCACTCCAATTTGCTTACCGTCCCAATAGGTCCACAGACGACGCAATCACAATCACACTGCATACTGCCCTAACCCATCTGGACAAGAGGAATACCTATGTAAGAATGCTGTTCATCGACTACAGCTCAGCATTTAACACCATAGTACCCTCCAAGCTCGTCATTAAGCTCGTGACCCTAGGCCTCGACCCAGCCCTGTGCAACTGGGTCCTGGACTTCCTGACGGGCCGGCCCCAGGTGGTGAGGGTAGGAAACATCTCCACCCCGCTGATCCTCAACACTGGGTCCCCACAAGGGTGCATTCTCAGCCCTCTCCTGTACTCCCTGTTTACCCATGACTGTGTGGCCAAGCACGCATCCAACTCAATCATCAAGTTTGCTGACGACTACAGTGGTAGGCTTGATTACCAACAATGACGAGGCGGCCTACAGGGAGGAGGTGAGGGCCCTTGGGGGGTGAGGTGTCAGGAAAATAACCTCTCACTCAACGTCAACAAAACAAAGGAGATGATCGTGGACTTCAGGAAACAGGAGAGGGAGCACCCCCCTATCCACATTGACGGGACAGTAGTGGAAAAGGTGGAAAGTTTTAAGTTCCTCGGCGTACACATCACGGACAAACTGAAATGGTCCACCCACACAGACAGCGTGGTGAAGAAGGCGCAACAGCGCCTCTTCAACCTCAGGAGTCTGAAAAAATCTGTCTTGTCACCAAAAACACTCACAAACTTCTACAGATGCGCAATCGAGAGCATCCTGTCGGGCTGTATCATCGCCTGGTACGGCAACTGCTCCGCCCACAACCGTAAGACTCTCCAGAGGGTAGTGAGGACTGCACAACGCATCACCGGGGGTAAACTACCCACAGGACACTTACAGCACCCGATGTCACAGGAAGGCCAAAAAGATCATCAAGGACAACAACCACCCGAGCCACTGCCTGTTCACCCCGCTATCATCCAGAAGGCAAGGTCAGTACAGGTGCATCAAAGCTGGGACCGAGAGACAGAAGCTGTTTTTCAATCTCAAGGCCATCAGACTGTTAAACAGCCATCACTAACATTGAGTGGCTGCTGCCAACATACTGATTTAAATCTCTAGCCAATTTAAATAATAGGAATTGGATGTAACAAATGTATCACTAGCCACTTTAAACAATTTTGTATATCATGTTTACATATCCGACATTACTCATATCAAATGTATACACTGTACTCTAAACCATCTTCTGAATCTTGCCTATGCCATTCGGCCATCGACTCAAATCTCTAGCCACTTTAATAATTACAATTGGATGAAATAAATGTATCACTAGCCACTTTAAACGATGCCATTTATATAATGTTTACATATCCTACACTACTCATCTCATATGTATATATTGTACTCCATACCATCTACTGCATCTTGCCTACGCCGGTCAGCCATCGCTCATCCATATATTTATATGTACATACTCGTACTCATTCCTTTACACTTGTGTGTACGAGGGAGTTGTTGTGAATTTGTTAGATTACTTGTTAGATACTACTAGATACTACTACTGCATGGTCGGAACAAGAAGCACAAGCATTTCGCTACACTCGCATTAACATCTGCTAACCATGTGTATGTGACAAATAAAATTTGATTTGATTTGGAGTGGCCATCACAAAGCCCTGACCTCAATCCTATAGAAAATGTATGGGCAGAACTGAAAAAGTGTGTGCAAGCGAGGAGGCCTACAAACCTGACTCAGTTACACCAGTTCTTTCAGGAGGAATGGGCCATAATTCACCCAACTTATTGTGGGAAGCTTGTGGAAGGCTACCCGAAACGTTTGACCCAAGTTACACAATTTTAAGGAAATGCTACCAAATACTAATTGAGTGTATGTAAACTTCTGACCCACTGGGAATGTGATGAAAGAAATGAAAGCTGAAATAAATAATTCTCTCTACTATTATTCTGACGTTTCACATTCTTAAAATAAAGTGGTGATCCTGACTGACCTAAGACAGGGAATTTTTACTAGGATTAAATGTCAGGAATTGTGAAAACTGAGTTTAAATGTATTTGGCTAAGGTGAATGTAAACTTCTGACTTCAACTGTATGTAAATGTGATATTTCAGTTTGATAAAAGTTCTAAAAACTTGTTTTTGCTTTGTCATTGTGGGGTATTGTTTGTAGATTGATGAGGGAAAAAACGGTTTAATCCATTTTAGAATAAGGCTGTAATGTAACAAAATGTGGAAAGGGTCAAGGGGTCTGAATACTTTCAGAATGCACTCTATTATTAGTATTTTTTGTTGTTGTATTTATTATTATTTTTTTTACATTCTCCCCGCGACCCCATTTTCCTAACAGGCGAGCCCTAGTTTGGGAACCTCTTGGTAAAGACAGCATTTGAAAAACAGCTCTTGAAAATGCCTCATAAGAATTTTACAAACCCAACTTCAACTCCCTGCACTTCAAAGAAACAATGTGGGAGATATGTTTGCATAGCAACAACTGGAGTATAACTATATTATTATACCATTACTTTTGACTGTCTTGAAACATTTAAATAATGCTCAATCAATTAACATGATTTCATAGAAGAAAACAAAGCTGCTTCTGGTTTGTTACATGCTCTCTGCTACAGTCTTTAAAGGCCTATTTGACCACTGATGGGCAAAGTGCAGCGTGCCTTTAAAAGCATTTAAGGTTGATAACTAGTCGGAGTCTCCTGTCTATTCACTCTCTGAGACATAAGGATAAAGCTTCCCAAATGGAACCCTATTACCTATATAGTGCACTTCTTTAGAACACAGCCCATATGGCTCTGGTCAAAAGCAGTGAACTATGTAGGGAATAGGGTGCCAATTGGGACATAAAGACACTGCTGCTTCCCCTTTGGGCCCTAATCACATTTGACACTGATTGGTTACAGTGGCCCTCTGCTGCGCTGGATAATGGCAGAGACAAACCTTTATCTACCAACACAGGGTGGCATCCAGTCACTGATAAGGCTCTTTCCCCCTGTCTCTCCATACTTCACATCCCCACTTCCAAACAAAAATACACTCGCTCTGAGAAAGCAGGAAAAAAATAAAATAGAGGCATCGGTCGTTAATAATGCAGCGGTTGGCATTTGGCTGACGTGTGTGTGTGTGGTTCTGCTTTGTGCTGCCTTCAATGAAGCATTGCTACAGTACTGTAACAGCGGTAGGCAGCTTGCTGTGAGAGGAGCGTTCTGGGCCCTGTGGCCGGACCAAATGTGATTTACTATTCTGAGCAAAGCACTGTGACATTGACGTCGTAGGAGGAAATGAATCTACAGGAGTCGGAAGGAAGGGCGAGAAACGTTCAATGGGTTATCAAATGAATCTGATACTGTAGCACTTTCTATGCACAGCATCTAATTCTAAAGTTTATCATATGGCATTGTAATTCTGTTGGTATTTCACTGTTCTGCCTTAGTGAGTGGCCGTTATTGGGAGGACTACAATGACTGACTCACTGACTGGTTGCTCTTTTCTTGTCCTAGTGAGAAAAGTGTACATCAGTCATTGGACTTTGAGAAGAGGATCCCTGCGACTATAGGTCAAAGTTTACGCTCCCTGTCTGTCACTCTTTAGATGGATGCAACACTATGGAGGGGCTAGAGAGCAGCTCGTAAGAGGTGGGGCGGGTCACTGGAGCAGAAACATTGAGGACCAATCCATATTGAGGTCTGTGATGCGAAGCGGAGAGAGCTTCTGTGAATATCGTGACGGAAGATGGCATGTCTTTGACTGTGCAGCGAAATGAACATGACCTTCATTCTGCCCTCAGTCTGGTGACAAGTGATTACTTTGTCCAGCTTGTAGAAGCATCCGGTACCCAATAGAAAGAAACAGAAGGTGGAACAAAGGGAGGAGAGAGAAAAGGAGAGACTGGAGAGGTAGAGTGGGGAAGAGAGAAGAAGAAAATAAGAAGAAGAGTACAGAGTGGAAGCGAGAGAGAGAAAGAGACCCATTTTTAAAGATGGATCTGAGTCTGCTCAAGGCTCTGGAACGAGAGAAGGTTCTAGAGGTTCTTCAGAGGGACAAACTTCTGCGCAGCACTGAGGAGGACAGGATCAGGTAAACAATATTTTTCACTTTATTTAAGCCAAGCGCTTCACATTTACTGCATGAACACTGTACAACAACTCCCCTTTGAGGGGTTTTCAGGATCTGTGGAGACTGTAGCAATAACAATGATGCCCCTCAAAATAGGATTTATAGTTGTTTTATGGTTTATTAGAAAATATATGAGGCAGTCAATCTGAATGAATGCAGCAAAGCAGTTACTTCAAAAATGTACAGAAAATATAGATGTAAAGAGGACTGTAAGTACAGTTGTTAAAGAACTGCCATCGCTACTGTAACTCCACCTGCCACCATATGCTTTTACAGGAGGCTGAAGATGGAACTACAGGACATCCGGAGGAAAGGTGCAAAGAGTTTTGCCCGGCAATACAGCGAGAGGACGTGCGCCCGTTGTCAGAGGCCATTGGGCAAGTTCTGGAACTCGGGCGCTGTGTGCCGAGGCTGCAGTCACCGCATCTGCAACAAGTGCCGCGTTGGCGTGTCCGTGCTGGACTGGAAGTGCACCGTCTGCCACGCCTACAGGTAAGACGCATGTCAATGCCATAACATAGATGTCATGTCAGCGCCGTAACATAGACTTTTATGTTGTTACTATAACATACACTTTTATGTTAGTGCAATAACATACACTGTCATGTCAGCGCCGTAACATAGACTTTTATGTTGTTACTATAACATACACTTTTATGTTAGTGCAATAACATACACTGTCATGCCAGTGCCATAACATAGAATATCAGCACTATAACTGTGGTTGACTGTAATATTGACTAGCATTTTTATTGTTGTTATCCTCTAATCCTTATCAATGATTAAAGCGTTTTAACTTGTTGAGAGAATTAACTGACAAAAGGTACAGTATTTCCTTTGTAGTCTAAACGAAGGTTAATTCATCTAAAATTCACTTCTCAGGGAGGTGAAGTTCAGGTCTGGGGAGTGGTTTGTGGAAGAGAGGGCCAAGAAATTTTCACCTGATGCAGGTTTGTTTCCTATACTCATCACATGCCCCATTCACTCCTAATTAATATGCATAATTCACTCATAAATAATATGCCTTATACGGTATATCAACAAATACAGCTATACATTGCTTGTTAAATAATACCTCATACGGGAATATGTATTTTCAGTTGTTTGCTTAGTGATCTTCTACATCAGCTGACTTTGACTAAATAATGCATTGTTAGTTCTCTGCTACGACATTGCCTGGGAGAGTGGGAGAAAGTCCATAACAGCAATGTTACATTGTGTGTGTACTCAGTGCTGTTTCTAGGCATATGCAACATACAGTGCCTTCAGAAAGTATTCACACCCTTAGACTTTTTCCACATTTTGTTGTGTTACAGCCTGAATTTAAAATTGATTAAATTGCGTTTATTTTTGTGACTAATGTCAGAGGAATTATGTGTTTCTGAATTTGTACAAATTAATGAAAAATGTTCTTAAGTCACATAATAAGTTGCATGGACTCACTCTGTGTGCAACAATAGTGTCTTACATGATTTTTTTAATGACTACCTCATCTCTGTACCACACACATACAATTATCTGTAAGGTCCCTTAGTCGAGCAGTGAATTTCAAACACAGATTCAACCACAAAGTCCAGGGAGTTTTTCCAATGCCATGCAAAGAAGGGCACCTATTAGTAGATGGGTACAAATCGAAAAACAGACAGAATATCCCTTTGAGCACGAAGAAGTTTTTAATTACTCTTTGGATGGTGTAGCAATACACCCAGTCACTACAAAGGAAACCGCTCAGGGATTTCTTCATGAGGCCAATGGTGACTTTAAAACAGTTACAGAGTTGAATGACTGTGATGGGAGGAAATTGAGGAAATTGACTACAACACTGTAGTTACTCTACATTACTAACCTAATTGACAGAGTGAAAAGAAGGAAGCCTGTACAGAATAAAAATATTCAAAAAAATGCATCCTGTTTGCAAGAAGGCACTAAAATAATACATTTAAAAAATGTGGCAAAGCAATACACTTTTTGTCCTGAGTACAAAGCATTATGTTTGGGGCTAATCCAATACAACACATTACTGAGTAGCACTCAAGCATGGTGGAGCAGGAGACACCCACTAGAATCACTTCCTGTTGAACGTGGAACGTTTGAGAGCTCGGTTTGTTGTTTTGGAAAGTTTTGAAAACCTATTGAAAAAGTTTAGTTACTAGCTAGCTACCTTTTTGAGTTTGGATCCCACAACGCTGTTGGCATCAATTGCTGGGACTGCTACTATCTGTCCAGTGAGCCTGCTGACTAAGGCCGGATGTGAGGAGCTGCTTGGCGTAGCAGCTAGCTAGCTGCTTATCAAGTTAGCTGGGTTTTCTTGAGGGCTTGAACGCAACCCGCAACGCGGTTAGCAATTGTGGCGGATGGCCCCAGATTGTGGCTGTCTAGATCACTGCTGTTTGTTGTTGTTGTTTCCAATCTTCCCTGCGACCTGCCCTGTCTGGAACTGCGAGGAGTAATAGCGTAACCTATGTTGCTACCATGACAATGACCAAAACCCGTGGGAGTACCGTTGAAGACAATGGTGTCTATCTATCAGAAGTGAAGGATCTATTAAACAAACAAAAAAAAGGTTCTACAAGCAGTTGTTACAACAACAAGAAAATAGCTTGAAGTGTTGTGTCCAAATGCTGCTGTCAACGGCAGGTAGCCTAGTGGTTAGAGCGTTGGACTTGTAACCAGAGGGTTGCAAGTTCGAATCCCCAAGCTGACAAGGAAAAAAATCTGCCGTTCTGCCCCTGAACAAGGCAGTTAACCCACTGTTCCCCGGGCGCTGAAGACGTGGATGTCGATTAAGGCAGCCCCCCGCACCTCTCTGATTCAGAGGGGTTGGGTTAAATGCGGAAGACACATTTCGGTTGAAGGCATTTGGTTGTACAACTGACTAATAATGGTGACTTTGACTTTAATAAAAAAATGGACGACATGACCAAAGAGGTCCAGGACCTGAAGAACAGTTTGCAGTTCTCCCACGGTCAGCTCGATGAGTTTAAACAGAATGGCAAGATGACAACAATCAATCTGTAAGTCATTGAAAGAGGACATCAGTTCTGTATGTGAATCCATGATAACAATGACGGCGAAATCAGATTATGTCGAGGGACAATCAAGTAGGAACAATATTGTTGAGGACAGAATTGCAGAATCTCCACATGAGACCTGGACAGAGTCTGAGGACAAAGTGAGGGAAATGATCTTGGAGAAACTGAAGATGGACCACAGGAAGATTTAGGTTGGAGATTCATGAAATCAATAACTTGCCAACATCAGACAACATTAATATATTAGCCATTTCTGAGTCTCACTTAGATAATTAATTTGATGATACAGCAGTAGCATTACAATGATATAACATCTCTAGAAGACACAGGAATGCTTATGAGGGAAGTGTTGCTGTATATATTCAGAGCCATATCCCTGTAATACTTAGAGAAGATCTCATGTCAAGTGTTATTGAAGTTTTGCGGTTGCAGGTTCACCTGGCACATCTAAAGCCTTTTCTTTTTGGGTGTTGCTATAGGCCACCAAGTGAATGTGTGAAATGCTTGATAGTGTATGTGATGTAAACAGAGACGTCTACTTTCTCAGGGACATGAATATTGACTGGTTTTCATCAAGCTGTCCACTCAAGAGGAAGCTTCTCACTGCAACCAATGCCTGTAATCTGGTTAATCAACCTACCAGGGTATTTACTAACACTACAGGAACAAGATCATCCACATGTATTGATCATATTTTTACAAATACTGTAGAACTTTGTTCTAAATCTGTATCCGTACCCATTGGATGCAGTGATCACAATATAGTGGCTATATCCAGGAAAGTCAAAGTTCCAAAATCTAGGCCTAAAATAGTGTGTAAGAGATCATACAAAATATTTTGCTGTGACTCTTATGTGGTTTATGAAATTACTTCTTATAATTATTGATAAACATGTACCTGTTAAGAAACTGACTGTCAGAACTGTTAAGGCTCCATGGATTGATGAGGAATTGAAAAACTGTATGGTTGAAAGAGATGGGGCAAATGAGTGGCTAAGTCTGGCTGCACATGTAACTGGCTGACTTACTGCAAATTGAGACATTTTGTGACTTAACTTAACAAAAAGAAGAAACTGTATTATGAAGCCAATATCAATTATATAAAGAATGATGGAAAAAAAACTTGGAGTACTTTAAATGAAATTAGGGTCAGAAAGACAAAATCAGATGGCGTATTCATCACAAAACCATTTGATGTTGCCAATTATTTTTATGATTACTTAATTGGCAAAGTGGGTAAACTTAGGCAGGAAATGCCAACAACTAATCATACTCATGCATAAAAAAAATTATAATGAAAGAAAAGCATTGTAAGTTTGAATTTTGTAGTTAGTGTGGGAGAGGTGGAAAATAATGATGATGAGAAACCTCCTGGCATTGACAACATAGATGGAAAGCTACTGAGAATGGTAGGAGTGTCTACAGAGTCAGCTACAGTGGGGCAAAAAAGTATTTAGTCAGCCACCAATTGTGCAAGTTCTCTCACTTAAAAAGATGAGAGAGGCCTGTAATTTTCATCATAGGTACACTTCAACTATGACAGACAAAATGAGGGAAAAAAAATCCAGAAAATCACATTGTAGGATTTTTAATGAATTTATTTGCAAATTATGGTGGAAAATAAGTATTTGATCACATACAAACAAGCAAGATTTCTGGCTCTCACAGACCTGTAACTTCTTCTTTAAGAGGCTCCTCTGTCCTCCACTCGTTACCTGTATTAATGGCACCTGTTTGAACTTTTTATCAGTATAAAAGACACCTGTCCACAACCTCAAACAGTCACACTCCAAACTCCACTATGGCCAAGACCAAAGAGCTGTCAAAGGACACCAGAAACAAAATTGTAGACCTGCACCAGGTTGGGAAGACTGAATCTGCAATAGGTAAGCAGCTTGGTTTGAAGAAATCAACTGTGGGAGCAATTATTAGGAAATGGAAGACATACAAGACTACTGATAATCTTCCTCGATCTGGGGCTCCACGCAAGATCTCACCCCGTGGGGTCAAAATGATCACAAGAACGGTGAGCAAAAATCCCAGAACCACACGGGGACCTAGTGAATGACCTGCAGAGAGCTGGGACCAAAGTAACAAAGCCTACCATCAGTAACACACTACGCCGCCAGGGACTCAAATCCTGCAGTGCCAGACGTGTCCCCCTGCTTAAGCCAGTACATGTTCAGGCCCGTCTGAAGTTTGCTAGAGAGCATTTGGATGATCCAGATGAGGATTGGGAGAATGTCATATGGTCAGATGAAACCAAAATAGAACTTTTTGGTAAAAACTCAACTCGTCGTGTTTGGAGGACAAAGAATGCTGAGTTGCATCCAAAGAACACCATACCTACTGTGAAGCATGGGGGTGGAAACATCATGCTTTGGGGCTGTTTTTCTGCAAAGGGACCAGGACGACTGATCCGTGTAAAGGAAAGAATGAATGGGGCCATGTATCGTGAGATTTTGAGTGAAAACCTCCTTCCATCAGCAAGGGCATTGAAGATGAAACGTGGCTGGGTCTTTCAGCATGACAATGATCCCAAACACACCGCCCGGGCAATGAAGGAGTGGCTTCGTAAGAAGCATTTCAAGGTCCTGGAGTGGCCTAGCCAGTCTCCAGATCTCAACCCCATAGAAAATCTTTGGAGGGAGTTGAAAGTCCGTGTTGCCCAGCGACAGCCCCAAAACATCACTGCTCTAGAGGAGATCTGCATGGAGGAATGGGCCAAAATACCAGCAACAGTGTGTGAAAACATTGTGAAGACTTACAGAAAACGTTTGACCTCTGTCATTGCCAACAAAGGGTATATAACAAAGTATTGAGAGAAACTTTTATTATTGACCAAATACTTATTTTCCACCATAATTTGCAAATAAATCAATAAAAAATCCTACAATGTGATTTTCTGGATTTCTTTTTCTCATTTCGTCTGTCATAGTTGAAGTGTACCTATGATGAAAATTACAGGCCTCTCTCTAAGTTGGAGAACTTGCACAATTGGTGGCTGACTAAATACTTTTTTGCCCCACTGTATCTGTCAAATCTTTAATCTAATTAGTGGAAAGTTTTTGTCCTCAGGCCTAGAGGGAAGCCAAAGTAATTTCACTCGCCAAGAGTAGTTAAGCGACCTTTATTGGTTCTAACAGCAGACCTATCAGCTTGCTGCCAGCTCTTAGCAAACTGTTGGAAACATTGGAAATGCTATTTCTCTGTAAACAAATTAACAACAGACATTCAGCATGCTTATAGAGAAGGGCACTCAACATGTACTACAATGACACAAATGACTGATGATCGGTTGAAATAAATTGATAAGAACCTTATTGGAGCCGTGCTGTTAGATTTCAGTGCAGCCTTTGATATTATTGACCATAATCTGGTGTTGCGAAAAACATATGCGTTAAGGTTTTTCAACCTCAGACAGCTCTGAATCCACGATATGGCAATCTAATAGAACTCAGAGGGTTTTCTTTAATGGAAGCTTCTCTAATGCCAAACATGTTAAGTGTGGTGTACCACAGGGCAGCTCTCTGGGGCCTCTACTCTTTTTCTATTTTGACCAATGACCTACAAATGGCATTAAACAAAGCATGTGTGTCCATGTATGCTGATGATTCAACCATATACGCATCAGCAACCACAGCTAATGAAGTCAATGAAGTCAACTAAGAGCATTGTATTAGGTACAAACCATTCCCTAAGTTCTAGACCTCAGCTGAATCTATTAATGAATGGTGTGGCTGTTGAACAAGTTGAGGAGACTAAATTACTTTGTGTTACCTTAGATTGTAAACATATAGATTCAATGGTTGTAAAGATGGGGAGAGGTCTGTCTGTAATAAAGAGATGCTCTGCTTTTTTGACACCACACTCCAAAAACGAAGTCCTGCAGGCTCTAGTTTGGTCTTATCTTGAATATTGTCAAGTCATGTGGTCGAGTGCTGCAAGGAAAGACTTAGTTATGCTGCAGCTGGCCCAGAACAGAGTGGGATGTAATTGCTCTTCATTGTAATCAGAGAGCTAATATTAATTCTATGCATGCCAGACTTTCTTGGCTGAGAGTTGAGGAAAGTGACTGCATCACTTCTTGTTTTTATAAGAAACATTAATGTGTTGGAAATTCCAAATTGTTTGCATAGTCAACTTACACACAGCACTGCCACACACACTTACCCCACCAGACATTTCACAGTACCCAGAACAAATTCAATGAAACGAACAGTATTATACAGAGTCATGAGTGCATGGAACTCCCTTCCATCTTATATAGTGCAAGTGAACAGCAAACCTGGTTTAGAAATGATTAAAGAAACACATCACGACACAACGCCTCTCCCCCATGTGACCTACTTGTGTGTACAGTATGTACTGACATGCAGTGGTGGAAAAAGTACCCAACTGTCATACTTGAGTAAAAGTTAAGATACCTTAATAGAAAATGACTCAAGTAAAAGTAAAAGTCACCCAGCAAAATTCTACTTGAGTAAAAGTCTAAAAGTATTTGGTTTAAAATATACTTAAGTATCAAAAGTAAAAATATACTTAAGTATCTAAAGTAAAAGTATAAATCATTTCAAATTCTTTATATTAAGCAAGCCAGATGGCACCATTTTCTTGTTTTTATTTATTTACGGAAAGCCAGGAGCACACTCCAACACTCGGTAATCATTTACAAACAAAGCATGTCGGTTTAGTGAGTTCGCCAGATCAGGCAGTAGGGATGACCAGACATGTTCGGTTGATAAGTGCGTGAATTTGACTATTTTCCTGTCATGCTAAGCATTCCAAATGTAAAGAGTACTTTTGGGTGTCAAGGAAAATGTATGGAGTCAAAAGTACAATATTTTCTAAAGGAATTTAGTCAAGTAAAAGTAGTAAATAAATAGATAATAAATAAATAAATAAATAGTAAAGTACAGATACCCCAAAAAACTACTTAAGTAGTACTTTAAAGTATTTTTACTTAAGTACTTTACACCACTGCTGACATGTATGTGTAACTGATAGATATGCACACACACACACACACACACACACACACACACACACACACACACACACACACACACACACACTACATGTTAATGTTTTTACATGTAAATTGTAAAGAATTTAGTCTGTAATGTCTTTTTTGTTATGTGTCGAACCCCAGTAAGACTAGCTGTCGCCATTGGCGTTGGCTAATGGGGATCCTAATAAATGAAATCATGGCGGTGGCTGCATCATGTTATGGGTATGCTTGTAAGGACTGGGGAATTCTGACTGGTGTTTGCTTTAGTGGGTAGGTTTTTGACACCAGTGACGATCATTAAGGACTGGGGAATTTTTCAGGATAAAAAATAAATGGAATAGAGCCAAGCACAGGTCAAATCCTAGTGGAAAACTGGGTTCAGTCTGCTTTCCACCAGACACTGGGAGATGAATTCACCTTTCAGCAGGACAATAAAGGCCAAATCTACACTGGAGTTGCTTACCAAGATGTTCCTGAGTGGTCGAGTTACAGTTTTGACTTAAATCTACTTGAAAATCTAAGAGAAGACCTCAAAATTATTGTCTAGCAATGATCAAGAACCAATCTGACAGAGCTTTAAGAATTTTGTAAAGTATATGGGCAAATGGGCAAATGTTGCACAATCCAGACAGACTCACAGCTGTAATAGCTGCCAAAGGTGATTCTAACACGTACTGACTCAGGAGGTTGAATACTTATCTAATCAATATATAGTGGCGTTTTATAAAAAAATACAAAAATAATTGTTAAGACCATTGACTAAAAATGACAAATCCATTTTAATCCCACTTTGTAACACAACAAAATGTTGAAAAATTCAAGGGGTGTGAATACTTTCTGAAGGCACTGTAAGTGCCGCTTAGGGCCCTGCGGCAAAATGAGTAGAATTGCATGAAATTCGTTTTAAAACTGCTAAATGTTCTCTCTGTCCCATGGCAAAATATGTATAATTGCAGAAAATGATAGAAACAGCCCTGTGTGGACTACTGTTGGCAGCTTTAGCAATATTCTAATACTTTACAGATATGAATGAGACTATTGGGGAGAAACTACTGAAGTCCTACCAGAGGTTGAGGTAAGTCGATGAGCGGTCTTCATTTATTCATTTACACAAACGTATTCTATGCTGCTGTATTATGTGACCATACAGTCTGGAAGAGATATAGATGCAGTTATGTACACTAAGTATACTAAACATTAGGAACACCTTCCCCTTTTGCCCTCAGAACAGCCTCATTCTGTCGGGGGCAAGGTGTCGAAAGCGTTCCACAGGGATGCTGGCCCATGTTGTCTCCAATGCTTCCCACAATTGTGTCAAGTTGGCTGGATGTCCTTTGGGTTGTGGACCATTCTTGATACACACGGGGGAAACTGTTGAGCGTGAAAAACCCAGCAGCGTTTCAGTTCTTGACACAAACCGGTGTGCCTGGCGTCTACTACCCATATCCCGTTCAAAAGCACTTAAATCTTTTGTCTTGCCCATTCACCCTCTGAATGGCACACAAACACATCTCAATTGTCTCAAGACTTAAAAATCCTTCTTTAACCTGTTTAACCTTCATCTACACTAATTGAAGTGGATTTAACAAGTGACATCAATAAGGCATCATAGCTTTCACCTGGATTCACCTGGTCATTCTACGTCTTGGAAAGAGCAGGTGTTCTTAATGTTTTGTGAACTCAGTGTACATGACCAATAATAAAAACATGTAATTTCATTAGAAATTGGTGGGCAAAACAGTACATTGTATGGATAGGGGCAGGTGAAAAAAAAAAAATGTGTCAAATAACTGTAAATGGAATTCTCTGTGTGTATTTCATTTTCTAGTCATATAGCAGTCGTGCCGCCAACCCCTCCACCCTATTACGACGGTCTATCCTTCAGCAGATCAGGGGTAAGGTCAAATGAAGATATCCAAATTCTGTTTCGTTTCATAAACCACAATTCTGATTTGGTCTGTCAAATGCATTATCAATAATTTAGTGATTTGATGATATCTAGGGACTAAATAACTCCTTGAAAAAACCCTTCACCAAGTCTATGGAGGATCTGATGGTTTCCCTCACCAGCCACATGAGAAGTAAGTGATCAGTTTCAGTATTGATGAAGGAAAGGTCTCTGGCAGAACAAGGCTTTTCTACTAAGAGATTAAATGATATTTGAATATGTTAGGTAATTTGAAGTACATCTTGGTGAGGAAAAATAGAATCCAATAAAGGATGCGTCAAAACAGCGACACATTTCCTCTGAGCGTTATCACAAAACTTATCGTAATGTTGATAAGCTATCCTTATGCTTAGTCATGGTGCTAAGGAAACTGCACCTAGGCAACGAGATAAGGTATGATATTTATAGTGTGGCTTGTTCACAAGCAGCATGTGCTATATTATGTATGGAGAAGGTCTGTGTGTGTTATTCATCCTACCTTTCGGGTTGCAGGGTTCTCCAGATCACAGGAGGATGTGCGAGTGGAACAGGATCTGCTTACAGTGTACAACAGCCAGGGACAGAGTACTGGCCAGAAAAGCCTCTCTGACACGAACATCAACAAATCCACCAATGTAAGAGAAACCAAATAAATATCAACCCCTCAACTGTGTGTAAAAGTATTACACTCTCATGTCAGAGTCCACATAAAAGAGGTAAAGCAAAGAGAACCTCTCCCTACATGTGACTTAGATATTGATCATATTATGGCACTGACAATTATTTCAGACAGGAGAGACTTTAGGAAATCAACAACTGTAACAACACCTTGTGACTTTATCAAGAGGTTCATGCCTCTTGGTGTAATGCCTCAGATGTTGGACTGACAGACGCAGGTTCCCGGGTTCGAGTCTTGGTGGCCCCCGAATTCACAACAATATGAATAAAAAGTGTGCAATTTATAACAGACACAACTTCTCTCCTCACAGCTAACCAAAGGCCCCAGTCTTCCCAACCTGTTCAGGAAGAGCCGGAATGATGACCAGAGCGGTTCCTCGTCTGGGGCTGATGAGGACATTTCCCTCAGCTCAGAATACTTAGAGGGAAAGAGGGTCAGTTGAGTGGCCTGATGATGAAGAGAGAGAAATTAAGATGAAACCTTGTGACATAGCAGCTATTGCAAAACATCCTGTAGCTTCACAATTTATTTGACATTTGATCAGATACAGAATATTGTTACTGTTTGTTATGAAAAAGACATGGAAACCACATATCTTACAAATCTGTCGGAGAAGCGAGAGAGGAATGCATCCAAAACATCTGCATGCTTAATTCCAGAATAGACCTGCATAGTCTATATGCTGTCATAACGTTCTTTTAAAGCTGTAATATAACATTTGATCTGTGTTACAGGGTAGTAGTGCTAGTAGCACTGGTACAGACTGTGATCTCTTGGAGATCAGCAGTGTGATGGGAGAGCTAGAGCTCGCCATTGCCTTCAACGACATCACTTCCTGCCTGGAGATCACAATCAACGGCTGCAGAAACTTGGCCTACGGAGATATCAAGAGGAAGAAGTGTCATCCGTAAGCAGTATTTGTCAATACACTAGATCAGGGTTTCCCAAACTCGGTCCTGGGCACCCAAGTGCATGTTTAGGTTTTTGACCTAGCACTACATAGCTGATTCAGATATTCAAAGCTTGCTGATGAGTTGGTTATTTGAATCAGCTGTGTAGTAATAGGGCAAAAAACCAAAACGTGCACCCAGGGGGGGCCCCAGGACCGAGTTTGGGAAACCCTGCACTAGATCATAGAAATTACAGGAGGCTGGTGAGGGGGAGGACGGCTCATTATAATGGCAGGAACGGAGCGAATGGAATGGCATCATGTGTTGATGTATTTGATACCATTATATACCACTTTTTTGCTCTAGGCATTACCATGAGCCCGTCCTCCCCAATTAAGGTGCCACCAACCTCCTGTGAAATAGATGGTCTACCCATCATGGAACATTGACTTGAATGGGGAGTCCCATTCTAGTAATTCTATGCCTATGATACCAGATTATTATTCTCTGTTGTATTGTGATCCATTAGCATATTAGATCTCCTTATCTTGTACTGTATGTCACCCTCATGGGCAGATATGTAAAGGTTTATCTACTGCCGGAGAAGTCTCAGAGCACCAAACTGAAGACGACTGTCAAGAGGAACACGACGGATCCTGTTTATAATGAAGTTTTACAGGTAAGGAGAAAAATCTGTCATATCCATTATGAAACACTACAAAATATAGTAAAAGTTGTGAAATAGTCTGCACTGTTAAGGAATCCCCTGTATTTCACCCACCAATGTGTTGTATTCCCTGATACACAGTGCCAGATGGAGCGCCCCCTGTTGTCCAGGAGTACTCTGCAGGTGTCTGTGTGGCACTCTGGGACTCTGAAGAAGGTGTTTCTGGGAGAGATTCTCGTCCCTCTGGAGGGGTGGATGTTTGAGGAGAGCACCACCCAGGGCTCCAGCTGGTACCCCCTGTGTCCCAAGGTAGGTTATAACTGCTGATAATTAAGCAATGTTCACAAAATACTCTTTGATATCTCTATAAATAAATGTATTTAAACATGGTAAGCAGTGTTGGTTAGTGGGGAAAAAAACAGGTATGTCTCTTCTCTCTCGCTCTATAGCCTGAAAGCCCAGAAAGGAGTAGAGTAGAGCAAGATACAGCAGGAGAACTCCTGGTCAGAGTGAAGTTCACCTCCTTGTCCCAGCCATCTTGGGTTTGCCACACAGATGGTAGGCTGGCTCTCTACAATTCATTGCCTCACACACTTGACGCTGTACAGTGTGTTTTTACAGCAGTAGGGGTCAGATGATCCCATATATTGAAATGAGCTTTTCTTTTCTTTCTCCACACAGAGGTTCACATCGGACCACATGACGTTGGTCAACTGACTGTTCTCGTCACTGGTGTCAAAAACCTACCCACTAAAGCAAACACCAGTCAGAACACCTATGTTAAAGGGTAAATATATGACTAGTGTGTGGGTTTGCTGGGGTGCGATATTGTTATGTGTGTTCTGGTGTATTTTTGTTTCTACTTATGTGTGTTCATCTACTATACAGTTAGGTGTGTGTGTGTGGAGAGTAAAACAAGGAAAATTCTCAGTCGCAGGGACACCTCCCCATGAGGAAACAAGCTATTTTAAGTTTACTGGTTAGGTTTAGGATTGCAATTAGGGTTAGAATTAAGGTTAGCGTAAGGGGTTAGTGGTTAGGTTTGGGGTTAGGAATTAGGTTTAGGGTTTGAGTTAGAGGAAATAGGATTTTGAGGATAGAACAAAATGTTTGCGTGTGTGTTTTCATCTATATATTTATATTGTGTGTGTTTTAGGTGCTTGACTCTCCCCGGGCCCAGGGAGCTGGTCCAGAGGACCCCTGTTCTGAAGAAGAAGCCCAGTCCAGAGTGGTCTCACCAGCTGCTCTTCAGCAGGGTCACACCTTACGACCTCCAGATCTGCACTCTGGAGCTGGACCTCTGGAACCATGCTCCCTTCGCCTTCTCAGACCGTCTCCTGGGCTGGGTTAGAATGGAAGCTGGTAAGATGGCTACCTGTCTGTCAATGACTGTTTTACCTTTACAGTTATACAGTAGATTTTAATCAGTTTGCATGACAATTAAATGGCCTAACTGGAAAAGTTTGACCAGGCCTATACAAGGGGATGAAATAGAATAGAAGTTACTAACTCCAGTTCTCCAAAATGCCAGACAGTCGGAGTCAAACATCAATGAGAATCACACTAATATAATTTTGAGAAAAGCCACCTGAGGAAACGGGTTTCACTTATTTCTTCAGGTTTTGAGGGAACTCTCTTCCGCATATTCATCCCCCGCTCTTTCTGGGGAGTCTATGTAGAAAACCATGGGAATTTGCATTCTGAAAGCACCCCTTGACTTTTATCCACATTTTGTTACATTACAGCCTTACTCTAAAATGGATTCAATTGTTTTTCCCCTTATCAATCTACACACAATACCCCATAATGACAAAGCAAAAACTGTTTTTTAGAAATGTTTGCAAATTTGTCATAAAAAAAAAACTGAAATATAACATTTACATAAGTATTCAGACCCTTTACTCAGTACTTTGTTGAAGCACCTTTGGCAGCGATTACAGCCTCGAGTCTTCTTGGGTATGACAGTACAAGCTTGGCACACCTGTTTTTGGGGAGTTTCTCCCATTCTTCTCTGCAGATCCTCAAGGTCTGTTAGGTTGGATGGGGAGTGTCGCTGCAAAGCTTTTTTCAGGTCTCACCAGAGATGTTCGATCGGGTTCAAGTCCAGGCTCTGGCTGGGCCACTCCAGGACATTCAGAGACTTGTCCCGAAGCCACTCCTGCTTTGTCTTGGTTGTGTGCTTAGGGTTGTTGTCCTGTTGGAAGGTGAACCTTCACCCCAGTCTGAGGTCCTGAGCACTCTGGAGTAGGTTTTCATCAAGGATCTCATCTTTTCCTCGATCCTGACTAGTCTCCCAGTCCCTGCCACTAAAAAACATCCCCACGGATGATGCTTCCACCACCATGCTTCACCGTAGGGATGGTGCCAGGTTTACTCCAGAAAATAGTTAAATCTTGGTTTCATCAGACCAGAAAATCTTGTTTCTCATGGTCTGAGAGTCAGTGATCATCAGGGTCTTAGTTACCTCCCTGACCAAGGCCCTTCTCCCCCGATTGCTCAGTTTGGCCGGGTGGACAGCTCTAGGAAGAGCCTTGGAGGTTCCAAACTTCTTCCATTTAAGAATGATGGAGGCCACTGTGTTCTTGGGGACCTTCAATGCAGCAGAAATGTTTGGGTACCCTTCGCCAGATCTGGGCCTCAACACAATCCTGTCTCTGAGCTCTGTGGACAATTCCTTCAACCTCATGGCTTGGTTTTTGTTCTGACATGCACTGTCAACTGCGGGACCTTTTATATAGACAGGTGTGTGCCTTTCCAAATCATGTCCAATCAATTGACTTTACCACAAGTGGACTCCAATCATGTTGTAGAAACATCGCAAGGATGATCAATGGAAACAGGATTCACCAGAGTTCCATTTCAAGTCTCATAGCAAAGGGTCTGAATACTTATGTAAATAATGTATTTCTAAAAAACAGTTTTTGCTTTGTCATTATAGGGTAGTGTGTAGATTGATTACATTTTTTAAAATCCATTTTAGAATAAGTCTGTAACATAACAAAATGTGGGAAAAGTCAAGAGGTCTGAATACTTTTTGAATGCACTGTACCTCTTGCCTCTTTCTCAAAGCCCAGTGGATGAGGAAGCTAGAGGTATCTCCCCTCTGACCTTCTCAAATGGGTTTTGAGAAAGAGGCGAGAAAGAGGAGTATGCAATTGAGATTCTCCCTGTTTGTGAGAAGAAGCTAGGAAGGACTGATGTCACTGACCTTGCACTCTCTGTTAACCCTGTGTCTCCCAGGGTCGTCATGGCAACTGGTGCTGCAGATGCCCAACATGTGGCATGACTTCAGTTTACCCATGCAAGCCAATGTCAACAGCAGGAAAACATGATGTCAACAGAAAAGCCTGTCGCCCCATAAGAACAGACTCCATACTTTAACGCTACTTTTAACTCCATTTGCACTGACTATCAGGCCTTCGCTTTGTGAAAGTCCCTCCAGTTAGATATTTATGTACCATTTGATGACTTATGTATTAAAGGGATGTTCCACTCAAAATGAAACCTATTGTTTTTATATTTCTGTGTTTAAAGGGATGTTCCATTCAAAATACAACCCAACATGTTTTTTATACTTTCCTTGGGAAATCAACTACAACTGAGGTAAATGGGAAACCATGTTAGATTGTATTTTGAGTGGAATATGCCTTGTGCTTTAAGCATGCCTACCTGATGACACTTCTTTAATGAGAGACATTGTGAGGTGACTGTATACAAGTGGTTTTCTTTCATTCCTTCCCTTAGTTTCTTCTTGTCTTTTCTATTTAGGAGTTTCTGTTGTAATGAAAAGGAACATTTGCCTCAAGTCAGTAGGACAAAAAGCAGAAAGTGAAATCACAGTACGAAGCTGTAATCATAATCTTTATTGCCAATATGTTGAACACCTCGTTATAAAATCCAGTTTAAATAAAGGACAGCGGCAGCACTGTGCATCGTCATCGGTTACAAGGTCAGTAAAAACTAGTCTAGTACACATCCAGAGAAAGGAGAGTCAATGGCGAGATGGGGACTAAAGCCTAAAAGCGGAACATCCAATAGAAAAAGGCCTCTAGTGGGGGTACAACCACCACCATGTGCTGAACTGGTTGAAATGTCATAACTTAATTTCAACTAGTTTCTGGTTGTAATGACATTGTTTCAACCAGTTCTGTCCGCTGGGTGATGTCATAACATACTGACTAAAAACATGGCATCCTCTCATCCCTCACTTAAGAGTGACGTGATTGGGAACATAAAGGGAAAATAAATGTATGGATAAATGTTTTTGTATAAGCACAGTGATCCTGGAGAAGATGCATCATCTATGCCTCGGAAATGCTGCTAGCTACCGTGAACTGCATGTCAAAAATCTAAAGTACCCATAGGTACTCCTTATCCTGATTTGATGACATGTAACAGAATATTTAATTAAAGGCCCAGTGCAGTCAAAATGTGATTTTCCTGTTCTTTTAAATATATATTTCCACACAGAGGTTGTAATAATACTGTGAAATTGTGAAAATGATAATACATTATAGTGTTTAAGCAGTTGGCCTTTCCATGGTGACATAACCATGCAGTAAATTAGTTAATAGACCAATAAGAAAGAGTTCCAAACCAAAAGCTACTTTTCGGTCTCCACTCCCAGACAGTCGTAGCAAAATTGTTGCTTGAGAAATTGATCTTTGCTAAGAAGATATTTTTGTTTATTTTTGACCATATTAATTGAAAACAATCACAGTACTTAATTGATACCCAGAAATAATTTGATTATGAGATAAATGGCTGCATTGGACCTTTTTAAGAAAAAAAAAAGTTAATAATATACTAATAAATCTCTTTAATTTAATGATCTAAAAGAAAACCTTATGAAACTATAATTATTTTGGTCGATTTAGAACCTTTGATACATATAAAATGTTCTCATGATCATTAGAATAGCAAAAATATACAAACCAAGATTAAATTATCCATATACCGTATAAATATTAAACTATTCATGATTTGCAAGCTACTGTAGAACAATATTAAGTGTTCAAAATATAATGGAAAAACAGAACATAGTACACTTTTCTGAGAGTAAGAGTAAAAGTTTCATTATACTGTATTTTCCCCTTTCTGAGTGGTCCCTTTGAAAAACAACATATTGCCATTTTTCAACATTCACACAACATTTAAGAAACATCGAAAGCGAGGGTTCTAGTCCCACTACTCATCATCACACCTTTGGTTAAAAACAATGGTGACTGACTTGATCGCATCAAATTACATACAATCAAAACACAAAGAAGATTTGTTATGCTAAAAAGAAAGATTTGGCACTAGTAAGTTTTCTTACAAGAATTTGAAAAGCACCCCCTGCCTGACAGTTTATTAAAGAAGTAAGTTAGGGAGCTAAGGGGTAACTACTGTAGTAAAAGTGGCCATGCAGATGTGTGTGTCACTCACTCTTTATACTGCTCTTGTAGGTGTGATGAATTCACTAATGTAAGTCGCTCTGGATAAGAACGTCTGCTAAATAACTAAAATGTCAAGTGTTTGTGCACTCGTGCATGTGTGTATGTACAGTGTGTCTGTCTCTGTGTCTGTGTGTGCGTGTGTGTGTGTGTGTAGCAGTGGAGGGATTAGTTCAGACACTATTCAGAAAGGGTACGTGGCTGTGAGGCCCTCGTGGCCTAGGGGAAAGGGCCCTCTTATAAGGCCTCAAACTCGTCGATCCTCTGCTTGGTGTTGCCCGATCGGATCTGCCGCAGGGTCTTGTACTTGTCCCGGCCAGCGCGCACATTCTCTGTGTGGAGCAGATCGTTCTGGGTATGCTTAGTGTCGTCACGCGCCTGGGCCAGCTCCGAGCTCAGGGCCTGCAAGGAGGAATAAGTCAATGAGTCAACAAGAAGTAAACAAGGGAGGAACAAACCAAGGACATACTATAAGTCAACAAGAGGACAACAGCTTAACTCAAGCTGTACTCAGAGTAAGAAATGTCCTAAGCTCACCCTGGGAATAGGGTGGGTCTAGGACAACAGAAACATATAGGTTGATGTGCTACTAGTAATACAAAACTCAAGACAATGATTTAATGAATGAATCAAATCGATCACTCAACCCATCAACCAACCAACCGATCCCTGCAAACTCACACAGCTCTTTGCGAACTCCTCTCTCTTACCATAAGCTGCTTCTGCACGCGCTCATTCTTCTCGGCCTCAGTGAGACGCTCCTCCTCCCGGCGGTGGTCGTTGAAGCCCTCGTTCTGCAGGTCGGCGCTGTATGTGCTGTTGTTCTCTTCACTGTCGTGGTCGTTCTGCTCCTCCGCCATAGTCATCACGTCGTGGTTGTCCACGAACATGGGCACCTCTACAAACATGGGGGGAGGGGGCGGCGGAGGAGGAGCCGTCATCACCATGTGCAGCTCCTCCTTTGTCTTCAGCAGGTCGTCCTGGGCCTCCTGGGCCTGCGGGAGGGGAGGGGAATGGTGGTCACAGAAGTTATTAATAAAGAACACCATAGAATGCCCCATATTACAATGCAACCTTCAATATTAAGTGACTGTTTGTGTGTGTTGGCACCTGTGTGCGTTTGCACATAGAATTGTGCGTGCTTGTGTGAATGCGTTTGTTCACGTGTGTGTGGGCGACTCACCCTGTGCTGCCATGTGTCGGCCTCTTCCTCCTTGCGTCTCTTGGCCTCCTCCAGCAGGGCGATCTTAGCCGTGTGCTCGGCCAGCTCCGCGGCCTGATAGAGAGAGCAGAAGAGAGGAGAGGAGGGAGAGAGGAGAGGACTTACACATCTGGGAGAGAGAAGGAGGACGACGGAGGAGGAGAGCTACAGGCCACAGACAGTCAGGGTACAGTAGACAAAGGACTACAGGTCTGTGGGAGGGGATGGAGAGAAATAGGGGTGTAGGGGAGTGTGGAGGAGGACTACAGGTTTTAGTAAGGGCTAGACATTTGGAGATAAAGGTGAACATTAGGACAGAGATGGATGGACACTGTGTGTGGGGAATGTATAAGTCACCTTACAGAAGAGAGAAAAGGGAAACTGAGAGTACTGTGGTGCAGTAGAGTGAGTAGGCCAGAGTCCAGTCTGTCTCAACATGTGCTGGGGCTAATAATCTGGTGATGAGGTATGGGCCACCATCGTTTGATTTGATTTACTAGGACCCCCATTGGCGACAGCTAGTTTTACTGGGGTCTGACACAACGAAAAATACATTGCAGACAAAATACTAAAATGTACATACATGTAAAAACATTAACATGTAGTGTGTGTGTGCATCTATCAGTCACATATGCCAGTACATACGCACAAGTGGGTCACATGGAGAGAGGCGTTGGGAAGTGAGGTGTTGCTTTACTTGTTTTTTTAAACCAGGTTTGCTGTTCACTTGCACTATATAAGATGGAAGGGAGTTCCATGCTCTCATGGTGCTGTATAATACTGTATGTTTAGTGAGAGCACCCTTCACCCTGGTCTACAGGTTTACTGTCAGGCCTGTTATAGTGACCCTGTGGGTGGTCTGTTGCAGAGCAGGGTGGGCACTGTGGCATAATGGGATGCGGTCCAGTTATACGGTGGTGAAGGATATTATTACAGTGTCTTAAGGAGCAGTCTGGTACAGGTTTTGTTTGCTCTTCAGTACTGAACAGAGGGTATTTCAGCTCTACACAGTTCGCTGCAGTGAGGTGTAGTTCAGAGTTGTATATGTTAAAGAGGTGGTGCCTAGGCTTTAGCTCAGTAGGCTAACAGTCTTGTGGCGTGCAGGAGAAGAACAGAGTTCGAACTCACATATAGATACATAAGTCCATTTCAGCATGTACAGTACAGGTCCATTTCAGCATGTACAGTACAGATCCATTTCAGCATGTACAGTACAGATCCATTTCAGCATGTACAGTACAGATCCATTTCAGCATGTACAGTACAGATCCATTTCAGCATGTACAGTACAAATCCATTTCAGCATGTACAGTACAGATCCATTTCAGCATGTACAGTACAGATCCATTTCAGCATGTACAGTACAGATCCATTTCAGCATGTACAGTACAGATCCATTTCAGCATGTACAGTATAGATCCATTTCAGCATGTACAGTACAGATCCATTTCAGCATGTACAGTACAAATCCATTTCAGCATGTACAGTATAGATCCATTTCAGCAAGTACAGTACAGATCCATTTCAGCATGTACAGTACAGATCCATTTCAGCATGTACAGTACAGATCCATTTCAGCATGTACAGTATAGATCCATTTCAGCATGTACAGTATAGTACGGTTATAGTTGGGTTTCAATTGGCTGTGACATGGTAGTGTTAAAGGACAGCTTAGCAAGGTTATAGGGGGGTTGTGACATGTTTGTAACATGGTTGCAAGATGGTTGTTTGTTCGTTCTCACCAGCTGCTCCTGGTTGTGCATCTGGTCCTGGGCGTGGCGGGCCAGCTCCTCCTTGGCCAGCAGTGCGGCCTGACGCTCAACCTCCAGGCGGGCTGCCTCGTCCTCCGCCATTCTCCTCTCCACCTCCAGCTGCATGGCACGTTGCATCTGCTCCTGAAGGTCTGGAGAGACAGAGAGGTGAGACACACACACACACACAATGACACACAAACGTGCGTTGTGAGATTTTATATTTCTGCAACGTGTTACTAGGGCAATAAAGAAGACCTGGAAAGCACCCAAACACACATGCTACTCATGCAGGTCAGACACAGAGAGAGAGCCTCAAAGAGATAAGAGTGACTCTGACAGGAACACACAGATACAGTACACCTCTGTGAGACAGAGATATTTATAACCAAATATACATAGTGTGAGGCACACAGATGCCCACTACATAGCGAAAAACATACAGAACAAGACAGACACTACAACCACATGTAGCAAACATGAGTTTCTTAACAACTCTCTAGCATTACACAGAGAGAACTGTAAACAGCTCCCTGGATTACTAACTGACAGACCAGGGTTTTTTAAATCTTACCCTACGAGGTCCTAAGTACTGCTGTTTCTCTTCTACCTGATCATGAATTGCACCCACCTGGTGTCCCAGGTCTAACTCAGTTCCTGATTAGAGGGGAAGAATGGGGAAAAAAGCAGTTGTCCAGATTTGAATTTGAGGGTGATAGACTAATGACCAAGTGAAAATTCAGAAACCTCCAAATTACACTACATGTCCAGTACTGCAAACCGCTGTTAAAAAAACAGCCTGCAAAAAAAGGACAAAGGACCGACCTCTGAAGCAGGCTTTCAAAACGAAGTACAAAACACTACAAACGTACGATTGCAAAACACACTACTATCAAACCATCCGGCACTTACTGTAGTTACACGGCTGCTCTACTTCCATGATATATTCGTAAAACCTTTCCACAGCTATATTCATGTAAATACTAATCCTGTGTGCCACGTAAATCCGAGAGACCGCACTATATGGTAAAGACAATGGCGATGAACACTGAATAGAGGGTTATAAACAAAGGTCGATAAGAAATGCCTTATCAGCCCGATTTCTGATCTCTAACCCTGCAGAAACGGTACCGCCAGGCTATCTAAGGTCCACAGTGACAAAGTCACACATAGCACAAGGCCACCTGTTTATTACCTCTGAATTGAAACAACCACAGGAGTAAAACTGTTGAAATGCAAATTGTCGTCAACTGAGAGCAATTTTCTCAAATGTCGTTCCTGTTTTAGGCTCTCTTTTTGATGCAGCATAAAAATGATGCACGCACAAAGTATGAACGCACACCAACACACACACACACTAATTCTACAGGTACACACACTCTCTCTCTCTTTCTCATACACACACACCCATCTCTCCACATTTAGGTGCTAAATGTGCTCTGGGTGACCCTAGTTTCCTCCCAGTCAGACCCTACTCTCCCCAGTCCTACCTTTCTCTGCCTTCTTGGTCTTCTCCTCAAACTGGTAGAGCCTCATCACCAGCTCCTGCTTCTCTCTCTCCATCTGCTCCTTCTCTTTCTCGATGGCCTCCCTCTTCTTCTTCTCGTTCTCCAGCTGGGTCCTGCAGATAAGGGAGGCCCAGTGTGAGACACAGAAAAGGGATGACGTGCGCTGGCTAATAAACTATTAAACTGGCCCCTCTCGGATTGTGTGAGGGCACACACTGATTTTAAACACATTGAGTAGACACACACACGTCGTACACACAATCGCATGCGCACGCACGCACACAAAAGCAAGCAAACACTTTTTGGGGGCACAGTGTAGCAGACAAACTGTCATTCTACACATACCCGTTGTAGTTTGTACTGTGATTTTAAATAAGCTGGCTCACTGTCATTATACAATGCAGCCTGTATACCTCTAGTGCACACATGTACATTACATTTGATTGTAATGGATAACAATCTAGACCAAAAACACAATGAACATTCTCCAATAGATAATCCCCCTTTCCCATTTATTGTGTGGGGTTGACAGTGTAGGGAAAGTTCTACAGGCGATTTGTATGTGTGACAGGCCTCGGCCATGTACAGCATCATGAATGACTGTTACATCATGTTGTTTGAACAGCTGTGCAGAGGCAATACTGTCCAGATAACGCTAGCCAGCTCCCACAACCTTGTCTTAATGTTGCTTCACTCACAGAATGAGGTCATGCTATTGAATCATCAGCGCTACGCTGGGTTTAATCTACTTACGCTAGTGGCCTGGATCTGCAGTACTTCAAGTACCTGTGCGGCCTACAAAAGGTGCTGAGCATGTCTCGCTGTAATGAAGAGCATGCTAAGCTTTGGAGCCAGAGATTCATTCTAGGATATGAATAACGGCATATATTTGCTCTTATAATAACATCTGCTAACCCTGTGTATGTGACCAATAAAATTTGATACAATAGATCTCTTTTTGTGAGTGATATTCTGAATCTGATCAGGTGTTTGGGTAGAGATGGAGCAAAAGCATGCACATCCAGTTGTTCTCGCGGAGTGTTGACCATCCCTATTCTAAACTCACACACACACACCTCTCCAACTGTTTCTGGTGTTTGTCCTCGCGGGCCTGGGCCTTCATCTGCTGCACCTCGATGGTGTCGGGCTTGCGGCGGCGCATGTACAGCTCGTGGTTGCCCATGCACAGCTGCAGGATGCGCTTGTTGATGCGCAGGCGAGGGGCGTAGAACACAAAGTCCTGAGAGAGAGAGAAGGAGGATGTAAAGATTGAGAGTGGGCGAGAGAGACCATGAGACAGTGAGAGAGGGAGGGGGCAGAAATAAAAATAAGGTGGTGGGGAGATTTGTCGGGGAGAGGAAGAGAGAGAGGTGCGAAATAGAGAGATGTGGGGAAAAGAGGGAGGAGGGTGGAGTGAAGAACAACTCAGGTCAGACAAAATGGTTTTGCAGACAGCATGTCTTCTGTGCTAGAGTCTTACACTCTGCATGACAACGCGCACACAGCGACCATTTTCTTTGGATGGAAAGTGGAAATGGAAGCTGAAAGAAGCAGTAGGAATGACTTAACCTTTCAGTTGGAGACACTGTCCAAATGCGCTTACTGACCAGTTAGGCTGTTCACATACACACGCATGCTAACACTCACACAGCAGAAGAGATGAGGTCTGTTGAGCGTAGAGGCTTGATGGACATTAGAACATTAGAAGAGCACTCAGGGTCTTTGTGCACGTGTATGTGTGTGCGCACGTGTATCCTCGCCAACTTTTGTGTGTCTGTGTTTCTCCCTATGTGTGCAAGTAGGGGCTGGAGCCAGGGTTCTGTTGACAATGGGAGACGGGATTGAGGATAGCCCCAATGAGACAGAGCAGGAGAGGAGAGAGGACGCAAGTAGGTAGAGCTGGGAATATGGGAGGTGAGGAAGCCAACACACACACACAAACTTTACCTACAGTAAATACAAAGTAAAACATCTCCCTGTACCTCTTACTTAGACTACATTGTGTTTGAGCCTGGTCCCAGATCTGTTTGTGCGGTATAGCCAAATCCTATGGTTGTTTGTTTTTCATAACACCGACCACAGAGGTTTTTCATAACACCGACCACACTCAAGCTATCCAGCCCAAACAGATCTGGGACCAGGATAACTGTGTTTCATATTGGTCCATGGTGACATCTGCTGCAGCTGTTTGCTAATGTTTTCAGATTGTTTTCATTGTGATGTTAAATATGGTGTGTGAAGACAGTGTGTGATTTGGTGAATAGTATCGATCATCAAAACAATGTTGTTGTGATCCTGCGTCATGGCGACCTGTGTCCGATCCTTGATTCACAATGTAGGGCTGACCCAAACCGTAACGAGTTGGCTTGGATATTTTATTTTCACATTGTCCTTTCCAGCAGAGTTCCAGAAGCTATGCTGGATGCGTAACCAGGCTAGCCCGGTACAGTTGGGCTTAGCCTGGCTTGGCCCTATGTGTGTGAATCTGTAGTGTTTCGGCCCAACTCACCGGGGCCTTCTTGTCAATGGGCTTGATGATGAACTTCTTGTCGTTGAAGGAGATGTTTCTGATCTCGCTCCAGGGGAAGCCGATCTTTGGGGTCAGTCTGATGGGAGAAATGAGGCAAACCAGTGTTAGTATTGTACATGTTTTTACATGGCTTAATAGTGGACATTACAGTTTATTTTCTGTAGACTTATTCCCGATTTATATCCCAAATCAAAATCCAGGGTATTGGTAGCCAAATATTCTAATTGAAACCAACCGAAGCCAAATTATTTTTATGTTAGTGGAAACACTGGGGCTGTCTCAAATGGCACCTTATTCCTTATAGGCTATGCAATATATAGGGAAAATGTTGCCATTTGGGACACAGCATGGGATCTTTTGTAGGAAACAAGTGCAAATAGGATAGGATTCATTCCATGTAAATGTCTGAGGCAGGACTCAGTACTACTGCATTGTTGGCCTCTGTATCAATAGGGCTAGGTGCGAGGAGTTTCGGGCGGGGCTTGTCCATTGTGTGCCTGGAGAGAGAGACATTGACTGGTTCTTTACTTGGTCCCGTGTGGCTCAGTTGGTAGAGAATGGTGCTTGCAATGCCAGAATTGTGGGTTCGATTCCCACGGGGGACCCAGACCCAGCACCCAGTATGAAAATGTATGCACTCACTACGTACTTACTGTAAGTCGCTCTGGATAATTGCGTCTGCTAAATATAAAATGCACACACATACATTAGGCCATACGGAGGATGTTGTCTGAACCGCCGTACAGTGGCACACTGCGAAACCCTGCTGCTACCTGAATTGGTATTTCAATCCATTACAGACCCTGGCTGACATACACATGAGGAATGTAAAGGACTCTTATTTAGAGTCATCTCTAACCGAAAGGTTAGGTGCTGTATAAGGTAACATCTCCCAATAACTTATCCACAAAAATTATGATTTAACCAGTCAAATTGCTACAGTCAGAGGCTCTAAGCCCGTTCTAGAGATTTTATTTACATGGTGTGTTCTGGGTTATGTAGAACCTCATAGAAATGTCAACACGTATTTGGATGGATTTCTTCAGCTATCAGGGACAATATAAGACAACATACACATCAAATAGCCTCCTTTCTGGTATAGGGTCCAAATGGAACCCTGTCCCGATAGCTAGCTACAGTGGGGCAAAAAAGTATTTAGTCAGCCACCAATTGTGCAAGTTCTCTCACTTAAAAAGATGAGAGAGGCCTGTAATTTTCATCATAGGTACACTTCAACTATGACAGACGAAATGAGAAAAAGAAATCCAGAAAATCACATTGTAGGATTTTTTATTTATTTATTTGCAAATTATGGTGGAAAATAAGTATTTGGTCAATAACAAAAGTTTATCTCAATACTTTGTTATATACCCTTTGTTGGCAATGACAGAGGTCAAACGTTTTCTGTAAGTCTTCACTTACAGAAAACGTTTGCTGGTATTTTGGCCGATTCCTCCATGCAGATCTCCTCTAGAGCAGTGATGTTTTGGGGCTGTCGCTGGGCAACACAGACTTTCAACTCCCTCCAAAGATTTTCTATGGGGTTGAGATCTGGAGACTGGCTAGGCCACTCCAGGACCTTGAAATGCTTCTTATGAAGCCACTCCTTAGATTGCCCAGGCGGTGTGTTTGGGATCATTGTCATGCTGAAAGACCCAGCCACGTTTCATCTTCAATGCCCTTGCTGATGGAAGGAGGTTTTCACTCAAAATCTCACGATACATGGCCCCATTCATTCTTTCCTTTACACGGATCAGTCGTCCTGGTCCCTTTGCAGAAAAACAGCCCCAAAGCATGATGTTTCCACCCCCATGCTTCACAGTAGGTATGGTGTTCTTTGGATGCAACTCAGCATTCTTTGTCCTCCAAACACGACGAGTTGAGTTTTTACCAATAAGTTATATTTTGGTTTCATCTGACCATATGACATTCTCCCAATCCTCATCTGGATCATCCAAATGCTCTCTAGCAAACTTCAGACGGGCCTGAACATGTACTGGCTTAAGCAGGGGGACACGTCTGGCACTGCAGGATTTGAGTCCCTGGCGGCGTAGTGTGTTACTGATGGTAGGCTTTGTTACTTTGGTCCCAGCTCTCTGCAGGTCATTCACTAGGTCCCCGTGTGGTTCTGGGATTTTTGCTCACCGTTCTTGTGATCATTTTGACCCCACGGGTGAGATCTTGCGTGGAGCCCCAGATCGAGGAAGATTATCAGTGGTCTTGTATGTCTTCCATTTCCTAATAATTGCTCCCACAGTTGATTTCTTCAAACCAAGCTGCTTACCTATTGCAGATTCAGTCTTCCCAACCTGGTGCAGGTCTACAATTTTGTTTCTGGTGTCCTTTGACAGCTCTATGGTCTTGGCCATAGTGGAGTTTGGAGTGTGACTGTGAGGTTGTGGACAGGTGTCTTTTATACTGATAACAAGTTCAAACAGGTGCCATTAATACAGGTAACGAGTGGAGGACAGAGGAGCCTCTTAAAGAAGAAGTTACAGGTCTGTGAGAGCCAGAAATCTTGCTTGTTTGTATGTGACCAAATACTTATTTTCCACCATAATTAGCAAATAAATTCATAAAAAATCCTACAATGTGATTTTCTGGATTTTTTTTCCTCATTTCGTCTGTCATAGTTGAAGTGTACCTATGATTAAAATTACAGGCCTCTCTCATCTTTTTAAGTGAGAGAACTTGCACAATTGGTGGCTGACTAAATACTTTTTTGCCCCACTGTATATGTCTTATACTGAATGAGGGTGTGTGCGTTTGCTTGACAAATGGCCAAAGGAGTAAAACGTTGGCATGATGGACATATCTGACACAAAAAGGAGCAATTGTATGCAAGTGTATGTGTGTGTGTGTGTGTGTGTGTGTCTCAGCAGGGTCTAAGGAGTCTACACTATGCACTCTGTGTCTCAGAGGCCTTGGCAGTAGTAGTGCTATGTATTGTCTGTAGCCTGCTGCCTTCATTGAGGTGCATGCACTCTAAGTCAGCCTGGCATTCTTAAGTCCCGCACAGCTTGAAAAACCAGTAGGCGTCACCATGGTTACAGCAGAGTCCACTGCGGCAGACAGGCATTTCTGTTGCCGAGCCCCAGAGTGCACAAACACAAACACACCCACACACACGTATTCAAGGACACAGACACTCTGAACCGTACACAGACACATAGCCCTGTGTTTGTGTGTCTCTTACTCTCTCGCCCCATTTTCTACTTGGTTCACCAGATTTACAGGTATCAGACTACACTACACTCAAGTAAAAATAACAGTGTTAGATTCACATTAAACCCATTCTATGGAACAATTGTAGCCGTAAAAAAACACTCAAACATCTATCCATTTGTGCTTTGTGTGGATTTAAAGCTAAGCATTTGGACACAAGCCACAATAATGTGGGTAGAGTGTAAGACAGCGGGAAATCCCAAAAGATACACTCAAGTTAGAGTTAAAGCACTACCAATTGTGGCCAGACAGAGTCCTCTGGGGGCGGCTGAGTCGATACATTCTCTCATTAACCGCCCAAGGAGCCGTATTCACTTCTCACTAGGATGAACTGACCTTGGAACACACTGCTTTGAATAGACTTTTGGCATGGAGAGTTCAAACAGTGCATGGAGCTCTAAGGGAGCAACGACCGTTGTCAACAACACAACCCAGCAAGAGGTTAGTGCACTGCACTCAAAACACTACTTTGGCACATCTGCCAGACATTGGTTCAAATAGTATTTCATTATCTACTTTGCTGTGCTTAACTGAGTTTGTCTGGCCCGATGGAGCCAATGGAGTAGTCCCAAAAGTGTCAACTGCAAACCCAGCCCATCTTGAAAGGAAACAACTATTTGAACTCTGGTCTGATGTCACTCAGCCAGTGTTGCTGCCAGAGGGTCAGTGACTGCAGGGCTATCGACTATATAGGGAACACTTATATTATGTCGTAATCTACTTTAACCCAGTAATTTAACTGACCGGGAACAAGTATTTACCAAATAATTACACAGTTACCGCTTGTATCGCGTGAGTGATCTGGTAAAAATCTGTATCTTTATTTTGAGCTTTAGCAAAGTACTTGGTGGAGTGCAGACTCACATAACAACCTTGGGTATGATGGAACAGTAAAAGCTAATCAAAGGAGAGAGACAGTGGAAGGGAAGAGCAAAGTGGTAAGAATGATCTTTGTTGGTACTGATTAACTAAAGACGTGGGTTAACATGGACGGAAGTCAATTGGAATGAGGCTACAATGTCTGAAACAGAACTGTAGCGAAGGCCAGAAAAAACCCCGGTATCGTTGTCAAGCAGAACCAGAATGGGTAGATGGACTACATGACTTTAAACCTGGGCTCAAATAGTATTTTAAATCTTTAGCTGTGTTTCATTGAGCTTGCCTGGCTCAATGGAAGTCATGGATAAGTGTCAGTGGCACCCCAGGCAGCAGCAAACAAACACTATTTGAACACAGTTTTGCATGACTTGACCCTCTAGTGCAGTCTCAATTCTGATCCTGGATTCTGATCCTGGACACCCAAAGGGATGCATTTCACTTTTTGCCCCAGCACTAACACACTTGATTCAAGTAATCAACTCATCATCAAACCTTTGATTATTTTAATAAGTGTGTTAGTGCTAGGGGAAAAACTAAAATGTGCACCCCTTTGGGTCCCCAGGACCAGGATTGAGAAACACTGCACTAGTGGTCAGTTCAGTGAGGGAACCTGGGTGGTGTCCAGTAGGGAGAAAACATTTTGAAACAGACAAACAGGGAGGGACTACCTGGACTTGTCCAATAAGAAATGCTCATTTAAAATGGTTATTTGCTAAACGTCTTTTTTGCTACAGTGCGAACTACTGAACACAACCCTGAAGGCTATTTCTTACTTGTCTTCCTTCTCGTAGATGTTGAGTCCAAGGGCGTCCACACCCAGCCACAGCTCGGTTCCCTTCTTGTTCTTGATGTCAAAGTAGTTGACTCCGTACATCTCCAGGTCCTGGGCGATCTTCAGGTACTCCAGCATGGCATCCTCCCTGCAGGATCAGACATGGAGAAATGAAGGAACGGTTTGGGATTAGGGATTTGATATTTTTTTTGTGTATGAATGAACCCAGGAAGATAAGCCCTGATCAACTAATAGGCATCTTCATGAATTCATATAAATAACAACTGAAATGATTGCTATCTGAGGTAGAGCAAATCAGGGGAACCTGTTTGATAATGACAGGGACACCAACATACAGACTCATACAAACCAACACAGAGAGGAACTCACTTGAGCATTCCACGGTGTTCCTCGTGCCACACCTGGATCCTCTCCTCCCACTGCTCCCTGGACAACTTGTGCTGCTCCAGAACACTGGGAGAGGGAGAGAATGAGGGAGGGCAGAAAGGAAGAAGGAAGGAACAATGGAGGAAGAATAGAAGAGTGGGCAAACAGAGAGGAGGTACAATGAATAAAGGGTACTCATGTTATGATCAATATTGGATTTCTCATGGCATGGATTTCTTCTGGTCTATGCGAACACAAAACGTGATCCTGTTCCTGTCAATCACAGCAATACTGTAAGCTATTGTCTGATGTCTGGACTCCTGGCTAAGTTCCAATGTCTATACTAGCATACCACTTAGAATGCATGCCCCCAATACATTGCTGCATTTGAAGAAAGTAGAGTGCTTCATGCTAGTGTAGCTATTAGAAAAGAGCTCTAGGTCATTTCCTAAATGGCACCATATTCCCTATGTAGTGCACTACTTTTGACCAGGGCCCATAGGGACTGGACTGCCGCTTACCGCTGGGGCAGCAGGCGGTCTGAGGTGAGGTAGCCGGGCCGGTGGAGGTCCCGGGTGAAGTCTCCGAACTTGGCCTGGACAGAGTAAGAGGCCAGCAGCACGGCCGTCTCTGGGGGGCAGTAGATCTCGTCGCTCAGGATGCCCTCCTTCACCTGGACACACAAAAAAGTGGTGTGTGTGTGTGTGTGTGTGTGTGTGTGTGTGTGTGTGTGTGTGTGTGTGTGTGTGTGTGTGTGTGTGTGTGTGTGTGTGTGTGTGTGTGTGTGTGTGTGTGTGTGTGTGTGTGTGTGTGTGTGTGTGTGTGTGTGTGTGTGGGGGGGTGTTACCTGCAGGAAAAACAGCTTTTGTGTGATGTCCTGGATCAGCTCCTCAGAAACATCCTCGGGGAAGAACTTGGCGCGGAACTTGAACTGCAGCGGGTTCTCCTTCTTCACATCCTGGGATGACACCTGGGTTGGCGAGAGAGGATTCATTCATCATTGATTGATGACATTTATTGTCCCAAATGTCCTTCAAGAGGAATCTGCATCCCAAATGGTACCCTATTCCCCATATAGCGCTCTACTTTTGATCAGAGCCCAGGGGCCCTGGTCAAATGGGGACGGGCCGAAATACTTCAGTGAAATATACTGTGTACACACAAGACACATATAATCACAATGAGAAACAGAAAACAGTCAAACATAATACCCCTTCCCCTGAAGAGGGAAGCTCGGCTACCTATGAGGGTTAGAGGGGAGAAGGGGGATGAAATGCTACAGGGTATTCACATGTTCCTCATATTTCAGCAGGGTTGAAATGACCACCACAGAAAACAAGTTTCTTACGTGAAGTTAATGTAAAGCAACATGTGAAAACAGCACATGTGAAGTGTTCCAAAAACACCTTTTCACATGATTTTAGTGAAATAGGGTGCCATTTTGGCTACCAGTTTCATGAGTAGGATAGGATGATTGGATTGGATAAACATTTGTACCCGAGGAGTAAAATTGTCATATTCCTCTGTAAAAGAGGATGTGTAAAATGCATGGACTTGTTTATTTACTGCCGTTGTCCTCTTCCTCTGTGTTCGCTCCAAAACAGGAACCAAAATGTCTTGAGGTGAATGGGAAGCAAATGGGGCAGGGGAATGGGTGCTGAAAGAGCTACTGTATAGTAGAGCTGCGCAGAGTCAGCACACAGCCCACTGCACTTCAACTGGCCTCTATCTCACTCCCTTATTTATAGGTATGGACCACTGGGTTGTCAGTACATTAGAATATTCTACTGTAAGCGCCTCAATATCTGTGTCCTCAGTAAAACTGTACTTCAAACGTCCTAGTGAAACCACAACTGGCCTAACACCTTTCGCTGTAAACTAAGTAAAGTTACTATAGTACCCTTATGTCACTACGTATACACTCATGCTAATAGTCTAGCTCCTCACATTGTTACTACTGCAAGAAGAAACAGTTCATTAGCTACACAATATAAACCAGCCCAACCCAAATACTGTAAGTAAGGTGAAGCTGGTGGGTTTATGTTACCTCCATCACATGATAACCAGCCATTATGTACAGTACATACCTGTACGTGTCTATATACAGCTCTGGTGAGAACCATTGACGCATTTGGAAATTCTGCACATCAAAACAGGCACATCTCCATTCCACCGACACAGGTGATTGTGCTTTAACTATACTGTCGATACATATTGCATTGGGTACACAACACGCGTTCCCCCAGAGAAGTAGTATCTTAGTATCTAGTGGTTCACTGAGAGTTCACACTACCGTCTGATTACGGGAACCTCAGGGGACTGGATTTGTCTGCGTCCCAAATGGCACTCTATTCCCTATTTAGTGCACTACGTTTGACCAGAACGCCAGGGTGCTCATCGTTTTTTTGGCGGGGGCCATAATAACAACTAAAATCCCATTAAAAAAAGAACAATTAACTGAAAAAAGGGACTGAAAAAAAGGGAGATTAACAATTAGCCACTGGACTGCACAGGAAGTAGGAGTGAGAGAGGGTGCCCATAATGCAGAGAGTGAGTGGCTACTAATTGACTGAGTGAGTGGTAGGCAAATATAGTGTGGAGTGATTTGGCCTGCCTCTCTAAGGAATGTATGGCCCATTTGGTTTTGTTACTGTAGAATGGTATAGTAAAAAATATGCGACTTCAGAATTAATACCTGTGGGAAAAGGTTTAGGAATTCCTGAGCAGATAACAAATATTTGTTAAAGGTACTATTAGATTAGATTAACCTTACCTTTTTGTCAAGCTTCAGCCAGGTAAAGTATCCTTTGCCGTCCATATACTGAAGGCCAAAGTACCAGACTTCCCTCAAGCCAATGGTCTTTACCACCTGTGGACGGCAAAGAGGAAGTACATAAAAGTAAATCAACTCTGTCAGAAAAACAAACTGTGACACTGTACACAAGCCACAAAAAAATAAAATACGCTATTTTAAATTCTGCCCTTGTAGTGTATCGATGTGAATGAAGGTTTTTTGTGAAAAATGTAGTTCCGTGCGCAGCATCAGGTTAGGATTCTGGCCTAAATTAATGAATACAATAAGTGCCTTCAGAAAGTATTCATACCCCTTGACTTAGACATTTTTTGTGTTACAGCCTGAATTCAAAATGTATTAAATGTTTTTTTCACCCATTTACACACAATATCCCATAATGACAAAGTGAAAACATGTATATTGAAATGTTTGCAAATTTATTGAAAATTAAATACATAAATCCTATTTACATACAGTACCAGTCAAAAGTTCACACCTACTCATTCAAGGGTTTTTCTTAATTTTTACTATTTTCTACAATGTCGAATAATAGAAGACAACAAAACTCCGAAATAACACATATGGAATCATGTAGTAACCAAAAGAGTGTTCAACAAATCAAAATATATTTTATATTTGAGATTCTTCAAAGTAGCCACCCTTTCCCTTTATGACAGCTTTGCACATTCTTGGCATTCTCTAAACCAGCTTCATGAGGAAGTCACCTGGAATGCATTTCAATTAAACAGGTGGGCCTTGTTAAAAATGTATTTGTGGAATTTCTTTCCTTCTTAATGCATTTGAGCCAATCAGTTGTGGTGTGACAAGGTAGGGGTGGTATACAGAATATAGCCAGCCCTATTTGGTAAAAGACCAAGTCAATATCATGGCAAGAACAGCTCAAATAAGCAAAGAGAAACGATAGTCCATCAATACTTTAAGACATGAAGGTCAGTCAATACGGAAAATTTCAAGAACTTTGAAAGTTTCTTCAAGTGCAGTTGCAAAAACCATCAAGCGCTATGATGAAACTGTCTCTCATGAGGACCGCCACAGGAAAGGAAGACCCAGAGTTACCTCTGCAGAGAATAAGTTCACTAGAGTTACCAGACTCAGATTGCAGCCCAAATAAATGCTTCACAGAGTTCAAGTAACAGACATATCAACTGTTCAGAGGAGACTGTGTGAATCAGGTCTTCATTGTCGAATTGCTGCAAAGAAATCACTACTAATGGACACCAATAAGAAGAAGAGACTTGCTTGGGCCAAGAAACACGAGCAAAGGACATTAGACCGGTGGAAATCTGTCCTATGGTATGATGAGTCCAGATATGAACAGCGCAAACTGGCTCTAACCAGAATAGAAAGAGGAGTGGGAGGCCCCGGTGCACAACTGAGCAAGAGAAGTACATTAGAGTGTCTAGTTTGAGAAACTGAAGCCTCACAAGTCCTCAACTGGCAGCTTCATTAAATAGTACCCGCAAAAAACGTCAACAGTGAAGAGGCGACTCCAGGATGCTGGACTTCTAGGCAGAGTTGCAAAAAGAAAAAGCCACATCTCAGACTGGCCAATAAAAATAAAAGATTAAGATGGGCAAAGGAACACAGACACTGGACAGAGGAACTCTTCTAACGATCAATTAGCCTTTTAAAATGATAAACTTGGATTAGCTAACACAATGTGCCATTGGAACACAGGAGTGATGGTTGCTGATAATGGGCCTCTGTACACCTATGTAGATATTAAAAAAAATATTTAAAAAAAATTATATATATAGCCGTTTCCAGCTACAATAGTCATTTACAACGCTAACAAAGTCTACACTGTATTTCTGATCAATTTGATGTTATTTTTAAATGGACAAAAAAAACTTTGAACGGTAGTGTACACACACACACACATACATTACTGCTCGACTGAAACAAATCTCGGTCGACCAAATCGACCAGTCGACTAATTGGGGTCAGCCCTACAAACCCTGCATGTTTTTTCAAAAGCCTCATGGAATGTAGGCCTACATTTAACACCACACATTGGCCTCTACTGTAGGCTGAATGATAGAACAGCTATTTCCATGTTAAAATGTTATGTGATGCATTGTCTCCATTGTTTTTGATTGTAGGCCACTCTGGTAGGCCTATATTATGATCATTATGATCAAATAGCCACAGTAGCCTTGACCACTGTTAAAACGAACTTAAAGCGGGTACAGCCTCAGTGTTCACAATAAACGTGTGCCGGAAGTTGCACAGAATTTTCACAACGTTCAAGTTTGCGCTCAGCAGACCTGAAATTTGCTCTGTGACAAAAACAAATTGATGGAACATTGCTCATAACATGACGCAGCCACAACTATTCTTGAAAATATGGAGAGTGGTACTCAGTGTTGTTGTATTGGATGTGCCCCAAACATAACACTATGTTGATAAAAAGTTAATTGCTTTGTCACATTTTTTGCAGTTTTACTTAAGTGCCGTGTTGCAAACAGGATGCATGTTTTGGAATATTTGTATTCTGTAGAGGCTTCCTTCGTTTCACTCTGTCAACTAGGTTAGTATTGTGGAGTAACCACAATGTTGTTGATCCATCCTGAGTTTTCTCCTATCCCAGCCATTAAAGTCTAACTGTTTTAAAGTCACCATTGGCCTCATGTTGAATTCCCTGAGCGGTTTCCTTCCTCTCCAGCAACTGAGTTAGGAAGGAAGCTCGTATCTTTGTAGTTACTGGGTGTATTAATACACCATCCAAAGTGTCATTAATAACTTCAGTATACTCAAAGGGGATATTCAATGTCTGCTTTTTAAAAAATGTATCCATCTACCAATAGGTCCCCTTGAGGCACCTAGTGGTTCAAGTGTTGGGCCAGTAACCGAATCGAATCCCCGAGCTGACAAGGTAAAGATCTGTCGTTCTGCCCCTGAGCAAGGCAAACCCACTGTTCCCTTGGCGCCGAAGACGTGGATGTCGATTATGGCAGCTCCCCGCACCTCTCTGATTCAGAGGGATTGGGCTAAACGTGGAAGACACATTTCAGTTGAATGCATTCAGTTGTACAACTGACTAGGTATCCCCCTTTCCTTTCTTTGCGAGGCACTGGAAAACCTCCCTGTTCTTTGTGGTTCAATCTGTGTTTCAAATTCACTGCTCAACTGAGGGAACTTACAGATAATTGTATGTGTGGGGTACAGGGATGAGATAGTCATCCATTTTTTTTATTTCAAACACTATTATCCATGCAACTTATGTAATTTGTTTTACTCCTGAACTTATTTAGGCTTACCTTAACAAAGGGGTTGAATACTTATTGACTAAAGACATTTCAGCTTTTTGTTTTTTTATTCATTTGTAAACATTTCCAGAAACATAATTCCACTTTGACATTATGGTGTATTGTGTGTAGGACAGTAACACAAACTCTCAATAGAATACATTTTTTTATTCAGTCTGTTACAAAACAAAAATGTGGAAAATTCAAGGGGTGTGAATACTTTGAAGGCACTGTATATTTCCTCTATATATTCAATCCTCTAATTTACACAACTGTCACACAGCAGTAATGTACACATTCGAGAACATCTTGGAACAACAGAACTGGCTTTTATCACCAAACCACAAAATTATTTTTCTCAGAGATGAGGTAATATTCGGGACAGTAATCAACCGAAACCACTCAAACCATCATTCATTCACACTGTAAAAAACTATGAAGTAATCTGTATAAAATAAACTACATTGTGCCACCAGTGCTGCATGATCACCAGCAGAGTATAGCATCTTGTATAAACAGGCCTTTGAGCCCAGTGGCATTAATGTCGGCACGGCCGGGAGCGCCGATCGTTAATGGCATACTCAGGTACCAGGCTTAATCTGGGCAGGCCTCATAGGATTACATCTTTCCCAGACCCGGACCTACGGTCCCAGATCCATTTGTACTGTCTTGCCAACTCCTACTGGTCCAAGATCGGTTTGTGCCGTCTTGCAAGAGTTGGTGGAAAGACAGCACAAACAGATCTGGGACCAGGCTCCTTCTCTACAAGACGTAATGGAAAAAGCAGTTTGTCAGTGCAGATGAAATCCACACTGAATGAAGGCAGCGAGTAGCTAGCCACAACAACGTCATATATATTCAGTTGTGCCAATAAAATCAGAAAATACAGTAAAATCCGCAGTGGACGATTTCTGACAAGAAAAGCTACGGTATAGATAGTGTGTGATCTTTACTGTTCGATCACGGTTTCTTGACACGTCATTCAGAGTTCCTTCTATGAGCTTTGTGTGTTCTCTTATTAGAGTCTGACAGGCCTATAAACCTCCACACACACACACGGGGACAATCAGAAGGAATGGTCTTAAACAATACGTCTCAATTGTTTTATTACTGAGGAGTCATACAGTGCCTTCAGAAAGTATTCACACCCCTTGACTTTTTCCACATTTTGTTCTGTTACTGCCTGAATTTAAAACGGATTCAATTGAGATTTGTCACTGGCCTACACACAATACCCCAAAATCTCAAAGTGGAATGCTTTTTCAAAATTTGTGCTAATTAATAAAAAATGAAAAGCTGAAATGTTGAGTCAATAAGTATTCAGCTCTTAGAGACTTACCCAAGAAGACTCACAGCTGTAATCACTGACAAAGGTGTTTGTAACATGGATTGACTTAGAGGGGTGAATATAGTGTTTTAGTTTTCATTCATCAAAACAAAAAATCTTTCTTCCACTGACAGTGTTTTGTGTAGATCGTTTACAAAAAAAGACAATTAAATACAATCTGTGTTTGGGAAACCTTACCTATAAATTCTATATGGGTTATAGAGTCTATAGCCCGGGCATTTAGGATGAGAAACTCTCACCAGTCACCAGTCGCCTGTTCTGTTTGTGCTACTGACAAATTCCCCACCCAATCATCAGGTGCTTAGCTGCCTGGGTGAAGCAGTTTCAATCAACAACACACACAGCAGGCACTCAGGCCAAGCCCATTCCTATCCAATAAGCAGTGGCCAAGGTTCAAATTAAATCAAGCGCCCCCGCACTTACTTAGCCGCCACCTAATACGGGTCTGGGTAACCTGACGGGGTTGCATTACAACAACGAGCACTGAGTGGTCGGCCCTGAAACGAGAGAGCGTTTCTTACTGTGTCGTCTCACCTGGAATGAAAGTCCTGAGGGTTTCAGGACACAAACAGGCCCTTTCATAGTGTTTTTGCATCCAGGAACCACACAAAAAGGGGGTATTCTAAATGAAGGATTCCTGTTCCCAGGGGGGATAAGCTACAGGAGTTCTGGTACAACGAGAGGCCTTTGAGGCCAGAAAATGTCCCTCTAGGAATGGGTGAAACAGCATTTAATCAAATAAGAGTATTTTTGATCCAGGACGATACCAGTATTTAAAGGAAAGGGCTAATCCCCACTATGAATACTAGAATGAACTAATCAACATTCCAGGAGTTAAAAGGCTTTTGTTTCGAGTAGAGGCCGCACCAAAGAGTTACAAACTAGGTGTGCCACTCACTGCCAGGCCACTTCAAAACAGCCAATCCATTGAACATCTAAAACAAACATTTGCAGTTGAGTCAGGTAAGCTCAAACTGTAGATGACCTGGGTCCTAGAATGGATCCTATAATTATTTCACGCAGGAGGACATGTAAGCAATCTCAAAAAAAATTAGCTTTGGGGAGCAGATCATCAATGAAATGTGCAGTAGTATTAAAAGGATGTATATAAAACTGGAGGATACAAATACAAAAACGATTGAGAACTAGCTCTGGATAACTTTTAAGAATCCAGTACTCTGTATCACGTGCAGTCGTAACAGTGATACGGGGCTGCGAACGCCGCCATGCCTGGCCTTCTCACTCCAGTCAGTCTTCCAAGTGTTTATGGCGGCCCAAGTCCTGTGATGAAAGAGAGAGAGGAACGGCACCATTCCGAAACGGCATTTCTCACTGCATCCGCTGACTAACGTAAAGTTCCAACTAATTGTTCCAGATCACTCAATGGGAAGGGAGGAGGGGAAGGGCACACTCAGACATGGGCAGTAAGAGAGTGGCCAAATGATAAATGGCTAATGTATAGCTATTTATCCAGACCACACATGCATTCTGAGTGGAGACAGAGAAACCAACTGAAATCCTCAGTTTGAAGACTAGTCCGTCTTCTGGTATTGTGCTATTACTGCATGAGTGTGCCACCTTTTGAACTACCCCTTACTCTATTTAGGTGGCCTGTACACATACACAGTATCTAAGGTTGTGTTCCAAATCACACCCTAATCCCTATTATGTGCTCGAGCAAGGCACTTAACCCTAATTGCTCCTGTAAGTCACTTTGGATAAGAGAGTCTGCTAATTGACTACAATGTAAATGTTTTCAGTGCATTACTTTTAAACAGGGCCCACAATATGGTGCCATTTGTAAAGTATCCTAAGAAAAACTAAAAGGAAAAAGCCTTTGAGTAGTTCTATGGGAAATCAAAGTGGGTGTGAGTTGAAGAGTGGCAAGCCAGCAGCAATTAGTCCCGTTAGGGCTGCACGTCGCTAAGGCAGCGCAGCTATGATCAGGGCCCACCACAGAGAGGGTCCCACGCCAGGCCACTTTAACAGGGGAACACCCCAGGGATGAGCTCACCACTGGTATTACTCAGCATTTCCACTTAACCAACCGCCAGTCTGTCTGACTGTGTGTGTGCCTATCTGTCAGTCTGTGCGTCTGTGTCTGCAGGGCATTCCTGCTACCGACTTCACCCGTCCAGGCCAGGTTCCTAATGCAATTAGGCCAGAGGCTTCTGACAAACACACTGCTAACTAGAGGAAGTAGACGTCAGTGGACTTCAACTGTGGTTACTGGTGGTTATCAGATGGAAAATTGCCAAGACAAAGGAATTCTTAGTGACACTAAAGTGGAACGTCTGAATCTAATGCTAACAATCCTGAACGACATCAGAATCTAACCCACTGCAGAGGGCCTGAAGGTGAAATTCCCTAGTCATGTTTCCATGCACGTACACACAACTGACAAACAAGTTATTCAGGAAGTGGCTATGGCAAGCCAAGACAATGTCTTTCCTCTCCCCATTGCGTGGTGGACTAGAGGCTTGCTACATGCCATGGTGCCTTTGGAATCCAGTCCACGCTGTAGCTACAGAATGTGACTCAACCATTAGATAAGAACATACAATACACTGATGGACCAATAATGGGTTCCAGCAACATGTACAGTGCCTTCAGAAAGTCTTCACTGGCCTACACACACACACACACACACCATAATGTTAAAGCGCAATCATGTTTTTTAAAATTTGTAAAAATATATTTTTTTAAATGTCTTGAGTCAATTACTTAACCCCTTTGTTATGGCAAGCCTAAACAAGTTCAGGAGTAAAAATGTGCTTAACAAGTCACATAATAAGTTGTATGGACTCACTCAGAGTGTCATAATAGTGTTTAATGTTTAACATGATTTTTAAATGACTACCTCATCTCTGTACCCCATACAGTATATACAATTATCTGTAAGGTGCCTCAGTCGAGCAGTGAATTTCAAACACAGATTGAACTACAAACTAAAAAGACCAGGGAGGTTTTCCAGTGCCTCGCAAAGAAGATGGGTATTGGTAGATGGGTAAATACATTGAATATCCCTTTGAGCATGGTGAAGTTATTAATTACACTTTGGATGGTGTATTAATACACCCAGTCACCACAAAGATACAGGCTTCCTTCCTAACTCAGTTGCCGGAGAGGATGGAAACCACTCAGGGATTTCACCATGAGACCAATGGTGATTTTAAAACAGTTACAGTTGAATGGCTGTGATAGGAGAAAACTGAGGATGGATCAACACCATTGTAGTTACTCCTCAATACTAACCTAATTGGCAGAGTGAAAAGAAGGGAAACCTGTACAGAATACAAATACTCCAAAACATGCATCCTGTTTGCATGGCACTAAAGTAATACTGCAAAACATGTGCCAAATCAATTAACTTTTTGTCCTGAATACAAAGTGTTATGTTTGGGGCAAATCCAATACAGCACATTGAGTACCACTCCACATATTTTCAAGCACAGTGGTGGTCGCATCATGTTATGGGTATGCTTGTAATCGTTAAGGACTGTGGAGTTTTTCAGGATAAAAAAGAAATGGAGCCAAGCATAGGCAAAATTCTACATGAAAACCTGGTTCAGTCTGCTTTCCACCAGACACTGGACGATGAATTCACCTTTCAGCAGGACAATAACCTAAAACACAAAGCCAAATCTACACTGGAGTTGCTTACCAAGAAGAAAATGATTGTTCCTAAGTGGCCGAGTTACAGTTTTGACTTAAATCTACTTTAAATATGGCAAAACATGAAAATGGTTGTCTAGCAATGATCAACAACCAATTTGACAGAGCTTAAAATTATTTTGAAAAGAATAATGGGCAAATGTTCCACAATCCAGGTGTGGAAAGCTCTTAGAAACTTACCCAGAAAGACTCACAGCTGTAATAATTGCCAAAGGTGCATCTACAAAGTTTTAACGCAAGGTTGTGAATACTTATGTGAATTAGATATTTCTGCATTTCATTTTCAATAAATTTGCTAAACTTTCTAAAAACATGTTTTCACGTTGTTATTATGGAGTATTGTGTGTAGATTGGTGAGATTTGTTTTTATTGAATCCATTTTGAATTCAGGCTGTAACAGCAAAATGTGACCCGATTCAGGAAACTAGGCATATGTCGCAAGTCACAACTTCACAGGAGAGACGTTTCAACAAAAAAATAGTTTTCCAAAATACATTCTTTGGCAGAAATGTCTTCTCGAACATGTGAACTTTCATGTGCTTTAATATCAAACTTGTATGCAATCTGTCAATACGAATAAAGCATTTAAAACTACGAGCCTAGTTGGTTTAGCCACAGAAAAAGACAGCAACCATGACTGGCTGAGATAATGAGAGGGCTGGACATTCAGAGAGATGAGTTTGGATTGGTCTGAGGTGTACACCTTGTGTCGTTAAAATGAGCTGCTCGTAATGCGTAGATATTCCTTTCTACTGCAGTTTTTTCTAAAGATATAACGTTAGCCATGGAGAACTGCAACTATGTTGCTACTACTCTCAATAACATTGCTGCCCTGAATGTATCAGACACTATCGACAAAGGTCAGTGGGAAAATGTTGTGATGGTTTACTTTCTGGAGGACGATCGTGCCATGCTGACTCTCTCTGACTCTGAAAATGAATCAGACAAGGAGAGAAAATCCCTGATTTAGGTATAAACATTTTCATTTAAGAAGACATTGTAGAGTCTTCTGATGACAGTGAAGGAGAAGAAAAGGCGACAATCAACAGTGTTGTTGTCACGGAAGAAGTTGACTGAGGGCAACCCCCATGGCATCGGTGACAGTGGGAGAGAAAGATCTGATGATTGCACACGGTCAGTGTGAACCAGGGTGACCTGTCACAACGGGCCAAACAAGCTGTTCAAACTAAACGGAAAAGACACAGGACGTCTTATTTAATAAAAGGGGTTGCAGTCTGCCGTGAAGCTTTCATCCATGTATACGGGTAAGAATCTAACATTTAACCTATTTTGGTTAACTTTAGCTAGCTATGACAATCGGTTTGTATTGCTGAAGCTTGCTGTTAGCTAGCCAGCTGGAGTTCGATGGCTGGCTTGCTAATGTTACTCTATGGATTGGGATTTTTTTAGCTAGCTAATGTTCCATGTCTAAACAAAAGACCCAAGTTAAAGCTTGCTGTTAGCTAGCTAACGTTAGCAGAAGATAGAAGTGTAACGTTAGTGGAATTTGTCTTTCAGAATCAGTAGAACACGCCTGACGTTCCTCCACCAGTCTTACAAGGAGAATGGTCCAATGACTCCCATCTAAAAGAGAGCTGGCCCAAGCAAGCACAGGTTACACCTGAAGCATGAGGACTTGCGGAATGAGGAATGCTGTTGTAGCCATGCTGGTTAAGTGTGCCTTGAATTCTAAATAAATCACAGAAAGTGTCACCAGCAAAGAACCCCCACACCATAATACCTCCTCCTCCATGCTTTACGGTGGGGAAATACACATGCAGAGATCATCTGTTCTCCCACACCGCATCTCAGAAAGGCACGGCGGTTGGAACCAAAAATCTCAAATTTGGACTCCAGACCAAATGACACATTTCCACTGGTCTAATTTCCATTGCTTGTGTTTCTTGGCCCAAGCAAGTCTCTTCTTATTGGTGTCCTTTAGTAGTGGTTTCTTTGCAGCAATTCGACCATGAAGGCCTGATTCACAGTTGATGTTGAGGTGAGATGAACTTATCCTCTGCAGAGGTAACTCTGGATCTTCCATCCTGTGGAGGTCCTCATGAGAGCCTGTTCCATCATAGGGCTTGATGGTTTTTGCGACTGCACTTGAAATGTTCCGTATTGACTGACCTTCATGTCTTAAAGTAATGATTGTTTCTCTTTGCTTGTTTGAACTTTTCTTGCCATAATATGGACTTGGTATTTTACCAAATAGGGCTAACTTCTGTATACACCCCCAAGGGTGTATACTTAACCAGCATGGTTACCACAACATTCTGTAGCAATACGCCATCCCACCCTTGTCACAACACAACTGACGGGCTCAAACGCATTAAGACATACCACACATTAACTTTTAAGGCGGCACACCTGTTAATTGAAATGCATTACAGGTGACTACCTCATGAAGCTGGTTGAGAGAATGCCAAGCTGTCATCAAGGAAAGGAACTATTTGAAGAATCTCAAATATATTTTGATTTATTTAACACTTTTTTTGGTTACTACATGATTCCATATGCTTTATGTAGAAAATAGTAAAAATAAAGAAAAACCCTTGAACAAGTAGGGGTTCTAGAACTTTTGACACACACAGAGAGACAGATATATGGATGGGAGGCAGGCAAATACATTTCACTGAGCGGTATAAAGACAGACTGACAGGGGTGAGACAATTGGTTGTAATTTATGTTAATTTTCTTTTGATGTTTGCAGTTGCACTATCCTTCTGACCCTATGCAGTCAGGTCCCATCTACTTTTTAACTCCTCGCAAGCGTGGCTTGTTTGGTGTCTGCTGTGAAGGAATGCCACAACAAGTCAACTACTTGACTGAGATGAAGGCATGTCATCCAGCAAAGGCAGCAGCGCAGTCATCAACTACATGCACCATTTCAACACCAACTACGGAGTTGGGGAAACACATGTGAACCTGAATTGTGATAACTGCAGTGGCCAAAACAAGAACAAGTGTGTGCTCGGATATTGTGCTTGGCGGACCAGCTCCACCACAGTCCGGACCTTCACTTCCTGATCACAGGCCACACCAAGTTTGCCCCCAACTGGTGCTTCGGCCTCATCAAGCAGCGCTTCAGAAAGACCAGAGTGAACACCTTGTCTGAGATTTCTGGTATTGTGAAGGACAGCCCTGTGACAGGGGTCAACATCCCACAGCTGGTTGGACTGGAGGATGGAACAGTGCTGGTGGAAAGCTATGGCTGGCAACAACACCTGACTCCGTACTTCAGGCCGCTGCCATAGATCAAGAAGTACCAGCACATCAGTTGAATATAATTTTCCTTGCATTGTATGAGGTTATTCTTCTTATTTAAACTTGGAAGGTGAATTTATGTTGAGCATGTCTTCAATTTTTGTTGTTGTTATTTACTGTTTTACAGCTTTGATGCTCTGGAGCCTGGTGTTGTCAAGGGCAGGGCAGGACAGAAACAGGCTCTCCGAATATAGATTCCCTTGTTCATGTGTGGTTTGGACGGACAAGTCATCAGCACTATCTGCAGTCCCTCTATTCAAATGGCTCTCTCCAAGTAGACACACCATACGTTTTTGCTACTCATCAGCTAACCTTTAGCCCAGACAACTCTTGTCAGTCTGCACAGCGTGATTCAAACCAGAGCATATCAAACTTATTCTTCTCCACATCCCCGGATTCCTACCGCAAGATCAACCTTTTCACCTGGATCATCGCAGCTAGCTAGCTGCTATCCGAGTGGCTACTCCTGGCTAACGTCTCTGTCCCGAAGCAAGCACCAACTAGTCTGGAGCTAGCCTATGCTAGGTCCATCTCCCGGCTAGTTGAAGAGGTCCATCAGCCACTCCTTGGGCTACAATACCTATTTTGCCAATTGGCCTGGACCCCTTTTATTGCCGATACGGAGCCCCACCGATCCATCACGACTGGACTACCGTCTTAATCTGCCCAAGGTTTTTTTTCAACAGGCTCTTTCGTCGCGATGTCCCCTGCTAGCAGCGGCCCGCTAGCTGTTTAGAGCATATCGGACTGTTAGCTGAAGAGGTCCATCGGCCAATTTCTTTGGCCACTATACCTATTTTGCCAATTGGCCTAGACCCTATTACTACACGGAGCCCTGGTATTCCGTCACAACTGGTCTGCCGACGTAACCGCATGAGGGGGCTACAACAGAGTTCTTCCATCACGACGTCCCTCTAAAGCCCTTCTACTAGCTTGCTAGCCCCGGCCCACGAGCTGTCTGAATCATCGTGTCTCCAGCCAGCCTTGCTACTCACTGGACCCCTATGATCACTCAGCTACGCATGCCTCTCCTTAATGTCAATATGCCTTGTCCATTGCTGTTCTGGTTAGTGTCTTATTTCACTGTAGAGCCTCTAGCCCTATTCAATATACCTTATCCAACCCTTCAGTTCCACCACCCACACATGCGATGACATCACCTGGTTTAAATGTTTCTAGAGACTATCTCTTTCATCACCACTCAATGCCTAGGTTTACCTCCACTGTATTCACGTCCTACCATACCTTTGTCTGTACATTATGCCTTTAATCTATTTTATCGCCCCCTGAAACCTGTTCTTTTTACTCTCTGTTCAGGACGTCCTAGACGACTAGTCCTTATAGCCTTTAGCCGTACCCTTATCCTACTCCTCCTCTGTTCCTCTGGTGATATAGAGGTTAATCCAGGCCCTGCAGTGCCTAGCTCCACTCCTATTCCCCAGGCGCTCTCATTTGTTGACTTCTGCAACCGTAAAAGCCTTGGTTTCATGCATGTTAACATTAAAAGCCTCCTCCCTAAGTTTGTTGTATTCACTGCTTTAACACACTTTGCCAACCGGGATGTCCTAGCCATGTCTGAATCCTGGCTTAGGAAGACCACCAAAAACGCTGAAATCTCCATCCCTAACTACAACATTTTCAGACAAGATAGAACGGCCAAAGGGGGCGGTGTTGCAATCTACTGCAGAGATAGCCTGCAGAGTTCTGTCTTACTATCCAGGTCTGTACCCAAACAATTTGAACTTTTACTTTTAAAAATCCACCTTTCTAGAAACAAGTCTCTCACTGTTGCCACTTGCTATAGACCGCCCTCTGCCCCCAGCTGTGCTCTGGACACCATATGTGAACTGATTGCCCCACATTTATCTTCAGAGTTCGTGCTGCTAGGTGACCTAAACTGGGACATGCTTAACACCTCGGCCACCCTACAATCTAAGCTTGATGCCCTCAACCTCACACAAATCAATGAACCTACTAGGTACAACCCCAAAGCCGTAAACACGGGCACCCTCATAGATGTCATCCTAACTAACTTGCACTCCAAATACACCTCTGCTCTTTTCAACCATGATCTCAGCGATCATTGCCTGCACCCGTAATGGGTCTGGCAATTACTGTCAAACGTTCCCTAAAACACTTCAGCGAGCAGGTCTTTCTAATCGACCAGGCCCGGGCATCCTGGAAGGATATTGACCTCATTTCGTCAGTAGAGGATGCCTGGTTATTCTTTAAAAGTGCCTTCCTCACCATCTTAAATAAGCATGCCCCATTCAAGAAATTTTGAACCAGGAACAGATATAGCCCTTGGTTCTCTCCAGACCTGACTGCCCTTGACCAGCACAAAAACATCCTGTGGCATACTGCATTAGCATCGAATAGCCCCCGCGATATGCAACTTTTCAGCGAAGTTAGGGACCAATATACACAGGCAGTTAGGAAAGCAAAGGCTAGCTCTTTCAAACAGAAATTTCCATCCTGTAGCACAAACTCAAAAAACTTCTGGGACACTAAAGTCTATGGAGAATAAGAGCACCTCCTCCCAGCTGCCCACTGCACTGAGGATAGGAAACACTGTCACGACCAATAAATCCACAATAATTGAGAATTTCAATAAGAATTTTTCTATGGCTGGCCATGTTTCCAGCTGGCTACCCCTACCCCGGTCAACAGCCCTGCACCCGCCTCAGCAACTCGCCCAAGCCTCCCCCATTTCTCCTTCTCCCAAATCCAGTTAGTTGATGTTCTGAAATAGCTTCAAAATCTGTAACCCTACAAATCAGCCGGGCTAGACAATCTGGACCCTCTCTTTCTAAAATTATTTGCAGAAATTGTTGCAATCCCTATTACTAGCCTGTTCAACCTCTCTTTCGTGTCGTCTGAGATAACCAAAGACTGGAAAGCAGCTGCGGTCACACCCCTCTTCAAAGGGGGAGACACTCTTGACCCAAACTGCTACAGACCTATATCTATCCTACCCTGCCTTTCTAAGGTCTTTGAAAGCCAAGTTAACAAACAGATTACCGACCATTTAGAATCCCACGTACCTTCTCCGCTATGCAATCTGGTTTCAGAGCTGGTCATGGGTGCACCTCAGCCACGCTCAAGGTCCTAAACGACATCATAACCGCCATCGATAAGAGACATTACTGTGCAGCCGTATTCATTGATTTGGCCAAGGCTTTCGACTCTGTCAATCACCACATCCTCATCGGCCGACTCGACAGCCTTGGTTTCTCAAATGATTGCCTCGCATGGTTCACCAACTACTTCTCCGATAGAGTTCAGTGTGTCAAATCGGAGGGCCTGTTGTCCGGGCCTCTGGCAGTCTCTATGGGGTTGCAATAGGGTTCAATTCTTGGGCCGACTCTCTTCTCTGTATACATCAATGATGTCGCTCTTGCTGCTGGTGAGTCTCTGATCCACCTCTACGCAGACAACTATTCTGTATACTTCTGGCCCTTCTTTGGGCACTGTGTTAACTACCCTCCAGACGAGCTATTATTCATAAAAGGATACATAAGGATGCATTATTAATGATATTTGATTTGTTTGTGAAAAGATGAGAGGTATAACTTGAACGCGTTTTCGTCACTGTACAACCCGCGGGTAGACTGACAATGCTTGGTGGAGTAGCTGAACATAACGTGCCAACCAAACGAAGATTTATGGATATAATTAATTACTTTTTCTAACAAAAGAACCATGGATTCTCTTGTTTGGACACTTGGGAAGCCCTCAGCAGAAGTTATTTGAAAGGTAAGGGATTTATATTAGCTGTGATATGGACATTTTGAGAACCGAGCTGGATATGAATTTATGCTAATGTGGAAAATATGTGAGGTACTAGCCTCAAACAATCAAATGTGGTGCTTTCGCCGTAAAGCCTTAAAAGAAATCTGACACGACAGTGATATTGCCAAGAATCAGAGCTTTTGATGGCTATGCAACACTTGTATATCGAAGAATGTTAGATATTACGAATTTTTATTTTGAATTTGCCGCGTTATGTTTGCTCTGAAAACTAGCGGGATCGTGCGCAGAGAGGTTAATCTTTACTACACTACTCACTGTTAAGCACACAACCTCACATGTGAATCCTTAAAGATATGGGTGGGGCTGGCTTAGGAGGGTGTGAACAATGCTGAATGGGTGTAGACAAAGGAGAGCTCTCCAGTAAGTACCAAAACATTCAAAGGCCCTTTTCTCAAAAGTGTATCAACTTTCAAAGCAGAATTACTTTCCCATTGTTCCTCAAAAACGCAGTGCATGATATACAATTTCGTAGCTCTGAGTCTCTACTTTCTACCAATGTAAAAAAAAATATATATATAATATTAATAATAATTTTGCTACCTAAGATCAAGGGGTATGAATACTTTCTAAAGGCACAGTACTCAGTAATCTGATAACAATACATCATGATCCTATTGTCCCTCTGAACTTACCGTACAAACGCTGTACTCAAAAAGGTTGTACAGAAAACATGCTGTACTAAGTGAACTGACTTTGATGTCAGGAACTGACTCAAACAGATACAGTAGATTTCTGGGTTCTGTGCAAAGGACAATGTTTGGGAAGATTCACTTTCATAAATATTGTCAATTTGGCCAATCATATTGTCAGATATATTGTAATCTAATCAAAATAAAGACTTTCATCATACTCCCTTTTCTCACACTACCGTTAATCAGTTTCAGTAAACTCTTGGCTCTTAGCACAGCACCATTCCTGGTAATGGTCGTCATAGCTCCAGGAGAGAAGGGAAGGTCTGATAAGAACAGTTCCAGTTAAAATATCTTGAAACCTTCCCTGAGATAACATATGAATTAGTGTGTGTGGGGACAGGGCATGCCTGGAGGTATGAAGATATAGAGATGGGGGAGTAGGGTTCAGGGTGGGTCACTGGAGCAGGACCACTGATTAACACACACACACCTAGAAAGCCTCACTAAATGGACTGTCTTATTACAGTAATGGATAAGAATTGCAAAAGCAAAAACCTGCTATACATACTTGTGGTGTTGGTACGGGCTTTGTTATTACTGATAACAATACTAAACGTATGGCTACAGGATGCAGGATCTTAATTTGATTACCCTGTTGCAGGAGAACTTTCCTGCAATGCATGACATTTAAAACATTTAATTTCCACTTTGAGATTTCAGACTTGATTTTACCTTATGAAAGAAAATGATCGACCCCTTAAAAACATCCATTAATTATAATCCACATTATAATTCACATTTCTGCAAGGTTATTTTCCTGCTGTAGCAAACTGGCTCAAATTAAGATCCTACATCTGTGTTAATATGACTGTCATTAGTGTACTGTTAACCTTGACCTGACCTGGTCAAAGAGCTGTTTGCCAGTGGTGCTGGGCTGAACGGCAAACTCCAGCTCAGCGTCCATGGTGGTGACGCGAACATTGACCTGAGGAGAGAGAGATATGACAGAAAGACATTAGTAACACAAAAACATTAGTATTTACTATTTAGTGAAGAGAGATAGGTGTTCAAATGCTTTAGGAAGTAACAATGAATGAGCAGCCGTAGAGTAATGTACTGTAATGTACTGTACTGTACTTCAAAGGGGATGATATGTACAGACCATGTGTTTATTTGCCTAGTTAAATAAAATAAATAAAACAAACAAATCTCTGTGCCTCGTAATAGACAGAAAGACTGATCGTAATAGACAGAAAGACTGAGTGTGAAAATCACTAGGCGTTTCACTTTAAATACTTACTCCTGGGCTCTTGTTTCAGATTTCACACTAACCTAGTGTGGTAAACTGGTGTATGGTTGTGAAAACTCCTACTGCACATGTAGGCCTATAGTCAAATTCAATCAAATGTATTCTATAAAGCTCTTTTTACATCAGCAGTTCATTACAGATACCCAGCCTAAAACCCCAAAGAGTAATGGCACAGTGGCTAGGAAAACTTCCCTAGAAGGCAGGAACATTGGAAGAAACCTAGAGAGGAAACAGGCTCTGAGGGGTGCCATAGCAGCTGTAGTTAGTTACAGTAAAGGAACATGGTTGATTTTAGAAGGGAACAGAGATAACGGAGATAGCGATAGGTGGAGAGGCAATAGTGTCATAACCCCTCGACACAGACCAGCTAATCAGGAGGTTAGCCTGCATTGACAATGGCCATCCATTCACTTCCGTTTTGAGAGAAAAGGCATGCCATTCCCTTCTTCGGTTAATAATTGATAAGACTAACCTACTGTATGCGGCACAAACATGGCAAGTCCTTCTTTTTTAGGCCTGCCTTATGAGGTGAGCATGCAGGAATTTTTATGGACTCTTAAGTCATAAAATAAATTATCGATAGGACACTGAACAAAAAAATATAAAACGCAACATGTAAAGTGTTGGTTACATGTTTCATGAGCTAAAATAAAAAAGATCTCAGAAATGTTCCAAACGCACAAAAAGCTTATTTAAAAAAAAATAGTTTACATCCCTGTTAGTGAGCATTTCTCCTTTGCCAAGATAATCAGACCTGACAGGTGTGGCATATCAAGAAGCTGATTAAACAGCATGATCATTACACAGGTGCACCTTCTGCTGGGGACATGGTCACTAAAATGTGCAGTTGTCACACAATACAATGCCACAGATGTCTCAAGTTTTGAGGAAGTGTGTAATTGGCATGCTGACTGCAGGAATGTCCACCAGAGCTTTTGCCAGAGAACTGAATGTTAATTTCTCTACCATAAGCCGCCTCCAACGTCGTTTTAGAGAACTTGGCAGTACATCCAACCTGCCTCACAAGATCAGACCAACCACGTGGGGGAAAAAGAGTATTTCGGTCTGTAATAAACCACCTTTGTGGGGTAAGACTCATTCTGATTGGCTGGGCCTGGATCCCCAGTGGGTGACCATGTCTCTGAAGTGTGTGGGCCTATGCCCTCCCAGGCCCACCCATGGCTGTGTCCCTGCCCAGTCATGTGAAATCCATAGATTAGGGCAGAATGACTTTATTTCAATTGACTGATTTCCTTCTATTGTAACTCATTGAAATCTTTGACATTTTTGCGTTTATATTTTTGTTCAGTATACACCTTTTTGGAATTGACAAATGCTTTCAGTGTAAACTGAAATGACTAAACCCATATATAAAGTATGTAGAAAAGATAACGGACCTATATTTTTTTATTTTAGAATCTTTGAGAATTGAAAATTCATAAAACATTGAATTTAGCAGTATTGATTTTGTTATTATGTTTGAGCAAAAGAACACAGCATTAGTCATGGCAAAATGCATAATAAAAATAATTTAAAAAATAACAGGAAAATTGCTTTAAAACTGCAAAACAAATTCTCAGAAAGAATGTGCAGAATTGCAGGATCAAAATAAAATGTTTAAATACAACTGCCACGCACCCTGTCACACCCACCACCTACACCCCTTTTTGATCCAGAAAAAAACCTGGCATGACTGCCTGCTTAAGGAGGTCCACTGAGGTCAAATGTTTTTTTTGTTTGTTTTTTTATAAATAGCATATCACGCCCTCTGATTTCCATGAATGAGGCATGACGTCAAGTTTGCAGTCTTTCAAATACTTAATTCCATGTAGGTTAGTTCTCATCACATGATTAAATTCCTGCTACAATACATAATATTGATTACAATTTCAACATTGTAAGCCCTAGTCCTACACCTTTTCGCTTCTAGGTCTAATGTTATAGTTGAAAAAATGAGGCCTACAGTATTTACCCAGGTTATTGGTGTGCACTGACAACCCTATAGAGATGTGTGTGGACTCCGATATGAGGGAGACTGCTGCTAGCAGTCTTTGGTGTAATCTGTCATCTCCTGGCCATTGTGAATGACATTGAGGCTTGTTTTATTTATTTATTTAACTAGGCAAGTCAGTTAAGAACAAATTCTTATTTACTATGACGGCCTACCAAAAGGCCTCCTACTGGGACGGAGGCTGGAATTAAGAATAAAATAAAAAATATATAAACAACATACACCACGACAAGAGAGACACCACAACACGACATAAAGAGACACCTAAGACAACATACCATAGCATGGCAGCAACACATGACAACACAGCATGTTAGCAAAACAACATGACAGCAGCACAACACGGTAGCAACACAAAACATTGTACAAACATTATTGGGAAACAGACAACAGCACAAAGGGCAAGAAGGTAGAGACAACAATATATCACATGAAGCAGCCACAATTGTCAGTCTTTGAACGAAGAGATGGAGATAAAACTGTTGGGTTTGAGTGTTTGGGTCTTGTCTGGTCACTGGTCTGCTCCGGTCCTGCAGGGGGAGGATGGACAACCTCAGAGCAAGCAGACACACCTGGTAGCATGTGACATGGAGTTCAATGGAGGCACCCTTTGTGGGATGCTCAATCCAGGTGTAGGTTGGTGTCTTTGGTCCTTCCTCCACTCCTCTGGTTCTGGTGGTGATGGTCTGGTCTCTTTCTGTTGATCTGCTCCAGGTGGTCCTGGTGTGGTCGGCGTTGGCAACGGAGGAGGTAAGGGAGGATGGCTGCAGGCCAAGGCTCGCCTCGACAGTACTCTACTCGCCTCAAGGCCTGCAGTCCACCATTTCCTCCTCAAGCAGTTGGTCTGGTGAAATTGAAGTGAGCAAACGCAATGACGCCCATTGAAAACGGCTTAACGGGATGTCTCCTGGGCTGGGGCCTGGGCTCTGACTGACTGGACTGTTTACTCACTGCCATTATGTCTAGCTGGCTGACAGGCTACATACAGAGCCTATACATAATAACTGACTTGACTATGGCAGTAGATATGTCCAAATTAATTACTCCATAGAAAGAACAATTCAAAGTGAACGTGAATTGACTTCAAGAGAAAAACGCATGAAAGGTTGTTTCTTTTTTGCGTCGGAAAAGCCTAATCTATATATTGATTGTTGCGGGCAGCCCCATTTTGCAGTTGTGACTGGGCTAGTCTGCGTGTAGGAGTCCAAACAATAGGAGTGGCAGAAGTTCAAGAGGAGGGGTTGTTCAGTAAACTAGCAAAATGTGTTGCAACAGAAAATTAACATGTTGTTAGACACATTTAGGAAGTACCTACTCATTTCACTCCATTTCAAAATTCTTTTTCCATATTGAACACAACCCGGGACTGATATTATCACCACCAAACCTGGAGGGGAAGAGCTCCTACCTCCCACTTATGGGAAACAGCATCCAAAATAGCAAGGGAAAAGTAGAGGGGGAAACTCAATTTACACAGCAAAACAAAGATCCCTTTTCAGCTGGGCCTCCCCAGTGGTCCCTCTCCTGCACCACTATGCATTTTAATGGACCCCAGCTCCCAGACTGCACACAGTCAAACTGACTCCAGATCATCTGTGTAAAGGAGCCAGAAAGTAATCTTCCATGTGACGACAAAGTTCAACTGACACGATCAGCTAAGTGGGGGAAATGGACTGGAATCCGGTACCATTTAGCTCAGTTGGTAGAACATGGCAATTGCAGCGCCAGGGTTCTGTATTCGATTCCCACGGGGGACCAGTACAAAAAAAGTATGACAATGTACGCACTTACTACTGTAAGTCGCTCTGGATAAGACCATCTGCTAAATGACTAAAATGTAAATAAATCACACACACACTACCAGTCAAAATTTTGGACACACCTAATTATTCTAGGGTTTTTCTTTATTTTTACTAATTTCTACATTGTAAAAAAATAATAGTGAAGACATCAACACTATGAAATAACACATATGGAATCATGTAGTAACCAAAAAAAGTGTTAAATCAAAATGTATTTCATATTTGTGATTCTTCAAAGTAGCCAACCTTTGCCTTGACAGCTTTGCACACTCTTGGCATTCTCTCAACCAGCTTAATGAGGTAGTCACCTGGAATGCATTTCAATTAACAGGTGTGCCTTGTTAAAAGTACATTTGTGGAATTTCTTTCCTTTCGAGCTTTGAAAGTTTCTTCAAATGTAGCTCCCATGAGGACCGCCACAGGAAAGGAAGACCCAGAGTTACCTCTGCTGCAGAAGATAAGTTCATTAGAGTTACCAGCCTCAGAAATTGCAGCCCAAATAAATGATTCACAGAGTTCAAGTAACAGACACATCTCAACATCAACGGATCGAATTGCTGCAAAGAAACCACTACTAAAAAGGACACCAATAAGAAGAAGAGACTTGCTTGTGCCAAGCAATGGAAATTAGATTGGTGGAAATCTGTCCTTTGGTCTGATGAGTCCAAATTTGAGATTTTTGGTTCCAACCTCCATGTCTTTGTGACACGCAGAGTAGGTGATCTAAACGTCTTCGAAATATGGGTGTGGCTATGATCCGTAAATTGAAAGCTGACCACTACCTGAAATCTACTTCACAAAATGTAAATAATCCATCCAAATTTTGGCAAGCACTGAAGGGTTTGGAGTGCAAAAAAGATACACAGCTTCCCAAACAATTGTTGGTAGATACACAGATTGTAACTGAGAGAACATCCATTCTGAAAGCCTTGAATCAGCATTTTTTAGATGCAGGCAGTTTATTTGAAAAGGTCAAAGGTATAATTGAGCCCCCTATGAATTTACCTGACAGCCCTGTGCACTCCTTTGCCAGGTTCTTCTTATCCTTCTCTGTTTCAGAAGTGCGTAAAGCCCTGAAAGAAATTTATGGGAAAATATCCCCTGGCCCTGGTGAACTAGACCCCCACCTCCTACACCTAGCTGCAGACATCATTGCTTCCCCTTAACATGTATTTTTAACCTCACGCTTAATGTTAAGGAAATCCCCAAGTTATGCTTTTGTACTGTCTCTCCTGAAAGGTGGAGACCCTTCGTTACTTGACAACTATCGACCCATATCAAAATTGTCTGTACTGTCAAAGGTACTGGAGTCCTTAGTTAGTAGGCAGCTAAAAGCCTACTTCCAAGAAAACAACATTTTAATTGGAATGCAATCAGGTTTTAGGTCTGGCCACAGCACTGTTTCAGCAACATTGAAGGTTTTAAATGACATTCACTGTGCTCTTGATAAGAAGTTACATTGTGTGTCTGTCTTTATTGATTTGTCGAAGGCTTTTGACACCGCGGACCATGCTGTGTTAGTGCAAAGGTTAAAATGTTGTGGGATTACTGGTCATGCTCTAGATTGGTTTATAAATGACCTATCAAATTGTACACAATGTGTAATGGCGGATGGTTGTAAATCTGAGTCCATAGAGGTGTGCTCAGGTGTTCCGCAAGGTTGTATTTTGGGCCCACTGTTGTTCATTTTGTATATCAACAACATTGGGGATCTTATTGAAACAGCGGATGTTCATTTTTACGCAGATGATACTGTTCTTTATTCAAGTGGTAGTAGTTTATCTTTAGATTTTAAAAATGCCAAAAGAGCATTTAACATCATACAACAGAATCTGTATGATTTAAAGCTGGTTCTAAATTCTGGTAAAACAAAATGCATGGTATTTTCAAATTGCCAGGCATGTTACTAATCATGTCATTGCTACATTGGCTGGACATACAATAGAGCAAGTTAAAGTGTACAAATATTTGGGTGTGTGGGTTGATGATAAGCTGAGCTTCACTGCATGTAGAGAACTTGGAGCTGGTACGATGTACATTACTGGCGGTTTTAGATTTTAGTGATGTTATATATATATATATATATGCAGGCCTCAACCACTACCCTGAGAGGACTTGATTCAGTGTATCATGCAGCTCTCAGGTTCATTACAATTTAAAATGGCATTTGAGAAAATGTTTGAAACGTGGGGAAAATCCCCAAGAACAAAGTACACGCTGTGCTACATGATAATGCACGTAAAATGACAAAGGCTTTGGAAGAATGCGGAGTCGCCAGTTTGTCATGCATGGCACACATGCTGCAACTGGCTGTGAACTAAGGTGTTTTGGCTCAACGCAGCATATCTGACCCAGTGGCAAAAGGTAGGAAGATAGGTCATTTTAAATACTCACAGCTACCATACAGCCACCTGCAAGCAATACAGGAGCAGCTTGGAGTGAAAACGAAAAGACTTAAGAAAGACGTTTCCACCAGATGGAACAGTACTTTATACATGGAGAGCCTGCTGGAACAAAAACGAGTGCTTGGCGTGTACGCAGCTGACTATGAGTTACCTGCAACAATCAGTACAAATCAGTGGACTCTCATTGAAAACATGAACACCCTCCTAGCTCCATTCGAACAACTGACTTGAGAAATAAGCTCTTCAACTGCATCTGCAGCAGACGTGATACCCTCTGTCATGGCATTGAAATGCCTGCTCATCCAAACTGCCGACACAGACCGTGGGGTTAAAACTTGCAAAAGTACTCTACTAGACTCTGTGAACAAGCGATTCGGTGGCATTCTCTCTAAGCCTCTTTACTGTGTCGCCACCATGCTTGATGCTAGGTACAAGGATCTCTACTTCGATGCAGAAAAGAAACAGGATTTACGTGAAATGGTACAGACACAGCTGGACTAGATGGAAATGGAAAATGTGACAGTGCGCACCGAAGAAGAGGACCCACAACAGAAGAGGCCACGGTCATTCATGGCTGGTATAGGTCAAGATTTTCATTTAATGTAAAACAAAGCAGGTGTTTTTATGTTTATTTTTTACATTTCCTAAATGAAAGATGAGATGGTGTTGTAAATGTTCTCTCATTTTACTAGTCACGTCAGTTGAGCACACTTGAAAAGTTGAAGTTGTGCCATTTATAGCAGTTTATGACAGCCTAGAGACTGTCATCTTTTCAATCAGATAAAGCTAAAATGATTAACTGCATTTTAGTTAAAACCAATATTTCTTTCAAAGCATTTACGTTTATCCATACAGTCAAGAATGGATAGTAAGAAGAACCACCAACAACTTAACCATCTTTGTAATGCGGGGCAGCTAAAATATTTGTGTCATGAATATCTGTTGTGCGATAAAATACAATCATGGCGAGTAATTTATCTAATTTACAAGTTATTAAACAATCTGTTCCTAACCGAACAAATAAACATATTACACTTTGTTTCAACTATTTAACTGTACTAGAATGCTTAAAAAGGCTGCTAAAATGTTAAATATCGGTAATCGGTATATTTTCTTTTGGCAAGGAAAATATCAGATATCGGTATTGGACAAAAAATGTCATATCGGTGCATCCCTAATTGCTGCGGGGACTTCCATTCAGCCACAAGAGCATCAGTGAGGTCGAGCACTGATGTTGGGCGACTAGGCCTGGCCAGCGTTCCAACTCATCCCAAAGCTGTTCAATGGGGTTGAGGTCAGGGCTGGCCAGTCAAGTTCTTTCACACCAATCTCAACAAACCATTTCTGTATGGACCTTGCTTTGTGCACGGGGGCATTGTCATGCTGAAACAGAAAAGGGCCTTCCCGAAACTGTTGCCACAGAGTTGGAAGCACAGAATCGTCTAGAATGTCATTGTCTGCTGTAGTGTTAAGATTTCCCTTCACTGGAACTAAAGGGCCTAGCCAGAACCATGAAAAACAGCCCCAGACCATAATTCCTCCACCAAACATTAAAGTTGGCACTATGCATTCGGGCAGGTAGCTTTCTCTTGGCATCCGCCGAACCCAGATTTGTCCTTCGGACTGCCAGATGGTCACTTTAATAATGTTTACATATTTTACATTGCTCATCTCATATGTCTATACTGTATTCTATTCTACTGTATTTTAGTCTATGCCGCTCCGACATTGCTCATCCAAATATTTATAGATTCTTAATTCCATTCCTTTAGATTTGTGTGTATTATTGTGAAATTGTTAGATATTACTGCACTGTTGGAGCTAGAAACACAAGCATTTCGCTACACCCGCAATAACGTCTGCTAAACATGTACGTGACCAATAAAATTTGATGAAGAGTGATTCATCACTCCAGAGGACACGTTTGGAGTCCAATGGCGGTGAGCTTTACACCACTCCAGCTGACATTTGGCATTGCGCATGGTGATCTTAAGCTTGTGTGCGGCTGCTCGGCCATGGAAACCCTAAGATAACATGCCCAGACGAACAGAGAGTGGAACGAGTGGGAACCGCTACACACATGTACGTACGCACGCACGCACACACAGGCAAACTGAAACTGACATCTGATCTCATGCAGTGAAGGCATTCAGAACTAGAGGCCGATTTCAAGTTTTCATAACAATCGGTAATCAGCATTTTCGGACGCCGATTATGGCCGATTTCATTGCAATCCACAAGGAGACTGCGTGGCAGGCTAACCACCTGTTACGCAAATGCAGCAAGGAGCCTAGGTAAGTTGCTAGCTAGCATTAAACTTAAATCTTATAAAAAACAATCAATCTTAACATAATCACTAGTTAACTACACATGGTTGATGATATTACTAGTTTAACTAGCTTGTCCTGCGTTGCATATAATCAATGCGGTGCCTGTTAACTTATCATCGAATCACAGCCTACTTTGCCAAAAGGGTGATGATTTAACAAAAGCACATTTGCGAAAAAAAACACTATCGTTGCACCAATGTACCTCACCAAAAACATCAATGCCTTTCTTTCTCAATACACAAGTATATTTTTTTAAACCTGCATATTTAGTTAAAAGAAATTAATGTCAGCAGGCAATATTAACTAGGGAAATTGTGTCACTTCTCTTGCGTTCCAGTGCAAGCAGAGTCAGGGTATATGCAGCAGTTTGGGCCGCCTGGCTCGTTACGAACTGTGTGAAGACCATTTCTTCCTAACAAAGACCGTAATTAATTTGCCAGAATTTACATAATTATGACATAAGATTGAAGGTTGTGCAATGTAACAGCAATATTTAGACTTAGGGTTGCCACCCGTTCGATAAAATACGGAACGGTTCTGTATTTCACCAAAATAATAAACGTTTTGTTTTCTAAATTATAGTTTCCGGATTTGACCATATTAATGACCTAAGGCTCGTATTTCTGTGTGTTTATTATATTATAATTAAGTCTATGATTTGATAGAGCAGTCTGACTGAGCGGTGGTAGGCAGCAGCAGGCTCGCAAGCATTCATTCAAACAGCACTTTCCTGCGTTTGCCAGCAGCTCTTCGCTGTGCTTCAAGCATTGAGCTGTTTATGACTTCAAGCCTATCAACTCCCGAGATTAGGCTGGCAATACTATAGTGCCTATAAGAACATCCAATAGTCAAAGGTATATGAAATACAAATGGTATAGAGAGAAATAGCCCTATAATTCCTATACTAACTACAACCTAAAACGTCTTAACTGGGAATATTGAAGACTCATGTTAAAAGGAACCACCAGCTTTTATATGTTCTGAGCAAGGAACTTAAACTTTTTTCCATAGCCAATTTTTCACTTTTACTTTCTTCTCCAACACGGTGTTTTTGCATTTATTAAACCAAATTGAACATGTTTCATTATTTAATGGAGACTAAATTTATATTATTTATGTATTATATTAAGTTAAAACAAGTGTTCATTCAGTATTGTTGTAATTTCATTATTACAAATAAATAAACAAATACATCTATATTTAAATAAATAAATAGGCCGATTAATTGGTATCTGCTTTTTTTGGTCCTCCAATAATCGGTATCAGCGTTGAAAAATCATAATCGGTTGACCTCTAGTCAGAACGTTACCAGAAAACATGACATTAATGCTAAAAATTTACTGGACAAAGACCGACATTTCAATTCGTATTCTGAAACAACAAGAGAAGTAGAGTGATGACAGCAAACTCGAAATGGACCTAAATATATTAATCAACTAATATTGTATGCAAAGAGCTATCCAACTTCTTTACTATCTGCTTGCCTATAACAAAATAACAAGTACCAGTTTGCATCTGCATAGCCCTACAGGAGCAAACACTCCATAAAGCCATAAAGTAACTACCGTACCTCTCACTTCCCCACTGTCTAGTACATAACACCCTTCACTGGTTAATGAGTTGGTCCCAAAGGTGATCATCACCTGCATACCCCTGTGCTGTGACCCATTCAATATTTAACCACGTGCAAGGTTTGCATGGCTTTACAGGAGGCTGTTGCAATGTGGGGTCGTCATGGGAGCCATACAGCCATAAACAACCTGCTGATGTGCAGTGCACTACCTCCCTGCAGTAGGTCCAATGGAGACTGGCGAGGGGGTAGTATACACCCCTACTGCACCCCTTTCATTAAGGTATTTAGGACTGAAACCTCTAATATGTGGATTCGTTTTGCAGACAGTGGCCCAGTACCTCACCTTGGCCAACTTGTTGACTAAACAGTGTATTAACTTATATTAGGAACTAAATACTATATAATGATGTCTAAATATACAGTTGAAGTCGGAAGTTTACATACACTTAGGTTGGAGTCATTAAAACTCGTTTTTCAATCACTCCACAAATTTCTGGGTTGTCGGTTAGGACATTTACTTTGTGCATGACACAAGTGACACAATTTGATTTTATTTTATTTGAAGTAATTTTTCCAACAATTGTTTACAGACAGATTATTTCACTTATAATTCACTGTATCACAATTCCAGTGGGTCAGAAGTTTACATACACTAAGTTGACTGTGCCTTTAAACTGCTTGGAAAATTCCAGAAAATGATGTCATGGCTTTAGAAGCTTCTGATAGGCTAATTGACATCATTTGGGTCAATTGGAGGTGTACCTGTGGATGTATTTCAAGGCCTACCTTCAAACTCTGTGCCTCTTTGCTTGACATCATGGGAAAATCAAAATAAATCAGCCAAAACCTCAGAGAAAAATTGTAGACCTCCACAAGTCTAGTTCATCCTTGGGAGCAATTTCCAAACGCCTGAAGGTACCACGTTCATCTGTACAAACAATAGTACCCAAGTATTAACACCATGGGATCACACAGCCGTCATACCGCTCAGGAAGGAGACACATTCTGTGAAGATACTGGAGGAAACAGGTACAAAAGTATCTATATTCACAGTAAAACAAGTCCTATATCGACATAACCTGAAAGGCCACTCAGCAAGGAAGAAGCCACTGCTCCAAAACCGCCATTAAAAAAAAATCCAGACTACGGTTTGCAACTGCACATGGGGACAAAGATCGTACTTTTTGGAGAAATGCCCTCTGGTCTGATGAAACAAAAATAGAACTGTTTGGCCATAATGACCATCGTTATGTTTGGAGGAAAAAGGGGGAGGTTTGCAAGCCGGAAGAACACCATCCCAACCGTGAAGCACGAGGGTGGCAGCATCATGTTGTGGGGATGCTTTGCTGCAGGAGGGATTGGTGCACTTCACAAAATAGATGGCATCATGAGGAAAGAAAATGATGTGGATATATTGAAGCAACATCTCAAGACATTAGTCAGGAAGTTAAAGCTTGGTCGCAAATGGGTCTTCTAAATAGACAATGACCCCAAGCATACTTCCAAAGTTGTGTAAAAATGACTTAAGGACAACAAAGTCAAGGTATTGGAGTGGCAATCACAAAGCCTTGACCTCAATCCTATAGAAAATATGTGGGCAGAACTGAAAAAGCGTGTGCGAGCAAGGAGGCCTACAAACCTGATTCAGTTACACCAGCTCTGTCAGGAGAATTGGACCAAAATTCACCCAACTTATTGTGGGAAGCTTGTGGAAGGCTACCCAAAATGTTTGACCCAAGTTAAACAATTTAAAGGCAATGCTACCAAATACTAATTGGGTGTATGTAAACTTCTGACCAACTGGGAATGTGATTAAAGAAATTCTGACATTTCACATTCTTAAAATAAAGTGGTGATCCTAACTGACCTAAGACAGGGAATTTTTACTAGGATTAAATGTCAGGAATTGTAAAAAACTTTAAATGTATTTGGCTAAGATGTATGTAAACTTCCAAATTCAACTGTGATGTGGTAAGTGCTAACATTACAACTACCCAGAGGGTGTAACAGCAGGCATCATTATATAATTGAATTATAAATTATTGAAGAGAACAAATTGTTAGCAATGGGTTTCGGACATGAGGAGGGAACACCCATACAGTATGTGTTGGTTAAGGCCACGCCTTGTGTGACTGTGTGTGTGTTGTCTGACTGTCACATGGATGTTCAAGGGGCCGCGACTGCACAGAAAGAGGATTTAGGGAAAGCCAAGGAGTGAACACTGTCCCACACTTGGTGATAATGTGTTATTCTAACAAGCGTAACTCGAGCCAGAGAGAGAGGCGAGACCAAACCAGGATCTCAATCTCAGCTGCTCAACTTTCTTTTGTCAGATTTCTTTCTCTTCTTAACCAAATGAACTATAGCCTACTCTACTAGCTCTATATAATAGAGAAATGTTTAACACATACCTTTCACAGTAAAAATGATTTTGTGTCACAAAGCACAAAACAGAATCTCAATAAGAACATGTCAGTGAAACTCTACCTGTCAGTTTTCTAGAAAGCCCTTCCAGTCAGTGAGTGTAGCAGCCACAGCCAAAACAGAAACACCTATGTTGACCAACCAATGCTATGAATTAAACAACTCAGCATTTTGAGGATTAATTTGAGTTTCAAAACGATTGACTTCAAAACAAAAAATGTAAGACCAAGTTCATTAAAAATAGACTTAAAGCTTAGTAATAACTTGGCCTTTGTAATGTTTAATGCCTTGCTCTAACTCTTAAGTTTCAGTTATTCATGTTGAGAGAAGTGAGCCAGTGGCAGTAAATCAATGATTATGCCTCATTGATATCATGGAAAAGAAAACAATCTGCCGTTAGGCACAAAACTTGAAAACCTTGCCTAACAGAGGAGTGACAGAGAGTGCAACTGTGTCATGCAGCCAGCACCACACTGATGATGTCACTACTTCCCAGTTTAGTGTGACGCTCTTAACAACCCTAGGGCAATTTCTAAACAAACCGACAACACTCTTTATGACTCCTAGAGTCTTCGACTAGGGGGTGTCTTGGACAAGTGGGGGACTAACTGTGAATACAATACAGTGTACTGTTCAACTATCAACTTCTCTCTAGATCACACGCCATTATGGCTATTAGCACCCGAGGCAAAGCAAAGCAGAAATGTCTCAGTTGAAACACAGCACATGATTTTAGAGGCTGGTGTGATATTCCATATAAATCAAATAAACATTTTATTTCTCTGGCCACTTTGGTCAGATGATCCTTTACTTCCTCTCTAGCTAAAAGTCCAATGTTTTGCAACACTTGTGGGAAGCACTTTCAAAGACAAATTTTCAACAAAAATCTGGGCAGTGGTGTACCCAGGTAGGTCACTGCTAAGATATTACATTAGGTCAAATAAAGAGGTTGTGAGAGTAAGACTTTAGTGAAAATAACTCAACTTCATGTGAGAAACCACATATTCAGACAGTGTGATCACTTACAAGAGACCAAATTCTCATTCTCATATTCAATATTCTCAATTCAGGAGAATGTATTTCTGTAAGTGAGGACTACGTTTTAATTTTCATCTACAAGTGACACTACAAATTAAATCATAGAAACATTATACAATGTTTATGGTACAAATAGCCCCTATCTAGACTCCCATGAATACCTCCTCTCATCACGTGCAGACATCGTGGCAATAAGTCTCTGGCTTGCCTGGGTTACTCCCGTCTCGACTGGCAACGTATTATAGTCACCAAGTATAGTTTCTGACAACTCAGAAATAGTCTGAATACATGAAAAGCTTTGAAATAAATTAAACTACAGCAATACTTACAGATTTAGGCATGTTGTTTCCTTCTCCTGGGTGTGTGTGCGGAGCTGTAAATTTGGTTTCCAAATTCTTCGGATAGCCTACTAGATGACGTTTCCACAGTGCCTTCCTGTCAGAGGGAGCGAAAGAGGAGAAACGGGTTTCAGCCACCCCGGTGATACTTTGTCAAACGGGACTACCCTTCCTTCTTTAAACGCTGCTGCGAAATAGAGATTGGTTGACGCAGCCCTTGTATAGCCGTATGAGTCATTATTATTCATAAATATGGAAGTTTAGATAAACGAGCCTCACGCATAAATCACAAAAACACCGTAATAAATTAGGAGTCTCCACCCTTCTCGGTAAATATCTTACTTGAGCACCAATACTGTATCAAGGTGTGATCCTTACTTCAGCACCACAACTGTATCAATGTGTGAACCTTGCTTGGATAAAATGATGAGGGGGATGTTCGATGTAGCCTATATGCTGCACTCTTTTTCCTTTTAAGAATGAATTCATCTTGGCTTCTACTGGGTGTAAAGCGGATACAAAGTAGCCTATCCGCCAGGGACAGTCACTTACAAAACGACTTGTTGCGATTAGGGTCTGTTACAAATGTAACAACTTAATCAGTTGGAATCACAAGATAGTCAGGAGCTTGATTCACTTCTGAAGAACATACACATATTAGGGTATTTAATAATAGTCAGCACTGTTTAGGCCATTTCAAAAGTAACACAACCGACTCCGTTAGGCTACACGACGTGTGTTAAAATAGATACAATGTTCCACACGTACTGTAGGGATTTGTTTGCTTGTCTGTTCAAAGAAAACACTTTGAGTCCCAACTACCAAACCCGAATCTACAGATAACCTAAAACATTTAGTTTACTCGGCTAATCAGTGATTTTGGCATAGACACTATTTTTGTTAAATGTCATGATATTATTATCGAAAAGTAAATTTGACCCGACTCGAATATGCTATCATTTAGGATTTTGGTGGAAAAATACGACTACAATGTAGCCGTTACATCAAGGATACATTTTTACACATGCAATCTATATAACCTTCAACTACTAGCCTTGTACCAAGCCACATCCCCACTATAACAACCCCAGACACCTGTTGGAGAGGTTTTTCCCCTTTGAGGGAAGAGGCAGCAGAAGTACTGCAACAAGTGCGGAAACAAAGTAGTGAGCATCTCTATTCTGCTCAACAGCCTCGCGTTCACATAAATATTCGATGTATAGATAACGCTATACATTGTTACTTTGTAGAATGTCTTACCAGAGCAAGTGTGATTTGAGATGAGATGGTTCTATGGCAAGGCTGCAGCCGCGGATACTCCCCTCTGCTGAACTCGAAGCGCGGCAATATGGCTGCTCCGCTCACTTCAGCGCTCCTACTATCACCGCCTGCTTGCATGAGTTCCTGTTTGTCATTCGTACTCCAGCGACTCCCATCAATGACACGTACTAAGAACTGAAGTCTTAGTCCCAATGAAGTCCCCCCCAATGATCTACTGTAGGGATATGCCTACAACTCTATTTTTTTATAATAGGGACACATTATTATAAAGGGGAATTTCAGCATGGCTCTTTTTATCATAGACGTTTTTATCCTAGACATCACAATTATCCAAACCACAATCTAGAACTAGCACATTTTAATTTCACTGGTAGAATCGGAAAGTTTCGACTTCCTGTGTATTGTCTGCTCATAATGAACCACAAAGTCCAGCGGACATTAGCAAAGACAGTAGGAGCTGAGCACAGAAAATGGCATCCCTTGAGAGAGCAATAACAAGATGTATGTCAGGAGAAGTGCAGTATTATCATATACTTGGAATACGGAGGAGGAATGGAGGGAAAAGGAGAGGCAGAGGAGGTCTAAGAGAGAGAGGGAGGAAGAGGGTGAGCTTGAATTGGTTAAAAATGGTGGAAAAATGGGAGATGGTTTGTTAAAGAAGAATGGTAGAAAGTTGAAGCAGAGTGAGCTGTACACCAGATCGAATACAGGAGGAGAAGTGGAAGTGAGTGAGGATGAAGTATTGGAAGGGGTAGGTGTGATGAAGTTCTGAGGCTTGCACAGGGTGAGGATAAAAGATGAGTCTGTGACGGTAGGAGTGCCATTTTTTGAAAAGGTGGACCCTTTCGGCTGATCCATTTGTGGTTTCATTGTGGGTGAAAACAAGGTTGGGTGCTGTGGAATTGGTGAAGGCAAACAGAAGTGGTCTGGTGATAATTTGTTGTGTTTCTGCTGGTCAGAGGGAGCAGGTGCGCCGCGTTAAACAAATGGGGACAAGAGATGTGAATTGTTTGGCTCTCAAGAAAATGAGTGATTACTGGGGTAGATGTAAATGTGAAAGTTGATCAACTAAAGGGGAAGATGATACTCGTAATTTAGTGCAACGCAGATAGGGTAGCATGAGTAGTGAAACAAAAGTCGTTGTCTGTTCTTTTGAGTTTTGATGTTGAGTCTTTGCCCGCCAAAGTGATGTTAGTTATACCGTACCAGCGTTTGTGCCGGAATTACGTTGTTACAGATGTCAAGCTTATGGGAATGTGGCAGCAGTGTGTAGGAGGGACAATCCTAGGTGTGAGAAGTGTACAGAAGGGCATGAGACAAAGGAATGTGTAGCATTGGGGAAAGTAGTGGTATGTGTTAACTGTAAGAGTGCCCATGGGTCTGGGGATCAGAAATGTCCAGTGTGAGAGAGGAAGATTGAGTTTTCCAGGGTTATAGTTGTGCAGAAATTGTTGTATGCTGAGGCAGTGAAGAAAGTAGAGGAAGATGGGTCAAGGTGGAGGGATCCTGAAAGGAGTGGTGTGAGTAGTAGATATGTACCAGTACAGAGGGATAGGCCAACAAGTGATACAGTGCATTCAGAAAGTATTCAGACCGCTTAACTTTTTCTACATTTTGTTACGTTAGACTTTTTCTAAAATTGATTAAATAGTTTTTTTCCCTCGTCAATCTACACACAATAACAAAGCAAAAACTGGTTTGTGGTAATTTTTCCTAATTAATTAATAACAAAAAACTGAAATACCATATTTACGTAAGTATTCAGACCCTTTACTCAGTACTTTGTTGAAGAACCTTTGGCAGTGATTACAGCCTCAAGTGTTCTTGGGTATGACGCTACATGCTTGGCACACCTCTATTTGGGGAGTTTCTCCCATTCTTCTCTGCAGATCCTCTCAAGCTCTGTCAGCTTGGATGGGACGGTTCGAAACATATCTATTTTCAGGTCTCTCCAGAGATGTTCAATCTGGTTCAAGTCCGGGCTCTGGCTGGGCCACTCAAGGACATTCAGAGACTTGTCCCGAAGCCAATTCTGCGTTATCTTGGCTGTGTGACTAGGGCCGTTGTCCTGTTGGAAGGTGAACCATCACACCAGTCTGAGGTCCTGAGTGCTCTGGAGCAGGTTTTCATCAACAATCTCTCTGTACTTTGCTCCGTTCATCTTTCCATTAATCCTGACTAGTCTCCCAGTCTCTGTCGCCATAAAACATCCCAACAGCATGCTGCTGCCACCACCATGCTTCACCGTTTGGGATGGTGCCAGGTTTCTTCCAGATTTGACGCTTGGCATACAGGCCAAAGAGTTCAATGTTGGTTTCTTCAGACCAGAGAATCTTGTTTCTCATGGTCTGAGAGTCCTTTTGGAGTCTTTTGGCAAACTCCACTGAGGATTGGCTTCCGTTTGGCCACTCTACCATCAAGGCCTGGTGGTTGTCCTTCTGGAAGGTTCTCCCATCTCCACAGAGGAACTCTGGAGCTCTGTCAGAATGACCATTGGGTTCTTGATCACCTCTGAGACCAAGGCCCTTCTCCCCCAATTGCTCATTTTGGCTGGGCGGCCAGCTCCTGGAAACTTCTTCCATTTAAGAATGATGGAGGCCACTGTATTCTTGGGGACCTTCAATGCTGCAGACATTTTTTGGGTACCCTTCCCCAGATCTGTGCCTCGACACAATCCTGTCTCAGAGCTCTACAGACAATTCCTTTGACCTCATGGCTTGGTTTCTGCTCTGACATGCACTGTCAACTGTGGGACCTTATATAGACAGGCGTGTGCCTTTCAAAATCATGTCCAATCAATTGAATTTCCCACAGGTGGACTCCGATCAAGTTGTAGAAACATCAAGCATGATCAATGAAACAGGATGCACCTGAGCGCAATTTCGAGTCTCATATCAAAGGGTCTGAGTACTTATGTAGATGTGATATCAGTGTTTTATTTTTAATACATGTGCAAAAATGTCTAAAAACCTGTTTTTGCTTTGTCATTATGGGGGGTGAAAAAAACATTTAATCAATTTTAGAATAAGGCTGTAACGTAACAAAATGTGGAAGATGTCAAGGGGTCTGAATACTTTCTGAATGCACTGTATATACTGTGTAAACGAGCATAGGTAGTGTCAACAGCCATTGTCAGCCAATCCAGTCGGGGTTGGAAGCTATGGTGAGCTATGATTGGTAACTTGCGTCGCAACATTGCAGAGGATTTGAATGAAGTTCAGCTTTCTGCAACTTTAGTCCTGCCCTGTTCCGCTCTCTCGCTCATCATGCTCACAAGCGCCACTCGCCTTGCTAGTCTCCCTCATGTGGGTACCAACAAGTATGTTAGGTAGAGCTACGTGTCAACAGCCATTGTCAGCCAATCAGGTAGGGGTTGGAATCTATGGTTTGCTTCGATTGGTCACAAGCATCGCAATATTAAGGAGGATAACGTTCAGCTTTCCCAACTTTAGTCCTGCCCTGTTCAGTTCCCTCGCCCATGTTCCCATCGCTCACAGTGGGTTTTTACCAGAGAGCGGCCTCCTCTTGACAATGCTTTGCACCAATGCTTTGCTTAAAATTTGCATAAAATAGAGCAGAGCTCACATTTTTCTACAGCTAGCAGGGTTCCCGCTCACCTTCCCATAATCCCCTGCACATTTCTCTGTGTGCCCTTGTTGAAAATAATTGGGGGCGTAAATTCTCCTGTCAAATTAGTTGGTGAAAACCTTCTGTCAAAGCCCACTCTGCTTCACTTGCTTTCCTTCCATTGAAAGTGAATGGGTGTGTTCGAGCAGATACTTTTGTCAACTCTGACCATTGTTGGTCGCCACCTTTCAAAGTTCGTTAGATTATGGGGATAACAATTGTCCGAAATGTGCCTACATGTCGACTGCATGAACTTTACAACATCCGTGTGATCAACAGTAATTTAGTTTCAACTGCAGTTGACTTGAATTTTTTGCAGTTGCCCCTCAGTCATTGCCTGCATTCTGGGAGGCACACATTTTCAACCAATCATTAGTGTTTTTGATTGACCATGCAAACGGGACCAAAGATGTGACTGAAAAAGGAAGCAACTTTGTTGCGATTCATATGTATACAGTGGATATGTAAATTAAATGTTATATGAGTCTCTCTACCCAATTGATAGTACAATGTAAACACATATTTACAAATGGTTTGTGTGTGTGATATGGGGGTTGGAGACATGTTTATTTCGACATTACAAATAAACATTTTTAGAAACAATGGCAACACTGCCATGTTGCACTGAGCCTTGATGTTGGAAAACTCACACCAGTCTCCGACTTTCGTGGTGTAGCAGACGCACCTCCCCAGACTTCACTCCGCGACTTTCGTCTGCAGTCAGTTGCTTCATTCAACAAAACAAGCCAAAGATTGTCTATTATATTGACAAGATATTCGGGTGACCGCTCAACAATGGAAATATATGCCCTGAAAGATGGAAGGCAGGCAGGAGGAGGCAAGATATCAGGTGGGACAGTTCTAGCCAATGACAGGGCAGACACCCGAGTGAAAAACAGGCCATAGAGACAGAGGATTAATCTTTGTATCTGTGCTATTGTAGCGTATGTGACAGCATGGGCAGTGCCAATAAGGCGATCTCCATTTTCAAGTAGTCAATTTTCTTCTTAATTGGTTGATTGCGCCAAACTCATAGGAATCCTTTAGTTGACTACTTTAAAATGATAGAAGCCCTTAAATGGGAATTCTTCACGCAAATACGGGTTATATCCATGAGACCCCTCTCTCTCTCTATGACAACAGCACAACTCCGATAGTCGTTTTTTCAAAGTTGAAGAAATGACACGTGCGTCCACTTATATCAGTGCATTTGTAACAACCCAACCATGACGAAACATTTATTCGATCAAATAAGCATCACGTAGCAAATGAGAAATAATTTTTTTTGTTGACCAAATTCGGCACTCTCATTGACCTCCATACACAAATTCCTCACTTCGTGGGCTGAACAAACCCAATGGCTTACAATGTCTCACCGCGAAATGCCCCTTCCTAGTATAAACGGGGCATAACCAAACAGAAGGAAAATATTAAATACACGTGTATATTTGCATTACCAGACTTTCGTTTCTATTTGTGTAGTTGAGGAATAGCGCGCGTCAGAATCGCACGTCCTTGTACAAACTCAAACTGGGAAGCGCAGTGAACGGGGTTAGGGAGTGTCCATAACTGTACACCGACCAATAGTTGAGCACGATTAAAATAGAACCGTATATATTGGAGATAAATCCTGAAGTGAAACTACAGGTCAGAGCGCACCACATGTAGTCTGATGTACAGAAACCGCCACTTGTAAATCTCTTAATAAACAAAGAAACTGTACATGTGTCCTGAAACCAGATGTACTTTCCAGCAGATGTCTTACAGGTTTTGAAAAAGACAAAAAGATTTAGCATAATATAATGACCGACCAGAGCTAAGGTTTTGTTTTCAATCATTTAAAAAATATAGCATATACTGTATTTTGTTTTAAACATTCAGTGCTTGACTTGGACCAAAATAGTTGGCTGAACTAATTTTGGGTGCTGGTACTGTTTACATTTAGGTGCAGAAGCTCCACAATACTTTTGAGCTAATATTCTATAATAGGAACAGGAGCTCAAGCAGTTGACAATTTGAGGTGATAGTACTCAGCTCCAGTGAACTCCTGCCCAAGTCAAGCACTGTAGGCTTTAACATGACTTTTCATCAATGCAAGGGTAGCAGATTACTTTCAACTATAGGCTAGTACAAATAGAGTTGTTGAGGATGCATGATAAATTATGAAATTAAAGTTTTACAGACCTGTTGTGAACAGATACTGGAATTGAGTGATTGAACACCAGCATAATTTAAAGAGACAAACAGCATTTAGGTAAAATGACTAAAGCAGTGGGAAAATAAAACAAGCAACCAGTTGCAGATTATAGGCTACTGAAACATGAGCCTACCAAAAAAATTAATAATAATCAGGCAACAACATGTCAACACTGGGGTCTCTCAGGGGTGTGTGCTTAGTCCCCTACTGTACTCCCTGTTCACCCACATCATTCAATTCTGACAACACAACAGTGGTAGGCCTGATCACCGACAATGATGACCTGGCAGTGTGGTGCCAGGACAACAACCTCTCCCTCAATGTGGAGACAAGCACAAGTGAAACAGATCAAGGCGTGACAGTACACCCTCTAGGGGTGCATACCTGGTTGAGCGGGGTGCCGGCGCTGGAACTTAGAGATGAGGCCTGGGTCCAGGACGTCCCTAGCGGAGACCGAGCACCTCTCCTCCGGGCCATAACCCTCCCAGTCAACCAGGTACTGGAATCCCCTGCCCTGAGGTTGAACCTTCAGGAGACGTCTCACCATGTACGCCGGTCAGCCGTCCATGAGACAGGGGAGAGGGGTGGGCCTGGAAACAGGAGACAAGGGGCAGTCAGACATGGTTTTTACTCTAGACACAGAAAAGGTAGGAAAAATACAGAGGGTACGGGGCAACAGAAGACGAACAGCAGAGGGGCTAATGATCTTGGAGCGGGGGGGAAAGGGTTTGCCTTCCGGGGTTGTAGCCGCGGCACTATAGCGGCGTGCCAGTGCCTCAGGCTTGACCTTCTTGGATACCAGTTGGTGCTGTGGAAGCGAAGTGGCCCGGGCCTTATTGAATCCCTCCCGGAGGTCTTGGTACTCTGCTGAGCTGGCGGAAAGGTCCGGGGCAATTTCCAAGCCCCCAGGAAGACGTTCCCGGGGCAGGCAGAGCTGACTTCAGGCAATGAGTCTGGCAGGATGGGCTCTAGCCCATGATGGCACCAGTAGCCAAGTCAATGGAGGGATTGTGTTGCTGGAGCAAAGAGAATCCTAATACCACAGGAACCTGTGGAGACTCAACCAGCAAGAATTGGATCGTCTCACGGTGGTTCCCCGTGAAGAAACGAGAAAGGCCCAGCAGGATCTGGAATCTCCATCGTAGCGCTCCATGGGAGCAAAGCGGGGTTCCCGGGAAACCGAGGTGACACCGCTGCTACCAGCCGGGTTACTGAGGGGCAGGGAGATTACCGTCGTGGTAGGCAACCCACAGAATTGCTCCCGCAATGAGTCCAAAGCTAGGTTGTGATGTTTGGCCACATCCTGGAACCCTTCCATCAAACCGCGAAGCAAATCCTCGTGTCTACTAATGATGGCTCCTTGGGAGGAGATGGCATTGAGGAGCTGGTCCAAGTCTGCTGGGTCAGTCATGGCCAGTTCGTACCGCCAGGTTTCAGGTATGACCCAAGTGCAGACTGTGTTGAAGTAACAATGTTTATTGCAACAACAGAGGCAAGCAAACGACAGGTCAAACTGGCACAGACAGATTAAAAACACAGGTATAAATACCCACGGGATAAGTGGGGAAGATGGGCCGACACCTGGAGGGGGGTGGAGACAAGTACAAGGTCAGGTGAAACAGATCAGGGCGTGACAATAAGACTGCTGAACAATTAATCAAATGGCCACCGGACTATTTACATTGTTTTTTACACTGCTGCTACTCGCTGTTTATTAACTATGCATAGTCACTTCAACCTGACCTACATGTACAAATTAACCTGTACCCCCGCACATTGACTCGGTACCGGTACTCCCTGTATAAAGCCTCGTTGTTGTTATTTTATTGTGTTATTTATTTATTTTTTACTTTTGTTTATTTGGTAAATATTTTCTTAACTCTTTCTTGAACTGCACTGTTGGTTAAGGGCTTGTAAAGTAAGTATTTCACGGTAAGGTCTACACTTCTTGTATTGTGACAAATACATGTGACAAATACAGTTTGATTTGAGTATGGGTAAGGATAAGACACTAGTATAAAAAGCACTGTCCATGAATCCATAGATTAATGGGATTTGTGTAAAAATGTAAGAGTTAAATCTCCCGAGTGGCGCAGCGGTCTAAGGCACTTCATTTCAGTGCAAGAGGTGTCATTACAGGCCCTGGTTTGATTCCAGGCTGTATCACAACCAGCTGTGATCCGGGTTTGGCCGGGGTAGGCCGTCATTGTAAATAAGAATGTGTTCTTAACTGACTTGCCTAGTTAAAAAAAATAATCTAAACATAATAAAAAATATTAATATTTTGTATAGAAATGCATTCCCTGTAAAGAAAACAGACAAAAAAAGAAATGGTTTGTGTTAACATTCAGGTCACAGAAGCAGAGATTAACTTTGTAATGCATTACATTATGTATGGTACATATAATTAAAAGGGTGCTGTGCTGCCTGGGTTAGATTAAACATTGAAAAAAGGAACATTCAGTGATCCGTAATAATCCATTGGTGTTCATTCAGGATATCAACCAATAATGTAATTAAATTCTGTTTGGGAAAAGGTCAGACAGACAGGATTGATGGAATTGTCTGAATGGAGCGGAATGCTCAATCAGTAATCCTGATGTATTTTTGCATTTAGCCAGGACCCTTGGATTAACATGCTGATACAAATAGATACAAAAACACTGAGGCTTTAGATAGCAGATCTGGTATTGTCATGCTGAAATAGGAAAGGGCCTTCCCCAAACTGTTGCCACAAAGTCAGAATCGTCTAGAATGCTGTAGCGTTAAGAATTCCCTTCACTGGAACTAAGGGGCCTAGCCTGAACCATTAAAAACAGCCCCAGACCATAATTCCTCCTCCACCAAACTTTACAGTTGGCACTATCCATTGGGGCAGGTAGCGTTCTCCTGGCATCCCCCAAACCCAGATTCGTCCGTCAGACTGCCAAATGGTGAAGCACGATTCATCACTCTAGAGAACGCGTTTCCAGAGTCCAATGGCTGCGAGCTTTACACCACTTCAGACGATGCTTGGCATTGCGCATGGTGATCTTAGGCTTGGGTGTGGCTGCTCAGGGATGAAAACCCATTTCATGAAGTTCCCGACAAACAGTTCTTGTGCTGACGTTGCTTCCAGAGGCAGTTTAAAACTCGGTACACTTCAGCACTCGGCGGTCCCGTTCTGTGAGCTTGTGTGACCTACCACTTTGCGGCTGAGCCGTTGTTGCTCCAAAACATTTGTTTACACTTCACAAGAACCTCACTTACAGTTGACCGGGCAGCTCTAGCAGGGCAAAAATTTGCGGAACTGACTTGTTGGAAAGGTGGCATCCTATGACGGTGCCACGTTGAAAGTCACTGATCTCTTCAATGTGGCCATTCTACTGCCAATGTTTGTATGGCGGTTGCATGGCGGTGTGCTCGATTTTATACACCTGTCAGCAACGGGGGTGGCTGAAATAACCGAATCCACTAATAAGAAGGGGTGTCCACCTACTTTTGGCCATATAGTGTATGATTGATAAAGTATGGTTACATTTAATTTGCTCTGTTGAACCTACCCTCTGGAATGACTTCAATATCAACAGGAATCTATTAAGTGGAGATTTATTAACAATCAATCTTACGATAGCACATTGGTTATGGTCATTGACAAATATCAAAGCTGTGCTTGGTTAAAACCCTAGATGGGAGACCAGAGGGATAGCAGTAGATCTATCAACTCCCCAGTAGGAGGTGCTGCCTGGACTATTGTTTTTTTCTGGATATTACGTAGAAGATCTGACGTTGTTTCTAAGGTGTAATTCAACATGTTTTATACAAGATTTGTCTATGTTGAAAATGTGTTACCATGATGACATAATTCTCTGGTTGAAATATTACTGGATTTGCTGACATTACCTGTATGTCCCACCATAGTGGTGCAGGCCCTCATTGGAACGAGGGGTCCTGGGCCACCACCTGCTTGAACAGCTCCAGACTCTTCTGGGTGACATCATGGATGAGCACTGTAACCAAGACGGAGAGGTTAGATTCTGTTGTATGTTGTATGTTATAACTATATTGGTCTGCATATGAGTACCTTGGTGGGTTTAACCCTTGTGGGTCTAGCACCCTTGTGGGTTTAACACAGATATTACATAGGTATAACACATGTCTTTAAAATGGCATGTTATATGTTGCTTCTGCATCATGGTCTTTGTAGGATATTTGAGTTCAGCACTGAAGCAATGTCAATGCCAGGGTGACTGGTTCTCTAACTTACAATGGCCTCTGTAGCATTAAACAATGACCATTAGATGGTGATAAAATAATGTTTATGGCCAGTTAAATCTCAGAGGGCCTCACAGCAAATAAACTTTCATGGTAGGCCTATGATAACTGCACAGATTTGGGCATTGATCTTTGAAAAATCTCAGAAGTGCATTCATCGACTTACTGTCCAGCACTGCTGTGGCCACTTAGTTATTCTCCAAAGTGTTACCGGCATGAGCCATCAGCCACAGGAGGAAGCCAGTCTCAATATCTGGAGATAAAAGAGGACACACACACAAAAAGCACATTGAATATTCAACTCTGTAAATATCCATGTATCTTGAGAATAAAATATTTGGTATTTTGGTACTTGGACAATATTGAACTATACATGGATCCTCAAGCTCAGTCTGGGCTGCGGGGTCAAAGGCCAGGATTGCACTGATTCGCTAAAACTGAACAACCTCTTGAAGGGCTGGCCGATATGGACAAAAAGTAATATTGCAATAAATGTAACTATTTTGCTCGATAACAATAAATGCAACAATAAAATGTTTTTAGGGACAGTTACTATACACTTTTTCCAGTGTCAAGTAAGACAACTCAGATGGTAGCCTATGTCACAGGGTTTCCCAAACTCGGTCCTGGGGCCCCCCTGGGAACATGTTTTGTTTTTTGCCCTAGCGCTACACAGCTGATTCAAATAATCAAAGCTTGGTAATGAGTTGGTTATTTGAATCAGCTGTGTAGTCCTAAGGCAAAAACCAAAACGAGCACCCAGGCGAGGCCCAAGGACCGAGTTTGGGAAACCCTGGCCTATGATTTAAAAAGGAAGCTATTTCATGTAACATATCCAGGGAATGCATGATATTGTGATGTGCAACCTGTCAAAATATGATCCAGAATTAGGCTATCAGATTCATTTTTAGCTTATCAGATATGAATTTTCCGGCATTTTTGTGCGTATTGGCCAGTGGTTTAAAGTTTTTTTTAAGGTATCTGTACTTTACTATTTGTATTTTTGCCAACTTTTACTTTTACTTCTACTTTCTTTATTAACTTTTTACTCCATACATTTTCCCTGACACCCAATTCACACACTTATCAAGAGAACATCCCTGGTCATCCCTACTGCCTCTGATCTGGCGGACTCACTAAACACAAAATGCTTTGTTTGTAGATTATGTCTGAGTGTTGGAATGGCCCGTGTCTATCCGTCAATAAAAACATAACTAGAAAATTGTGTCTTCTGGTTTGTTTAATATAAGGAATTTGAAATGATTTATACTTTTACTTTTGATACTTACAGTTGAAGTTGGAAGTTTACATACACCTTAGCCAAATACATTTAAACTCAGTTTTTCACAATTCCTGACATGTAATCCCAGTAAAAAGTCCCTGTTTTAGGTCAGTTAGGATCACCACTTTATTTTAAGAATGAAATGTCCGAATAATAGTAGAGAGAATTATTTATTTCAGCTTTTATTTCTTTCATCACATTCCCAGTTGGTCAGAAGTTTACATACACTCAATTAGTATTTGGTAGCATTGCCATTAAATAGTTTAACTTGGGTCAAACATTTTGGGTAGCCTTCCACAAGCTTCCCACAATAAGTTGGGTGACTTTTGGCCCATTCCTCCTGACAGAGCTGGTGTAACTGAGTCGGGTTTGTAGGCCTCCTTGCTCGCACACGCTTTTTCAGTTCTGCCCACACATTTTCTATAGGATTGAGGTCAGGGCTTTGTGATTGCCACTCCAATACCTTGACTTTGTTGTCCTTAAGCCATTTTGCCACAATTTTGGATATATGGGACTCGTTTTACTGTGGATATAGATACTTTTGTACCCGTTCCCTCCAGCATCGTCACAAGGTCCATTGCTGTTGTTCTGGGATGGATTTGCACTTTTCGCACCAAAGTACGTTCATCTCTCGGAGACAGAACGCGTCTCCTTCCTGAGTGGTATGACGGCTGCGTGGTCCCATGGTGTTTATACTTGCGTACTGTTGTTTGTACAGATGAACGTGGTACCTTCAGGCATGTGGAAATTGCTCCCAAGGATGAACCAGACTCGTGGAGGTCTACAATCTTTTTTCTGAGGTCTTGACTGATTTATTTTGATTTTCCCATGATCAAGCAAAGAGGCACTGAGTTTGAAGGTAGACCTTGAAATACATCCACAGGTACACCTCCAATTGACTCAAATGATGTCAATTAGCCTATCAGAAGTTTCTAAAGCTATGACATCATTTTCTGGAATTTTCCAAGCTGTTTATAGGCACAGCCAACTTAGTGTATGTAAACTTCTGACCCACTGGAATTGAGATATAGTGAATTATAAGTGAAATAATCTGCCTGTAAACAATTGTTGGAAAAATTACTTGTTTCATGCACAAAGTAGATGTCCTAACCGACTTGCCAAAACTATGGTTTGTTAACAAGAAATGTGTGGAGTGGTTGAAAACGAGTTTTAATGACTCCAACCTAAGTGTATGTAAACTTCCGACTTCAATTGTAAGTACATATTAGCATTTCCATTTACTTTAGACTTTTACTCAAGTAGTATTTTACTGGGTGACTTTCCCTTTTACTTGAGTCATTTTATATTAAGGCATCTTTACTTTTACTCAAGTCTGACATTTGAGTACTTTTTCCACCACTGTCAAGGCTATAGCCTATTATTCACCACCTGAGGAAGTGGGAACTCAAAACAGTTAGCTAGATTGCTAACTCTATATGATATTGTTGCTAGATAGCCATGAATAGGCTAATTGATTAATATATCAGTAAATGTAATGTCCTACAAAAACCTTCCAGCGCCAGTCCTAGGCTACTTGATGTAGGCCTATTCACGGCAAATAGCCGCTCTGCTCGGCTCCAAGGGTGCACCAAAACCATACTATATAGCCTACACCGGTAGAAATGGGTGCCAGTAAAGTGGTGCCATGAAGTCAATATAAAATAAAGGTAAGAAATAAATGATATACACAGAAATCTGTGCCTCTCCTCTCTGTAATTGGAACAATTGCGGGAAATTAAATGTTTCCCGCAATTGCAATTTGAGCAACAGTCACATATATAAAGAGAGAGAGATACGTTTGGACACACCTTCTCATTCAAGGATTTTTCTTTATTTTTACTATTTTCTACATTGTAGAATAATAGTGAAGAAGACATCAAAACTATGAAATAACATATATGGAATCATGGAGTAACCAAAAAAGTGTAAAACAAATCAAAATATATTTTAGATTTTAGATTCTTCAAAGTAGACACCATTTGCCTTGACGACAGCTTTGCACACTCTTGACATTCTTTCAACCAGCTTAATTTTTCTTTTTTTCCCCCTTTATTTAACTAGGCAAGTCAGTTAAGAACAAATTCTCATTTACAATGACGGACTACACCAGCCAAACCCGGACGACTTTGGGCCAATTGTGCGCCGCCCTATGGGACTCCCAATCACGACCGGTTGGAACCAAACCAGGGTGTCTGTAGTGCCACCCTGTAGTGACAACCATCAAGCACTGAGATTAAGTTCAATAGACCACTGCACCACTTGGGATTCCTTCATGAGGAATGCTTTTCCAGCAGTCTTGAAGGAGTTCCCACATATGCTGAGCACTTATTGGCTGCTTTTCCTTCTCTCTGCAGTCCAACTCATCCCAAACCCTCTCAATTGGGTTTAGGTTGGGTGATTGTGGAGACCAGGTCGTCTGATGCAGCACTCCATCACTCTCCTTCTTGGTCAAATAGCCCTTACACAGCCTGGAGGTGTGTTGGGTCATTGTCCTGTTGAAAAACAAATGATAGTCCCACTAAGCACAAACCAGATGGGATGGCATATCGCTGCAAAATGCTGTGGTAGCCATGCTGGTTAAGTGTGCATTGAATTCTAAATAAATCATCAACACTGTTGTTTCTCTTTGCTTATTTGAGCTGTTTCTTGCCATAATATGGACTTGGTATTTTGCCAAATAGGGCTGTCTTCTGTATACCACCCCTACCTTGTCACAACACAACTGATTGGCTCATACGCATTAAGATGGAAAGAAATTCCACAAATTAACTTTTAACAAGGCACACCTGTAATTGAAATGCATTCCAGGTGACTACCTTATGAAGCTGGTTGAGAGAATGCTTAGAGTGTGCAAAGCTGTCATCAAGGCAAAGGGTGGCTACTTTGAAGAATCTGAAATATAAAATCTATGTTGATTGGATTTTATTTCAAAGTTTTGATGTCTTCACTATTATTCTACAATGTAGAAAATAGTAAAAATAAAGAAAAACCCTTGAATGAGTAGGTTTGCCCAAACTTTTGACTGGTACTGTACAGTCGTGGCCAAAAGTTTTGAGAATGACACAAATATTCATTTCCACAAAGTTTGCTGCTTCAGTGTCTTTAGAATTTTTGTCAGATGTTACTATGGAATACTGAAGTATAGTTATAAGCATTTCATAAGTGTCAAAGGCTTTTATTGACAATTACATGAAGTTGATGCAAAGAGTCAATATTTGCAGTGTTGACCCTTCTTTTTCAAGACCTCTACAATCCACCCTGGCATGCTGTCAATTAGCTTCTTCTGGCAGCCCATTCTTCTTGCATAATCAATGCTTGGAGTTTGTCAGAATTTGTGTGTTTTTGTTTGTCCACCCGCCTCTTGAGGATTGACCACAAATTCTCAATGGGATTAAGGTCTGGGGAGTTTCCTGGCCATGGACCCAAAATATCAATGTTTTGTTCCCACTTAGTTATCACTTTTGCCTTATGGCAAGGTGCTCCGTCATGCTGGGAAAGGCATTGTTCGTCATCAAACTGTTCCTGGATGGTTGAGAGAAGTTGCTCACGGAGGATGTGTTGGTACCATTCTTTATTCATGGCTGTGTTCTTAGGCAAAATTGTGAGTGAGCCCACTCCCTTGGCTGAGAAGCAACCCCACACATGAATGGTCTCAGGATGCTTTACTGTTGGCATGACACAGGGCTGATGGTAACGCTCACGTTGTCTTCTCCGGACAAGCTTTTTTCCGGATGCCCCAAACAATCGGAAAGGGGATTCATCAGAGAAAATGACTTTACCCCAGTCCTCAGCAGTCCAATCCCTGTACCTTTTGCAGAATATCAGTCTGTCCCTGATGTTTTTCTTGACACCAGGCCATCCTCCAAAAGTTTTCGCTTCACTGTGCGTGCAGATGCACTCACACCTGCCTGCTGCCATTCCTGAGCAAGCTCTGTACTGGTGGTGCCCCGACCCCACAGCTGAATCAACTTTAGAAGACGGTCCTGGCGCTTGCTGGACTTTCTTGGGCGCCCTGAAGCCTTCTTCACAACAATTGAACCGCTCTCCTTGAAGTTCTTGATGATCCGATAAATGGTTGATTTAGGTGCAATCTTACTGGCAGCAATATCCTTGCCTGTGAAGCCCTTTTTGTGCAAAGCAATGATGACGGCACGTGTTTCCTTGCAGGTAACCATGTTTGACAGAGGAAGAACAATGATTCCAAGCACCACCCTCCTTTTGAAGCTTCCAGGCTGTTATTTGAACTAAATCAGCATGACAGAGTGATCTCCAGCCTTGTCCTCATCAACACTCACACCTGTGTTAATGAGAGAATCACTGACATGATGTCAGCTGGTCCTTTTGTGGCAGGGCTGAAATGCAGTGGAAAGGTTTTTTGGGGATTCAGTTCATTTGCATGGCAAAGAGGGACTTTGCAATTAATTGCAATTCATCTGATCACTCTTCATGACATTCTGGAGTATATGCAAATTACCATCATACAAACTGAGGCAGCAGACTTTGTGAAAATGTATATTTGTGTCATTCTCAAAACTTTTGGCCACGACTGTATATGCTTGTGCTTATCAGAGTGCATCTCTCCCTCCTCCATGCGCACAGTGGAGAGAGGGAGTGAGTGGCTCATCCACACAGTAGGCAAACGCAAAATAGGGACAGGCAGATTTACAGGAAGGTGTAGAAAAATCACAGAAATTGTCCCTGCTCTACTCTCTTGTGCATTAACCGTCTCGTGTACCATGACCTCTTATGTAACTCGATTCTGTAAGTCTAAGGGAAGGTGTTGGAGGAAAGGGTCACCACACAAGACCCTGGAGGAAGACTGACCTCTCTACACAGGGTCGTAGAAGTAGCCATGATCCCTCAGCATAGTGTAGACCGAAGGGAGCAGGTCGGCCAGGAAGTGCTGGGCAAACGCCCGTGCCGCTATCTTCTCCACCATTTCCCTCTCCAGCACCTCCGGCTGCTGGGCGATCCAATAATCCTGTTCAGAAAACAGAGATAAAGAAAGTCATAGTTCCCTTCTGTTTCCCACCAAACAGTCTGTCTTGATCCTCATGCTATGGTGACCAAGCACATAAGAGAGCCTGTGTTATCCCTCTGAACTTAAGCCTTGGCATTCACTCGGGGAGCTAATATACTGTACGTGTTCAGGTCTCAGGCAAGGTTACACATCACACGAGCAAACCAACACTCAGCACCCTTATAAACCACCTCCGTTACACATGGTAATGGATATTTACTTTTTCAACTGATCTATCCCTTCATTAATCTATTGGGCCGAGAATTAGTTACATGTATCCCTGTGGCATCAGCCATGTCTGATGGTCCCATTTACTGCAATGCAGCCTCCGCAGACTTCAGGGCTTTTGTACTTCTTGCGGCAGAGCAGAGCAACTGTGAAGGAAGTTGTCAAGGAAGTGAGTTTTTGTTTATACAGAACGTACTGCGCCCCCTACCGTCAACCAATCATGTCAATGCGGAGAGGCTCCGCAATTGCGTCACACCCTCCATATGAAGCCTCCGACCATATTTTGGGTCAAGCATAAATTGGCTTTTAAGCTGATTTATGGATGACTTAAGCCGTGACAGTGCCTTCAGAAAGTATTCATACTTGACTTATTCCACATTTAGTTGTGTTACAACCTGAATTCAAAATGTATTCAATTGTTTAGTATTTTTACCCCTCTCAAATCAAATTGCATTTGTCACATACACATGGTTAGCAGATGTTAATGCAAGTGTAGCGAAATGCTTGTGCTTCTAGTTCCGACCATGCAGTAGTATCTAACAAGTAATCTAACAATTTCACAACAACTACCTTATACACACAAGTGTAAAGGAATGAATACTAGTATGTACATATAAATATATGGATGAGCGATGGCCAACCGGCATAGGCAAGATGCAGTAGATGGTATAGAGTACAGTATATACATATGAGATGAGTAATGTCGCATATGTAAACATTATATAAAGTATTGATTAAAGTGGCTAGTGATACATTTGTTACATCCAATTTTCAATTATTTAAAGTGGCTAGAGATTTGAGTCAGTATGTTGGCAGCAGCCACTTAATGTTAGTGATGGCTGTTTAACAGTCTGATGGCCTTGAGATAGAAGCTGTTTTTCAGTCTCTCGGTCCCAGCTTTGATGCACCTGTACCGACCTCGCCTTCTGGATGATAGTGGGGTGAACAGGCAGTGGCGCGGGTGGTTGTTGTCCTTGATGATCTTTTTGGCCTTCCTGTGACATTGGGTGGTGTAGGTGTCCTGGAGAGCAGGTAGTTTACCCCCGGTGATGCGTTGTGCAGACCTCACTACCATCTGGAGAGCCTTACGGTTGTGGGCGGAGCAGTTGCCGTACCAGGCGGTGATACAGCCCGACAGGATGCTCTCGATTGTGCATCTGTAGAAGTTTGTGAGTGTTTTTGGTGACAAGCCGAATTTCTTCAGCCTCCTGAGGTTGAAGAGGTGCTGTTGCGCCTTCTTCACCACGCTGTCTGTGTGGGTGGACCATTTCAGTTTGTCCGGGATGTGTACGCCGAGGAACTTAAAACTTTCCACCTTCTCCACTACTGTCCCGTCGATGTGGATGGGGGGATGCACCCTCTGCTGCTTCCTGAAGTCCATGATCGTCTCCTTTGTTTTGTTGACGTTGAGTGAGAGGTTATTTTCCTGACACCGCACTCCGAGGGCCCTCACCTCCTCCCTGTAGGCCGTCTCGTCGTTGTTGGTAATCTAGCCTACCACTGTAGTGTCGTCTGCAAACTTGATGATTGAGTTGGAGGCGTGCTTGGCCACGCAGTCATGGGTGAACAGGGAGTACAGGAGAGGGCTGAGAACGCACGCTTGTGTGGCCCCAGTGTTGAGGATCAGCGGGGTGGAGATGTTTCCTTCCCTCACCACCTGGGGCCGGCCCGTCAGGAAGTCCAGGAACCAGTTGCACAGGGCGGGGTCGAGATCTAGGGTCTCGAGCTTAATGACGAGTTTGGAGGGTGCTATGGTGTTTAATGCTGAGCTGTAGTTGATGAACAGCATTCTTACATAGGTATTCCTCTTGTCCAGATGGGTTAGGGCAGTGTGATTGCGATTGCGTCGTCTGTGGACCTATTGGGACGGTAAGCAAATTGGAGTGGGTCTAAGGTGTCTGGTAGGATGGAGGTGATATGATCCTTGACTAGTCTCTCAAAGCACTTCATGATGTGGGAAGTGAGTGCTACGGGGCGATAGTCATTTATCTCAGTTTCCTTAGCTTTCTTGGGAACAGGAACAATGGTGGCCCTCTTGAAGCATGTGGGAACAGCAGACTGGGATAGGGATTGATTAAATATGTCCGTAAACACACCAGCCAGCTGGTCTGCGCATGCTCTGAGGACGCGGCCAGGGATGCCATCTGTAACGACAAAGTGTAAACATGTTTTTAGACATTTTTGCAAATGTATTGAAAAGGAAATCTAATTTACACAAGTGTGCTCTCAGGTGTTCTTGAAAGATCACACTTGAAAGAACGGGTGAACGCAAGTGTGCATTTTGGAAAACAGCCAATCGCACCTAGTCAAGTGGTTAGGGGAATGGACTGTGGATAAATGGTGTTGTTGGGGAGTAGTGAACCACAACTGTGTTTTCAGTAGTTAAAGAAATAGTTGAGTATTTTACAACTTGATGTTAGATGGTTCCTCACTCTAAACGTAGTATGGGCCAAGAGAAACTGTAATCCATTGTTCAGTTTTTTTCAGCTAACTTTAGCCACTGCTAGCTAAAAATCTATGGAAGTGATGGGGACAGGTAAATACGTTTAAAAAACAATGTCTAAATCACCTGAAATAAATTCAAATCAACTCCATATTTGGTTTGATGTTACTTAAAGGTGATTTGGTGTTTTTCAAAACAGTGATCTTTTATTGCAATTTGTAGTCTGACATTTCAGATTTACAGTGCATTCTGAAAATATTTAGACCCCTTGACTTTTTCCACATTTTGTTACGTTACAGCCTTATTCTAAAATTGATTAAATGTTTTTTTCGACCTTCTTCAATCTACACACAATACCCCACAATTACAAAGCAAAAACAGGGTTTTAGAAATGTTTGCCAAATGTATTAACATTTTAAACTGAAATAACACATTTACATAAGTATTCAAATCCTTTACTCAGTACTTTGTTGAAGCATCTTTGACAGCGATTACAGCCTCGGGTCTTCTTGGGTATAACGCTACAAGCTTGGCACACCTGTACTTGGGGAGTTTCTCCCATTCTTCTCTGCAGATCCTCTCAAGTTCTGTCAGGATGGATGGGGAGCGTCGCTGCACAGCTATTTGCAGGTCTCTCCAGAGATGTTCGATCTGGTTCAAGTCCGGGCTCTGGCTGGGCCACTCAAGGATATTCAGAGACTTGTCGGAAAGCCACTCTTGCATTGTCTTGGATGTGTGCCTAGGGTCGTTGTCCTGTTGGAAGGTGAACCTTCTCCCCAGTCTGAGGTCCTGAGCACACTGGAGCAGGGTTTCATTAATGATCTCTCTGTACTTTGCTCAGTTCACCTTTCCCTCAATCCTGACTAGTCTCCCAGTCCCTGCCTCTGAAAATCATCCCTACAGCATGATTCTGCCACCACCATGCTTCACCATACGGATGGTGCCAGGTTTCCTCCAGATGTGATGCTTGGCATTCAGACCAAAGAGTTCAATCTTGGTTTCATCAGACCAGATAATCTTCCTTTAGGTGCCTTTTGGCAAACTCCTAGCGGGCTGTCATGTGCCTTCTACTGAGGAGTGGCTTCTGTCTGGCCACTCTACCATAAAGGCCTGATTGGTAGAGTGCTGCAGAGATGGTTGTCCTTCTGGAAGGTTCTCCCATCTCCACAGAGGAACTCTGGAGTTCTGTCAGAGTGACCATCGAGTTTTTGGTGACTCTCATGACCAAGTCCCTTCTCCCCCGATTGCTCAGTTTGGCCGGGCGGCCAGCTCTAGGAAGAGTCTTGGTGGTTCCAAACTTCTTCCATTTTAAAATGATGGAGGTCACTGTGTTCTTGGGGACCTTCAATGGTGCAGAAATGTTTTGGTACCCTTCCCTAGTTCTGTGCCTCGACAATCCTGTCTCGGAGCTCTACGGACAATTCCTTCAACCTCATGGCTTGCTTTCTGCTCTGACATGCACTGTCAACTGTGGGACCTTATATAGACAGGTGTATGCCCTTCCAAATAATGTCCAATCAATTGAATTTACCACAGGTGGACTCCAATCAAGTTGTAGAATTATCTCAAGAATTATCAATGGAAACAGGATGCACCTGAGCTCAATTTCGAGTCTCATAGCAAAGGGTCTGAATACTTATGTAAAAAGCTATTTCCATTTGCTAAAATTTGTAAAAACCTGTTTTCGATTCTCCATTATGGTATTTTGTGTAGATTGAAGAGGATTTTTATTTTCTTTAATCTATTTTAGAATAAGGCTGTAATGTAACAAAAAACACTTTCCGATACTTTTTCACAAGGTAGTTTGGATGTAGTGAATTACTTTTTCAAAGTAACTTTAGTTAAGTTAATTATATTATTCTGAAGGGTAGCTTTAGTGTCGCTTAACTTGGTCATAGAGATTGACATTGAATGTTGACTCCTGTGCAATTCCGTCTAAAAGGACCCATGAGTACTAACATGTGAAGTTCATTGGAGCATTTCCTAATCAAATTAAACTTTATTTAAAGTGCATTTCAAATTGCAACACACTATTCACATACAACAAAAAAACAGGAAGCAAACAGGAAGCAGTAAAGAGGATAAATAAAACAACATCAGAACAAAGAAGATGAAAACAATCACTAATTAAAGGCCCGGCTAAAAATGTGGGGTTTTAAAAGTGAATTACCTCTTACAGAGTTACCTCTTACCTGACAGGGCAAGCTGTTCCATAACTGAGGGGCTTTAATAGAGAACACTCCGCATCCTGCCTTGGTTCTGCATCTAGGCACAGTAAGCTGACCAGCTCCTTGGAATCGGAGCGCCCTCACTGTGTTGTATGGAATGAGCATGTCTGTCAGATAAGAGGGAGCAAGGCAGTGCAGTGCATTAAAAGAAGAAAGCACGAGTTTTTACTCACAAAAGTAAAAACAGTGTGGTCAAAGACCTAGTAACTTAGTTGTCATGATCTGGTTACCTAGAACTAAAAACATAGTTACGTCTTTGGGTTTTTACATATTTCTTAACAAATTTCCGGATATCTTCTAAACTACTAATGCACTATTTTGCAACGTCATATGGAGAATCTACTCTGCGTTAGCTAGCTCTATCCGGCTAATGTCAGAGATGAAGAGGCAAAGCGAGAGGTTTTACTCTGCCAAAAATCTGTCCTAAAAAATAAGCCAACGAAGTGAGGAATTTTAGCTTGGAGGTCATTGAATTTTTGGTCAACAAAAAATGGAATTACTAAGTTGCTACGTGAATTTTATTTCATCGAATAGACGTTTTTTGTAATGGTTGTGAGGTACAAATGCACTGATATACAGTGCACTCAGAAAGTATTCATACCCCTTGACTTCCACATTTTGTTGTGTTACAAACTGAATTCAAAATGGATTCAATTTATTTTTTTCCCCAGTTACACAAAATACCCCATAATGACATCATGAAAATATATTTATAGAAAATTGTTGCTAATTCTTTGAAATATCTAATTTACATACAGCACAAGTCAAAAGTTTGGACACACCTACTCATTCTGTCATGGTTCCACCTGTCACCAGAGTGCAGCAGAGACTGTCCTAGAGACATTAATCATTACTCAATTCTGATTTCCCTGTTAAAAGATGTGTGTTTTTCTATGCAGAAGCTTGAATTGTTTACTGTGTGTGTGTGTGTGTGTGTGTGTGTGTGTGTGTGTGTGTGTGTGTGTGTGTGTGTGTGTGTGTGTGTGTGTGTGTGTGTGTGTGTGTGTGTGTGTGTGTGTGTGTGTGTGTGTGTGTGTGTGTGTGTGTCTGTCTGTGCCTGCGTGCGTGCGTGTGTGCGTTTCCTGAGTGAGTTTTTGAGACATAGTGCTTGTTGGTCTCTTCTCTGCACCTGGGCACAACCTCACCACGTCACACATTAAAGTTTTTTTTTTATGTTGACTATTTTATACATCGTAGAATAGTAGTGAAGACATCAAAACTTTGAAATAACACATGGAATCATGTATTAACCAAAAAAGTATTAAACAAATCAAAAATATATTTTATATTTCAGATTCTTCAAAGTAGCCACCCTTTGCTTTGATGGCAGCTTTGCACACTTTTGGCATTCTCTCAACTTTCTGAAGGCATTTCGTTTGGGGGCGGATATACTGTAGATGTGAGTTTCATATTGTTTTCACCATATCAATTCCAGACGGTAATATCAAAGTCTCTGCAATAGTGTGTGGTTTCATAGCATAGAGGGCCTAGCCATTCACTGTGGGAATGAGTCAAGTGCAACAGTCAAATGCAGACTTTCCTATGATCTAATGGCACTCTATGGTTTAATTTTATCTTTTAGATTTGAATCATTTTTATTATAAAATGTTTAAGGTTAACCACATTACTATGATTTTGAGATACAAATACTATATTGTAATATTATAAATCAAATCAAATTTGATTGGTCACATACACATGGTTAGCACGTTATTGCGAGTGTAGCGAAATGCTTGTGCTTCGAGTTCCGACAGTGCAGCAATACCTAACATGTAATCTAACAATTCCACAACAACTACCTAATACACACAAATCTAAGTATAGGAATGGAATAAGAATATATACATATAAATATATGGATGAGCAACGACAGAGCGGCATAGACAAGATGCAATAGATGGTACAGTATATACATATGCGATGAGTAATGCAAGATATGTACAAATTATCTAAGAGGCATTATTAAAGTGACTAGCGATCCATTTTTTAAAGTGGCCAATGATTTGGTCTGTATGTAGGCAGCAGTCTCACTGTGTTAGTGATGGCTGTTTAACAGTCTAATGGCCTTTAGAAAAAAGCTGTTTTTCAGTCTCTCTGTCCCAGCTTTGATGCACCTGTACTGACCTCGCCTTCTGGGTGGTAGCGGGGTGAACAGGCAGTGGCTGAATAAATATATTTATTTATTCATATTTGTTTTGATGTTTTTCAGGATTTGTAAAATTGTTCCCGAGACCCCATTTTCACATCAGGCGATTTGGGTCGCGGCCCCTAGTTTGGGAACTGCTGCACTAGAACAATCAACAGCTGGTGCTGCTGTCCCCTTGATGAAAACCTGCTCCAGAGCACTCAGGTCCTCAGACTGGGGTGAAGGTTCAACTTCCAACAGGACAACGACCCTAAGCACACAGTCAAGACAACGCAGGAGTGGCTTCGGATCAAGTCTCTGAATGTCCTTGAGTGGCCCTGCCAGAGCCCAGACTTGAACCCGATCGAACATCTCTGGAGAGACCTGAAAATAGCTGTCCAGTGACGCTCCCCATCAATCCTGACAGAGCTTGAGAGGATCTGCAGAGAAGAATGGGAGAAACTCCCCAAATACAGGTGTGTAAAGCTTGTAGCGTCATAACCAAAAGACTTAAGGCTGTAATCGCTGCCAAAAGTGCTTCAACAAAGTACTGAGTAAAGTGTCTGAATAATTATGTAAATGTCATATTTAATTTAATTTTTTCATACATTTGCTAACATTTCTAAAAACCTGTTCTTTGCTTTGTCATTGTGGGATGTTGTGTGCAGGTTCAGAATAAGACTGTAATTTTAGAATAAGACTGTAACGTAACATTGTGGAAAAAGTCAATGGGTCTGAATACTTTCCAAAAAAAGCCTGTATATGGATGTGTGGTAACTTCTGTCTGTTCAGGATGAACTCTGAATTACTATGTGTATATAATGTATTATAGTCAATGCCAACTTACATTGCCCATCATAATATTTATATATTTCTTGATTCTGTTCTTTTACTTTGAGATGTGTGTGTATTGTTGTGAATTGTTAAATACTACTGCACTGTTGGAGCCATGAACACAAGTGTTCGCAACACCCGCAATAACATTTGGCTAATTGGCTAATCGCTTAGTCTTATTACGAGTTAACGTGAGGTACTCAATACTAGCATATATACTGTATATACACATGCCAAATATTACTGCCCACTACAACTGTAGAAAGAATATGTTAATTTAGCAGACTTATTTAGCAGGCCTGAGGTCATGGTCAATGTTCAGACCACTGGGGGTCAGTGTTTTTATATAGTAGATCCAGAAGGCCTCCCTCTGTAGTAGCAGGGTCTCGATGTTACCTCCTCTCCTTGCTCGATACCTGTGTATTTTGAGGGAGGAGATAGGATAGTTAGCTTCAACAAAGTGAGATGCTACTGGATAGTCATTGTTCATACACCTGATTGAGCTGGGGTGTTCAGCTATGCATTTTTTTTATTGTCTTCTTGTTTGTCCTACTTAGGCTTTCCCACATGGACAGGTGATGAGATAGGGGTTGTATCTATCTCAAAGGGATTAATCTAACAGGGATTTTTCATTCCTGTGTGTGGGTGTCTAAAAAAAGATATGTTTTTGTAGTATTGTTGCACTGTTCGCATGAGCCACATTTGTAGTTCCCATTTTGAATGGGTGCCAAGAGGGTCTGAGTGGGCTCAGGGGCCAGGTCAGATCTCACTAGGCTGTCTCCAATATTGCGACCACGCTTGTAGACCACCATTGGGGGTTCCTTGAAGAGGTGTGCAATGTTTTTGTCTGTTTGCAGAATATGCCAGTGCTTTTCAGGATTGATTTAATTGTTCAGGCTGGAGTGTTTAGTTTTGTCTTGGTGTAGGGTTTCTTTTGTTCTATGGTGTGTATTTCTATGTTGAGGTAATGGTTCCCAATTAGAGGCAGCTGAGTCTCGTTACCTCTAATTGGGAACCATATATATGTTTGGGGTTTGCACTTAAGTTTTGTGGGTTATTGCTTTTTGTTATGATTATCGTGTTTAGGTTCATGCCATCGTGTTTAGGATTTAGCGTTTTGTGTTCACGTCATGTTCATCGTTCACTGTTTTGTTCACGCTAGTCACGTCGTTAATAAATATGTATTCTGGATACTTCGCTGCGCATTGGTCTGTCCCAAGAGATACTCATGACACTCTTCCATAGAAGGATTTTAGAAAGTTACGTATACTCTCTCTCCGGCGCTCAAAGTCGTCAGGCTGCTCATTATTACGCACACCTGTCACTATCGTTATGCGCATCAGCGCCTCATCAGACTCAATAACCTTCCTGATTACCGTCACTCTCTTAGCCTCTTTCCCGAGGTGTTATTGTTTCTGTTCCGTTGTTTCTTGTTTTGTACCTTGTGTTATTTAATATTAAAAGTCACTACCTGAACTTGTTTCCTGACTCCCAGCGTACACGTTACAGAATAACCCCTCACCAAAGGGGAGCATCAGGGATTTTTTGTTGTTTTTTGAGTGTAGGTGACGTCAGGTCCTGGTGCCGCTACCGGAGCAACTGGGGATGCATCAGCTGGCTCGTCAGGCTTCCATGCCTCAGCCGGTTCGTCAGGTTTACAAGACTCGGTTGGCTCGGGCAGGCTCCCGTGCCTCAGCCGGCTCGTCATGCTCCCGCGTCTCAGCAGAAGTGACCGGCCCGTTCCTTGGTCTTCGGGACCGTCCTTCTGTTGTGCGACTCTATGCATTTTTATGTCATTGAGTTTTAGGTCTGTTGACCTAACAAATATCTTAATGAGATCCCTGTGTGTTTGATATTCTTTCATTCTGATCAGCCGAGGGTACTAAAACCTCCAGTTCTCCTGTTCTGTCAATGAGACAAGATGTTTTTTGTCTGTTACTTCTCACATTTAGAAAAGTCACCTTGGAGTCACCGTGCACATTTTCTGATTATCAATGTTTGTCCGTTAACCGATAGTCTTCCCAATTGTCTAAGAATGTGTCCTCTTGGGGATTGCAGTTGTCTGATTCCAACAGATGTTATTTATTTATTCATTTTTTTCCTGCTCCAGACTCCAGCAAAGTCATTTAAAAGCATACCCAAACCGTGTGCAAAATTGATGTGTAGGCAAGTCTACTTCTCCTTTTGGGGTTGTTAGGCCTACTTTATTTCTTTGTTTTATTTGTGGTAGGCATATACTCTATACTGAATTGACACTCTGAATTGACATTGTTTGTAGTACTTGTTGAAATTTTACAGCGTTCTAAACATGTTCACTCTGACAAAGAAGCAGTTGTGGTTTCAGAGTGAACAGAGAGAACACTAGTCGATGCATCAGTGACATGAAACCACAGCAACTTGTTGTTTCAAACTTTCTCACTTGAAAACCCTGAACTCAAACAAAACAAGCATTTCAAATGTTTTTGTTTTGCTCTGCTTATATGGAGCACAACACCTTTGTTAGCCACAAGACTATATGAAACTGTGCATGTCAACCACAAACAGCATTATCAGTTCTCTAAATGTCCCCAAAAGTGACAGAAAGGAATCAAAGCCACATGAAGTAGAGAGGCTAGTTCTATTTAGTAACAAAAGTGACCATTGCATACGATGCTTTGCACTTCAATGCCTTTATTTCATGCCAGTGATTGGTTGCAACGATGCAAGTTTGTACTAACGGTAATTATCCAATATTTATGGTACACTCTCAATTATCTTTTCAATTAGGCTATCCCTTCGACTTTGTATTTATAAGCTAGCAGGCACAGCACAGTGAAGATATTACGACATAATTGCTTGTTTGTGCTGTGTGTATTATTAGCTCAAGTTTTATGAAACCCGAAAGTGTTACAACACTGAGCAAATTAATTAAATCTTCCCTTGAGGAATATTGTCAGTCAGTGCATTGAGCTACACCTGCCCTTTTCAGTTGTCAGGGTCATGAGGTCATTGGTACAATATCATAGACAATGTCTCTATGGTCAACATTTACATAAAACAAGCTGGTGGAAAAAACAACACGTCAATAATAGCCTATGAACATTTAACAAACAATTCTCAGGAGGGCTATTTTCAAACCATCTCTTCACATCCTTGTTTGTGTAGATGCAGGGATGCGATCTCCCATTCCTGAAAAGGCTTTGGGAAGCTGTATTGATGTTTGTTGACTTCCTCCGTCACCCTCCCTCACCCTGTCTTCTCTCTGCGTGTACATTGTTTACTGCTGCCTGTCATCATTAATGGTTGTAAAAGGGTACAGCCTGGTACTATAGTGTCTCTTTGCTCATTAGTAATTTCTGTGGACCGCCATGTTCTTACAGTTATGTAAGAATCTATCCATCCATTCATTCTGTCAATCGGTCAATCTAGCCCACGTTATGTAAGGCTCGATGGCTGCCTTTACACAGGCTGCCCAATTCTGATATTTTTTTCACTAATTGGTCTTTTGTCCAATCAGTTCAGCTCTGAAAAAGATCGGATGTGATTGGTTAAAAGACCAATTAGTGGAAAAAATATTAGAATTAGGCTGCCTGTCTACACACAGCCATAGTGACTGAGGATGAAAATAACCACGAGTCGTTTGCCTCTTTTCTAGTAAAACGATGTTCTGAAACCAAGGCCTTGATTCAATCAGATCCAGTGTTAACCGGCGATAGCCAAAACCCGCATTGCTGACGTTTCGACTGTGTCGGAGGTGTAACTGCATTGGAGCTGTCAAATTGGTGAGCAGCTGCTCTTGATCATTGTCACAAAGCAACACCCGTTCCACTCGAGATAGAATTTCACAACGAGAAAGTGTAGGCTATATAGAAATAATGACGCTCAAACTGAAAATCTCACATTCCAGTGTTCAAACTTGTAAACTTGGCTGCATGGGATTTCCCGTAATGCAACAATGGCAATGTCCACTTTAGGTATAATGCCAGGAGCCACGTGGTTTTGACAGCCCTAACGCAGTTCCACCTCAGACACCGCCAAAACAACCTTTATGCAAGAGTTGGTTAAAGCAGATCTGATTGAATAGAGCCCTAAATGCATCCAGGTACAGTAACTTGGCTGACCCCCTTCTCTGTAGCTTCAATTTCAGCCTCAACCTGCATCAAGCTAAGTGCTTGATTCCATTGTCTTCTATGGTCAGTATAGCTTATGTATAATGGTTGGGTTCATCATAACCAAACACTGAGTTGTGATGTGCTGTATGAATCTACTGTAATGTTCTTTTATCATATACTATAACAGGACATTGTCTTATGTCAGGCGGAGTCAGTCCTATGCGATGCTAGTCCCTCAACCATTAGTGCAGACAAATGTTGCACTATCTGACGCAAGACAATAAACATTGGAAGTGCTTAAGTCTCTGAGCGTTCTAGAAGGCATGATACATGTCATGAAGCACAATATGCATACTGCCCAATGTACATGGATTCATATTCTACTCACTGTCCATAGAAACTTCCAAAAACAAATGGCATGCATTGTGTCTTCTTCCAACTCTCTTTATTACTTTTTTTGTCTTGTGTTTTAACGAATGTGACGTTTCGGTTGGGCAGTGTGATGTTCCGAGGCATGATACAAACTTGGCAGCTTTGGGTCCAGAGCCTTAGGTTGGTACACTATTTTCTAATCACAGCTAGCTACTGGTCTAAGAGTCAGTATCTGATTTCAGGAAATGAATCATGCTCGTAGTAAATTAATCTAGGAAGTCTGGAAAAGTATTCCTCCTGTGAGTAGTCAGGAATAAGGCTTTAATAATCACAGTTAAATTAATACTTTAGTACGTTACGTGTGTCTGTACTGCAGGCAAGTGAAAGCTTACTAGAGTTGAACAACATGAATGAATTAGAGACCAACGCTAAGAGAAGAAATCTCTCTCACTGAAAAGTTGAGACAGGAAGGGGGAGGAAGCAGTGGCATCGGATCAGCTCATCAAGGCATCCGCAACAACGAGCGATTCAGAGAAAAACCAAATCCGTCCACGTGATCAGCTTCTGGCTTCCTCTTTCTCGAGCAGCCAGCCAGAACTTACTGTTCTCTCAATGAAGGATGTTAGATGGTGTTGCATAACTGGCCTAGAAAGGAGAAGCAAGCTGGACCTAAGTGGTCTAACGCTCACCGCCCCTTTGAGGCCAACCCAGTTAGTTCCTCATTAATGAGTTCACTAATGGCAGAACTAAGAAAGCAGTATGGCTTATGTAATTATGGGAGCTCATCTCTTGTATTTGCATTAGCACATGGTTGTTTAAATGTGGCACTGCATGCTTGAGGATGCAATAACCAATTGTTTCTACTCAGAGCTGCAAAGTCACAGGACTTTAGTGCTCTTACTGTAAGAACTGGAGAACAAAGTCACATTGTTACATAAAGGTGCTTTATTGTAGTGGAAGTAAAGATGTTGTAGAGTCAAGACATACAAAAAGACACAAGGAATAAAACATTTTCACAAATGTACACATTTATGTACATTACATATCAGTATATTAACAAAAGTAAAACAATGGAAATAATACCAACAATAGCATATTGTTACCCTCTATACCTGCAGATTCAGATTGTGATTATTTACATAGCTTTGCTGTAGATAAACTAGAGGAGGCGTCTATTTATAAATAGCTTTTCAGGTAAATATAGTAATGTTGTACTCTAAACAGTACTACTTAGCAAGTCCAACCTAACAGTTGCACATTTGTGTGCATTTAAAGTGAAAAAGTGAAACATAATGAAAAAGGCCTTCAAACGTAGGACTCCTTGGTGTAAGAATACTCCTCGAACACAGGCTGGCTGCACCTCCGTGACACAGTCTCATGTCGTGACGCTGTCTCATGGCGTGCTCTTGACACGGACTCAGACATCGCTCGCTGGCGGAACCTGACCGAATGCTGTTGGGCTGCAGTGACATCATCACCATCTGTCCCCTGAGAGAAGCAGTCTGTGTATTGATTGACGGGACAGGAGTACAGGAAGTTTGCGTTCATAGAGGCTGGGCGGGATTTCCTGCTGAGAGTGGCGGCGACGGCACTGACAGTCATGGAGCCATAATGCGGTGGGGAGGGCTGAGACGCACTCTGGACTGCCTGCTCATACGAAGGGGGCTGGGAGGGCAATCTGCTGTCCACCTGTAGGAAGACCTCCACCGCAGACAGGGGACGCTTTTGCCTGAGAGGGGCCTCGACCACTGGGGCCTCCACCTCACTCTGGGAGTCCTCCTGGAGGGTCCCGCAAGAGAAAGGCTTCTCCTTCTGGAGGTCGCCTTTCTTGAGACTTCCCCAGGCAAAGCCCCCCAGGCTCTTGGTCCTCATCAGGGCTTTACTGTCCACCTTCTTGGACTGGGTGCATCGCTCGACCACTTCCGTCGTGTCCGCCCTCGGGGGCTCTGCCCTGGGCTTGGTGGAGAGGGGAGCATGGCGTGTGGACTGGCCCCTGTGTTGGCAGGCCGGGGATGTCAGCGGCGAGCTGGTGAACAGGGAGACCTCCGATGTGTTGAAGGAGGCGCTCTCCAGAGAGCAGGACGACAGGCATGACGGGTCAAGCTGTATCGTCTGGCTGCCACCGAGTTTGGGGAGAGACCGCGAGGTGGCGTGCCTGGTGTTGGTAACACCACATTCTGGGAGCAGGAAGGAGTCATCAGAGATCTGCTTCTTGAGTGGATGCTCCTCAAAGTCCCCCCCCTCCACAGAGAAATCGTCGTGACTACGGGCCAGGCCAATCAGGCTCCTCTTCTCGGCAGAGGGGAAGATGATTGGCTCTGAGCAGCGGCGGTTGAAGGGATTCTTGTTGGTGAAGGTGTGGATGATGGTGTTGGAAGGGATAGGGCCGCATTGCATCCCACAGGCGAAGAGGAGAGATGGGGACGAGCCACCCCTTTCCCCCTTACCCTCTACTTGCGTGGCCCCCATACTGTCCCCCTCAGCGTCTGGGTCGTTGCTGTCATACGCAGAGTCGTGTTGCTGTGACGACACTGAATCTGAGGAGAAAGAGAACATTGATGAGTTGCAGTGTACAATGTATGATTCCTATTCCCATTGTTCTATTTCATTTCAAGCTTTTTGAAACATGTTCCCAGAAATCTGTGTTCACAGAATGGTCTTATTATTCTGTGAAAGAATGTGTAGCATTGCAGAGAGTCGCACCTAAAGCAGCCTACTTAACTTACCTGAGTTATCCTCTTCGGGATCTCCCAAAAGGCTCAGGACGTCCTCTCCTAAGATCTCACAGCAATGCTCGATCAGGAACTGTGTCAGCTCTGTCACCTAAAGGAAACATCACAAAGAACACAAAAGGTTATTATTACTTAGAACAATAGTTGAGTGATTGAAAGTGTGAAGATTTGGCATTTCCTTTCGCTAAACAACTCAGTCCTGTTTCAGCTCAGACTATAGTGGAATAAACTATAGGCCCACACACAGACACACTGTTGTTTTCGGTACATGAAAACCACACTGGCAGCTTTAAAGAGTCCAGTCAGAACCGGATTCTCACCTTCTCCACGGTCTGCACGTCTAAGGACATGATGTCCTTCTCCAGCAGAGAGGGTGCAATGCACAATGCCAAGTTATTGGCGTCCATCTTGTTATCATCCGCGCTCTCCGTGATGTGATGGAGCACACACAGAATGTTCCGCAGCAGGAGGATGTTAGGTCCTGGTAGCTTGTCTACCACCCTGAGAGGCGAAAGGGAAGGAAGGAGAGAAAGACCAGGAAAAAAAATTTGATCAGTTTGCCGCTCGCAGTTAGTTTTTTTAGCTTCTCTTTTTGAGAGGGGGAGGGAAAAAATATATACACATTGAGGGCACTACTTCCTCATTGTCTGACTCTCTGAAAAATTCAATTGAAAACCCCCTGAATCTATTCTTTGCAACACCTAAACGGCAATGGTAAAGTAGAGTTTTTTTGTTTTCAACCAAAATGCCTACATTAGTCTTACATTAGCATAATGTTTACAGCTACGGCCTCTCATGTAGCCTGCAGTTTTATATAAGATATGTCCCACAAGTACGAAAAAAAGTACAGGAAAAAAATGTAGATCAGTTTGCCGCTCGCAGTTAGTTTTTTTAGCTTCTCTTTTTGAGAGGGGGAGGAAACAAAAAAATAAGTGTACACATTGAGGGCACTACTTCCTCATTGTCTGACTCTCTGAAAAATTCAATTGAAAAGCCCCCTGAATCTATTCTTTGCAACACCTAAACGGCAATGGTAAAGTAGTTTTTTTGTTTTCAAACAAAATGCCTACATTAGTCTTACATTAGCATAACGTTTACGGCCTCTCATGTAGCCTGCAGTTTTATATAAGATATGTCCCACAAGTACGACAGTAATATAGTTCACCAATGGGGGTGACTCAACAGGTGGTACAGTTGCTAACGCTACATTTAGCCTAGCATCAGCTCATTAGTAGTTGGTAGTAACTAGGTAATGCTACATTAACCTAGAATCAGCTCGTTTTAATTTTTTTGTGGCTGGTAGCTTACCTTTTGAGCTCTAAGCTTCTGTGGTGGACGTCCTTAGTCTCCAGGGCCTTCATCCAGGTCTCATACATATCCGACACTAGCAGGCTTCCCGGGAGCTCCTTCAGAAAACTCTGCATTTAGTGGGGAAGGTGTCGGGGGTTAGAACATAATACAGTGGAAGACTGCTGATAAGTAGCAAGAGGTGCTAACACACTTCCAGGTCTAATTGGAGGTCATAGAGTTGCTTCTCCCTCCTTCTCTGTCTCCCTGCTCCAGCTGGACGGACAGATGGACATGGAAAAGGAAAGGACAAATGAGTGAACAGATGGATGACTCTTTACCTTGAGTAGTCCCACCAGGAGAGCCACGGGCAAGGCCTCCATCTCCACCTCCGCCCCACTGTCGAGCTGCTCCCTGATGGCCTTCAGGTTCTTATTGTTGCCGTTCTTCCTGAACACCCCCTCTGTGGAGGGGCCTTTCTTGCACAGCAGCACCAATATATCCTGGCGGGGAGAGAGAGGAACGAGGGAGGAAAAGAGGTCAAACCAGGCTGAGAAATGGCATGAACAAGTCAAACAACCTGCTGTGGATGCGTGTGTACGTTTTATATATATACACACACTACCGTTCAAAAGTTTGGGGTCACGTAGAAATGTCCTTGTTTTTTAAAGAAAAGCAAACAATTTTGTCCATTAAAATAACATCAAAGTTATCAGAAATACAGTGTAGACATTGTTCATGTTGTAAATGACTATTGTAGTTGGAAACGGCAGATTTTATATCACTCCTGTGTTCCAATGGCACGTTGTGTTAGCTAATCCAAGTGTGTCATTTTAAAAGGCTAATTGATCATTGAAAACCCTTTTGCAATTATGTTAGCACAGCTGAAAACTGTTGTCCTGATTAACAAAGCAATAAAACTAGCCTTCTTTAGACTGGAGCATCAGCATTTGTGGGTTCGATTACAGGCTCAAAATGGCCAGAAACAAAGTGCTTTCTTCTGAAACTCGTCAGTCTATTCTTGTTCTGAGAAATGAAGGCTATTCCATGCGAGAAATTGCCAAGAAACTGAAGATCTCGTACAACGCTGTGTACTACTCCCTTCACAGAGCAGCACAAACTGTCTTTAACCAGAATAGAAAGAGAAGTGGGAGGCCCCGGTGCACAACTGAGCAAGAGGGCAAGTACATTAGTGTCTAGTTTGAGAAACAGACGCCTCATAAGTCCTCAATTGGCAGCTTCATAAATAGTACCTGCAAAAGACCATTCTCAACGACAACAGTGAAGAGGCAACTCCGGAATGCTGGCCTTCTAGGCAGAGTTCCTCTGTCCAGTGCATGTGTTCTTTTGCCCATCTTAATTTTTTATTTTTATTGGCCAGTCTGAGATATGGCTTTTTCTTTGCAACTCTGTCTACCCCAACCAAACCCGGATGACGCAGGGCCAATTGTGCGCCGTCTTTTGGGGCTCCCTATCACGGCCGGTTGTGATTCAGCCTGGAATCTACCTAGGGTCTGTAGTGACGCCTCTAGCACTGAGATGCAGTGCCTTAGACCGCTGCACCACTCGGGAGCCCTATATGCTTAAATGATTCTGTGCGGGGTAGGCCAGGGGCAGACTGAGACAGACGGTGCGTTGTGCATGTCAGCTGGAAGTGGAACATCACATAGATTCAATCTGTGGTTGGGTTGCAGACAAGCAGGTCCTTAGCAACCATTACCAAGTGCCTTGGTAACTAACTGCACTTATTAGTTACAATTGAATGGCCTGATTGATCAAGTGCCCTAGTCAATAAACCCTTTGAACTAAACACCTTGGTAGAATGAGGTGCAGATCAAATCAATAGCTGTCACTACGATTCCTTACAGCTGTCTATTCTTTCTCACTCAATCCCCACAGCCCCACACCCTGTACAAATTATGAAAATCTGACATGCAAAGATATTACAGAAGAAAGATATTACAGAACAAAGATGTTGTGGTATAGTTTGGTAGATTGACGTACTGTGATAGGCTTCGGAAGAGTCCCGTCCTCTGGGCAGGTCTTGGAGAGAGACTGCCCAAACAGATGGCTCTTGGAGTCTGTGTCTGGACGGGAGGACATGCTGGTTTTCCTCAACTTCCTCAAGATGCTCCACTTACTGTTGCTACCATTTTCTGTTACGAAAGAAGCCAAACGTTTAGGCAATTTGTGTAGGTATAGCATACACTATTATAAAGGAGGTATTAAGGGTTACGGTATACCAATAGCATTCATGAGAAAGAGAGTAGGTGAGAGAGAGAGAGATAAACACATGATGTAAGTTGACGTTCTTGTTTTAGCTTGACATTCACACTGATCATTGGTGTGTCCTGTTTCTCTCTCTCTCCTATGGTTTGAATTATTTTCTCTGCCTAAGTTGGCACACACACACACACACACACACACACACATATATATATATACACACTGTGGGCCCTTAAGCAACCTTGTGGTTCAGAGATGTTGTTTTTCAAACTCACCAATGGGCTGTGTTACACAGCTGGGCAGGGCGGGGATCTTTGTGTCATTCTGGAAACGCAAAACAGGAGATGTAGTCATGAGCATGTATGAGGAACATGTGGCAGGGGAGCCACACCCTCTGTTTCCATGTGAGGGTGCGGGGTGGTACTAATGTAACCCGTCCCCTCTCCCTCCTCAAACTCCCCAATCACCCAAACAATTTACCCTTCAATAACACCAATCAAAAAAGCCCACCACTTTCAAACTAATGTCCCCTCAAGAACAACACAAGGTCCTCCATTTGAACAAAACAACACAAACTCTCATTAAAAAAAATCACAATCACTGTACAGTATCAGTCAAGTGTTACAAGGTATACACTTATGTTATGTAAGTGCTTCTATTTGATAAACAGATTGCAGCGGTCCGAATTCCCCCATGAACCCTCAAAATAAGCCTCATATAACCTCATACAAGGTGTTTCTCCCCAACACATGTTGAACCAGAACAATTGACACATGGATGAAAGAAGCAGAAAGTGTACTGTACGGAACTCACATCAAGCGAAAACTTGATAGAAGGCTCCATGCCCTCTCCTGGTAGAGTTTTAGCCTGAAACGAGAGAGAGAGATTATTATTTATAGTGCAGATGAAAGTTGTGACTCCTTCCAGAAGCAATTATACTATATATTAGGCAAAGGTCAATGTATGCTCATTTCAATTCTATAAGTACAATTTGAATGGTGTCAAACAAAAGCCTATTATGCCTGAATGGTGCTGCAAAGTGTGTCGGCATTGAGAGCCTTTCTAAGAATGTCCGATACTCTGTCTTTACTGATAATGGCCCTTTATAGAGGTAATATGCCTATTCAGAGCCATAAAAGCCATCAACATGAGAGCAAGAGATAGAATGCAAGTCAATGCTCTAAATTGGCTGTATGTGGTGCAATACAATGGTATCTTGATATCAATGACCGAGCAAAACACTGGTATCTCGATATAAATGACTGGCTGGACACAGGTGAAAGTATAACCATCGTTTCTACAGTATCTGGCATCATCGCCTTTGGTAACAAGAATCTGGGTGATGTATCAGGGACTATGACTACAGTCTACAAAGTATGCGCTATGGTAATAAAGTTCACAGTTTTCTTCTCTGTTTCAGGTGTTCTGATAGCTGTTTCTGTAAATTTAGCACACTGGAGAGTAGGCTAAAGCTGCATCCACAATGGCATCCTGTTCCCTATAGTGCACTACTTTCGAACCAGAGCCCTATGGGCCCTGGTCAAAAGTAGTGCACTGTATAGGGAAATAGGTTGGCATTTGGGACCTGCCCCAAGCGATAGACTTACTGTGATACTGCCGCTCAGCACCTTCATCAGGACACTTGGGGGTGGTGTGGTAGAACCTGCCCTCTCTTTTGCTGCTTTAATTTTCCTGGAATGAGGAAAATACATACAGAAAATATGTATATGTCTATATACAAATATTTCACTGATCTCCAGTCAGTCCCTAGTTATTCTCGTGAGCCATAATAGAGTGACTACTCCTTAGTTAGATGGACGTTGTCGTACATGTGGTCTCTACACAACCGCTCTCTGTATGTGTCAAGAGGGTGTGTTTGCCATTGCGTGTGCGTGTGCGTGTGTGTGTGAGTGTGTTGCGAGGTGTGTCAAGTTTTAAAAGGGGATCAAATGGATATTCTGAATATGATCAAATCTTCACATGAATATGAGTGAAAATAATGATAACCATTAACAATTGTATAACAAACCAAAAAATATTGGAACTATATATTATATCGAACTATAACTTCTGACATCATGAAGAATATTGTAATATTCACTAAAATACAGTTCCCATCTCCATCACAGGTATGCTTATAATACTAATTCTATTCATAGTCCTTCAATAATTATTCTATCTAATTGAATGATGTTAACAGTGCAGTCCCCTTGATACTGCAAGTTATTACACATAATGACTATCTTCATATAGTATAACCCAGTAACCCAGGTTACCCATTATAGCTCAATCAAGTGGCATTTGTATTATATATAGAGTTAAAAGTAGTGCTTACCTGTGAAGAGTATCCAACCAGCGTTCTTTTACCTCAGGTGAGCTGCAGGCAAAATAACAGCATTGGAGTTACTAATCCACAGTGAAAGAGGAACGAAGCAAACCCACGAATGGACAGACAGACTGACTAAAGAGACACAGCACGCCTTCTGGCTCTTTTAACTAGAGCGATGGAAACTCTATCTCAGTCATGGGGACAGGAAGCAGCGTCATGGCGGCCCCGACCAAAACACCTTCCACTTCCTCTATGTGTTGGGGCTGCTGCTGTTGTCGCCATGTGGAAAGAGACATGAGGGAGACTAACTTAAACTAACCCTCACTCACCTGTATGGATGATAGTAATAACTGAGTTAGGCCATAAAAGTGCATATTTTGTATTTCTTTTTCTTGTCTTTTCTTTCATTTTTGGTTGTGCCTACATTTTGATTACAGACACTATACAGATAGACCAGCTCATATACTGTTGGTGCTTACTGGTAATAGGCCAATAAACTGGTGAACCACAGACTCTAAGAATGACTCTAGTCAACAACGTTCAAACAGTCTTATTTGACTGTTTGCTTGAGAAGGAACTGTGGGAGTCCATGACTCAGACCCCAGTAAACATGACTAAATGACCCATATCTACACCAACAAAGAATATCTATTATTACTGATCAAAACAGACACTCACTGTTACTCAATCACTATTCCATCCCCTTTCAATTGTTTTATTCAATGTTGTGTATGTCTATTTGTGACCATGCAATTTCAACACTCCCTCTATATTTCAAAGATAGTCTTCCTGATAAAGTCCAGTGCTGTAAAGCCCCTGACATGTGATACACGGTCTGATGGTCAGCTTCAACACTTCCTCTTTCACCAGCCATTATCTTGTGATGCTGTAGACTGTTCTCATTTCCCTAGTTCATGCATAATCTTATGGAAACCATCTCTTAAAGGTCCAATGCAGCCGTTTTTTTATCTCAATATGAAATAATTTCTGGGTAACAGTAAAGTCCCTTACTATGATTAAAATGGTCAAAAATAAACAGCAATAGCTTCTTGGCATAGGGCAATTTCTCAAGCAAGAATTTTGAACGGGGAAGGGAAACGGAAGGTTTGCTGTTATTGGCAGAGAGGCTTGGAACTCTCTTTCTTATTGGTCTATTAACTAATTTACCGAATGATGATGTCACTATTTAAGCCCAAAACTCCATCCCACCAAAACAGGCTGAAATTTCAGGGGGACTTTTAAAACAGCTCTTACACTAGAAGGGTATTATCATGATTTCACAAATAATTCACAATAATAATACAACCTCATAGTGTGTAAATATATATAAAACACAGGTAAATCATGTTTTTGACTGCACTGGGCCTTTTAGAAACTCAATATGTTTTTAGGTCAATCCAAGGATACATATGGCTTTAGTTTGTGCACAGTACATCTCCCAGGACAACCAAATGGGTCAAACTTTACTTGAAGGAACTGTCCATATGAATCATGAATTTGAACTTGAATTCTGGATGTTAGTTAGGCTGACTCCGTTTTCCTCACACTGTAATAGCTTTACTCTGAAATGGCAGTAAACTGAACTTACTGATCAGTAGTGGCTAACCTTTAACCAAGTCATTTTTCCGTAATGTCAGTAGTGAGAAAATGAAGAGAAACTTGACTTGTTATTTATTGTCTACGTCGAGAAAGAAGAGTGAGATGTTTCTCATTGAGATAACATCTGTGTGTGTGTGCCTGTGTGTGTGGCCAGGTGTGGACCTGCCTGCCCGCGCTTCTGCCTGCGCGTCTGTGTGTGTGTGTGTGCACGTATGAGTGTGCACTCATGTATGCACACAGAGGATGGCTGTTGCTCACTGGAAGGACACCACACAGAAGGCAAGGGGCCAGGCCAGGACCAGGGACGTCCTGAGGTCAATCTCTCCCCCTCCTCCCTCTTCCTCCTCAGGCTCGTCCTCAAAGCCATAAAGCCACAGATCTTGCAGACTCACCCTGTGCTTCAGACGGTAGCTAGCACTGGACCTAAATATGAGAGAGAGAGAGAGAGAGAGAGAGAGAGAGAGAGAGAGAGAGAGAGAGAGAGAGAGAGAGAGAGAGAGAGAGAGAGAAATAATTATGTGACCATGGATGGTATATGAGGGCTAGCAGGTTGAGAATTTAGAGTCAGTTAATGTTTTCATCAGGACTCAGAAACAGGAAATAGTCTGATTTCTATCTCTTTATGAAGGCATTGAGTTCCATGATCAGCTTCCTGTGTCTGCCTGCCTGCCTGTCAGCTCGTGAGTAGGAAGGCACTCGCTCAAGGCCTAGTTCACCACTTTTGATTTGCTACAACGTTGAAACTGTCACCTTGTCGCGTGTGGATCCACAGACCCACACACTTACTGTAGGTCTTGTCAAGGGAACGTGATTTTGTGTAAAGCCTAGCATCAACTGTATTGAGGATCTGTCTTCAGTCACAAGTGTGCTGTCAGAACAGCCTCAATTTGTCAACTGCGTTTATTTTCAGCAAACTTAAATATTTATATGAACATAACAAGATTCAACAACTGAAACAAACTGAACAAGTTCCAGAGACATGTGACTAACAGAAATGGAATAATGTGTCCCTGAACAAAGGGGGGGTCAAAATCAAAAGTAGTCAGTATCTGGTGTGGCCACCAGCTGCATTAAGTAATGCAGTACATCTCCTCCTCATGGACTGCACCAGATTTGCCAGTTCTTGCTGTGAGATGTTACCCCACTCTTCCACCAAGGCATCTGCAAGTTCCCCGCTCTCACCCTCCGATCCAACAGCTGGCCATGGCAGAACACTGACATTCCTGTCTTGCAGGAAATCACGCACAGAACGACAGTATGGCTCGTGACATTGTCATGCTGGAGGGTCATGTCTTCCCTGTAACGCACAGCGTTGAGATTGCCTGCAATGACAACAAGCTCAGTCCGATGATGCTGTGACACACCGCCCCAGACCATGATGGACCCTCCACCTCCAAATCGTTCCCGCTCCAGAGTACAGGCCTCGGTGTAACGCTCATTCCATCGATGATGAACGCGAATCCGACCATCACCCCTGGTGAGACAAAACCGCGACTCGTCAGTGAAGTGCACTTTTTGCCAGTCCTGTCTGGTCCAGCGACGGTGGGTTTGTGCCCATAGGCGACGTTGTTGCCGGTGATGTCTGGTGAGGACCTGCCTTACAACAGGCCTACAAGCCCTCAGTCCAGCCTATTGCAGACAGTCTGAGCACTGATGGAGGGATTGTGCTTTCCTTGGTGTAGTTGTTGTTGCCATCCTGTACCTATCCCGCAGGTGTGATGTTCGGATGTACCGATCCTGTGCAGGTGTTGTTACATGTGGTCTGCCCTGGCCACATCTGCAGTCCTCATGCCTCCTTGCAGCCTACCTAAGGCACGTTCGCGCAGATGAGCAGGGACCCTGGGCATCTTTCTTTTGGTGTTTTTCAGAGTCAGTAGAAAGGCCTCTTTAGTGTCCTAAGTTTTCATAACTGTGACCTTAATTGCCTACCGTCTGTAAGCTACTAGAGTCTTAACGACTGTTCCACATGTGCATGTTCATTAATTGTTTATAGTTCATTGAACACGCAGGGGAAACAGTGTTAAAACCCTTTACAATGAAGATCTGTGAAGTTATTTGGATTTTTACGAATTATCTTTGAAAGACAGTGTCCTGAAAAAGGGACATTTCTTTTTTTGCTGAGTTTGTGTGTTGGTTTGTGTTCTTATCATGTTCCATATCTTACTTGAGCATGGCGATGGCGATCACGTCGCTGAAGAGGAAGAGTTGTCTCCTTCTGGTCTTCATGCCTTCTGTAATCTGAACACAGGCGTCCAGGACCAGCTCTGCATTCTCACTGCTAAGACCCAAGACGAAAGGGCATTGCTCCACCGACACCCAGCACGGAGCCTCCTCCCTAGGGTAGAGAGGGCAGAGAGCGTGGGGGTCAGAACTATGGAGGAACTGTGTTTGTGTGCCTGCATGAGTGCGTGTGTGGGTGGATTTAAGGGTAAGTTTTAATTTTTGCCATATGACCACATCGGATCATTTGTTTGTCATCAGAACTTCAGAATCGTTTCATACATTCTTGGGGGTATTTCAGGTCAGTTATTTCAACACACAGGGCCTACGCTACCAGCAGATCAATGCTAGACAAGCTTTTCATTATTATATATTTTATTATTCAGACCGACAGTATTTTTATGCTTTATTTAGACAGTACAGAAGTAAATGGGGATGATAAGGAAAGGAGGACACAGGGATTGAAACCCGATCTCCGGTGGGGAGGCATGAATGTAACAGCACTGGGTGTGTTACCACTACTGAACATGGACTTTGCACATCTTTTCATTATTGAGAGGTTGTTATGATGTATACTGGAAATTGTATCACATATTTCCCAATGGACAAAACTGGTTATTATGACAATTTCAACCAAATTTGCTCCGTTTTGCCCACTTGGTTGTTTTAGGGCCAACAACAGATGAAACTATCATGTATGGTAATGTATAAAGAACACATTTAAAAAATATGCACATCCAACAGGACAGGAGAACGTATCAAAGAAAAAAAGATTACGTCAGAAAATCTGGTATTTAATTAGACACATAAAAAAGACAACATTTCAGATAACCTGACGAAGATGTGTGTGTGTCTGATTAAATGACCATGGGAGCATACCAGAGGGCAGACATTTCTTTTTTCTTGAACTTAGACACAGAATGAGAGGACCATGTATGCAAAACGTAGAGCAAATACATATTGAGCAAATGCAATTATATTCATATTGGTGTAACGATGTGCACTGAGAGTCGGGAAGCAAGTTCAGGGAGTGAGTGTTTTAATAAATAAACGCAACGTAATACAAAACAAGAAACAAACACACAGACAAGAAACAGAAACAATAACGCCTGGGGAAGGAACCAAGGGAGTGACATGTAAGAGGGAAGGTAATGGTGATGGTGTGATGGAGTCCAGGTGAGTCTGATGGCGCGCGTAACGATGGTGACAGGTGTGCGCCGTAACGAGCAGCCTGGTGGCCTAGAGGCCGGAGAGGGAGCACACATGACAATTGGTTTCCAGCCTGTTGCTATGACTCTCACAAGGGCATGTTGTACGCTATCTATAAAAAGGATATCAAATGCATTTAAGGACTCTGTGAAACGGTATGTGTGGCTTTGAACGACAGTTTTCGTATTAAAGTTAATTATTTTATTTCCTATTACACATCAGAGGAGGTTAGAACTCTCTCTTGCTCTCTCTCACACACCCTCACTCTTCTCAGTTTCCCTCTGACCTTCTTTTAGGCCTTTGTCTTGCCTCCCACAATCATGATTAACAATAAAGATGTTGCTTGCATCTCACGGAAAACAAGCAGCAATTAACGCATTTTACAATGTTGCTTATCTTAAGAAACCAAAAATATCTTCTCACTCATTACATAATGAGTTACAGTATAAACAGGAACATTCAGTGTCATTCCCATGCTTTGTGCATTTATGGAGTCAAACCTCTAATTTAGGGCATAAACAGCCCTATCTTCTACTATTTATAAACATCACTTGAGATGGGGAAGGAGGACGCAAAGATTGAATCCCGATCTCCGGTGGGGAGGCATGAATGTAACAGCACTGGGTGTGTTACCACTACTGAACATGGGCTTTGCACAGCTTTTAATTATTGAGAGGTTATTATGACATTTCAACCAGATCTGTCCCGTTTTGTCCACTTGGTTGTTTAAGGGGCAGCAACAGATGAAATGATCATGTATGGTAACGTATAGAGAGAACACATTTAAAAATATGCACATCCACCAAGACAGAAGAACGTATCAAAGTAAAAAAAAATAATGTCTGCAAATCTGGTATGCTTATGGTGATTTAATTAGACACATGAAAAAGACAATGTTTCGGATAACCTGACGAAGATCCAACTCGGATCAAAACGTTATATTTTTTGTGTGTCTGATTAAATGACCATGGGAGCATACCAGAGTGCAGACATTTCTTGAACTTATACATACAGAATATGTGGACCCTGTATGCATAATGTAGAGCAAATACATATTGAGCAAATGCAATTATCTTAAAATTGGCTTCCAGCCAGTTGCTATGACTCTCACAAGTCATGATGTATCTATAAAAAGGATATCAAGTGCATTTAAGAACTCTGAAATGGTATGATGTGAGGCTTTGAACGACAATTTTCACAATAAAGTTTGTTCTTTCATTTCCTATTACACATCAGAGGAGGTTAGAACTCTTTCTTTCTCTCTCTTGCTTGCTCACCTCCCTCACACTCGAACACCCTCACTCTCCTGACCTTTTTTTTAACCTTTTTCTTGCCTCCCACAATTGTTATTAACAATAAAAATGATGTTGCTTGCTTGTTTGTATCTCACGGAAAACAAGTATCAATTAACATATTTTACAATGTTGCTAATCTTCTTAAGAGACCAAAAATATATTCTCACTCATTACATGTTTTACAGTATAAACAGAAACAGTCGGTGTCATTTCACAGTGTCATTCCCATGCTTTGTGCATTTATGGAAAACGTATAAGTTAGGGATAACTTCTATTATTTATCTTTTATAATCATGAAGTAAATAGCATTATAGAAATGGATGAGAATTCACATTGTATTCTATGTGTCTTCATTTGACTATGTCGCTCTTCAATGTGTGTTTTTTGTACAGATATTCAAATCTATATCACAGAGGGACTCTCCTAGGTTACATTCTGACCTACTTGGCCTTACCACTAAACACAGTGCCTACACAACTTCACTACTTAGCATACTTCAACATTATCAGTATAGGCTTAAAGATCATATTTCCATGTCTGAGATGTTCTACGTCAAAGACGCTTGTCCCACCCACTGTAGTGAAACTAGCATCCTCTGCCCCCCCACTATAGGGTTCACTTGCTTGTTGTGTGTTGAACGGGTGCGAGTGTGACGTCTCTGATGAAGTTAGGTTGTCTGGTTGGAGTGGACTCCCCCACCTGTCCGTTTGTAACTGTGGTGGTCTTGGTGTGAACTACTGTTGGGGCTGATCAAAGACTGGAATAAAAAAAATTAAAAATAAGACATTCAGTCATATGGAAAATGCCATAAATGAATCCACGTGATGAAACCATATACATCTTCATAACACTATACTTTATGAAAGGGTTTCTAAGTATTTTATAAACTGTTAATTTTTTGTTTACAGTTTATAAATTGTTTAAAAAACAATTGTAATAATACATTGGTTGAATTTGGGTTCCTGATACAGTTGAGATGGTCTAGATGGGTAGTGTCAGTGATGTAAACCTCTTAAGGCTAGTGTTCGGAAGTATGGAGAGTCTGATGTGCCCAAAGTAAATTGCTTGTTACTCAGGCCAAGAAGCTAGGATATGCATATAATTGGTAGTATTGGATAGAAAATAATCTGAAGTTTCTAAAACTGTTAAAATAATGTGAGTATAACAGAACTGATATGGCAGGCGAAAACCAGAGGAAAATCCATCCGGAATTCTTTATTTTTTTTTAGGTCACAGTCTTCCAATGACTCCCTATTGACTATACATGACAATAGCTCCCAGATTGCAGTTTCTATGGCTTCCACTAGATGTCAGTCTTTAAACATGGTTTCAGGCTTGTTTTTTGAAAAACGAACAAGAAATTGCAGTTTATCCAGGTGGCTCATGATTAGGACACTAGTGTTTTGGCGCACGTGAATGGGGTGCGCGCTCTTCGTTATTTCTCTTCCCTACTGAACATACTATTCTCGGTCTGAAATATTATTGTTTATTTAGATATTAGACACCCTGAGGATTAATTTGAAACATCGTTTGACTTGTTTGAACGAACGTTATCTGTAACTTTTTGGATTTCTTTGTCTGCATGTTGAACGAGTGGATTACAGAACTCAATGGCGCCAACTAAACAGACTTTTTGGGATAGAAAGAAAGACTATCGAACAAAACGACCATTCTTTGTGTAGCTGGGACCCTTGGGATTGCTAGCGTCGCACCGATCCCTAAGAGGTTTTAAGTAAAAATACTTTAAATTACTACCCAAGTAGTTTTGGGGGTATCTGTACTTTACTATTTAGATCTTTTTTGGAACTTTAAAAAAAAATTCTCCCCAATTGGTAGTTAGTCTTGTCCCATCTCTGCAACTCCCCTACAGACTCGGGCGAGGCGAAGGTCGAGAGCCATGCGTCCTCCGAAACACAACCCTGCTAAGCTGCAGTGCTTCTTGACACACTGCTCGCTTAAGCCGGAAGCCAGACACACCAATGTGTCGGAGGAAACACCATCCAGCTGGTGACCAAAGTCATTTTGCAGGCACCCGGCCCACCACAAGGAGTCGCTAGAACGCAATGGGACAACGAAATCCCAGCCAGCCAGACCGCTGTGCCACTAGGGAGGCCCTTTTTATTTTACTTCACTACATTCCTAAGAGAAAATAATGTACACACATGCTTTGTTTATAAATTATGTCTGGTTGTTGGAGTGTGCCCCTGGCTATCTGGAAATATAAAATAAAATAGTGCAGTCTGGTTTTACTTAATATAAGGAATTTAACTTTTGATACTTAAGTATATTTTAAACCAAATAATATTTTACTTTTTTAGTAGTTTATTGGGTGACTCACATTTACTCGAGTCATTTTCTATTAAGGTATATTTACTTTTACTCAAGTATGACAGTTGTGTACTTTTTCCACCACTGGGTAGTGTTGAATGTATGAGAAAAAATAGATGGGTATAGTTCTCAGCAATCAGTTGTCAAAAGTATTGTATTAATGTGAGCCACATTAGATTAACCTTACATGGATGGCTTTTACTAGTAATCCCTTGAACCACAGGCTGGGAAGATCACTTTATGTTCAAAGAATGACCTTGAATATGTAGTGTGATGGACAGTCAGTTATTGCTTGGGTTATTCGATTCTTCCCCTATGTCCTTCTGATATTTAATATGGCTAATTAAAAAACATAAAACAAATAAAGTAAATATCAACAAAAAAATATCTTTGCCAGTCTTCACAACCCCACACCTGTTTGTTTTCTGGTTTCAATTTCCACCCCCCCTAATCTGTCTGTTTCCTCTGAGTTCCCCTAGTCTTGAACATTGGGGGTGATGGGAGCTCTGAGTGGGTTTAGACAACAGTTGCCAAACTTCCCATCTCTGTCCACAGTTACCATAGAGAGTGGGCATTGCAGCCCCCTTTGCACCGACTGAAGTGTCATTGTGAGTCATAGTGACGCCATTCAACTAGTGGTCACAGCAGGGGAAAGTTTGATCGTTTGTTTGTACAGTACCAGTCAAAAGTTTGGACACACCTACTCATTCAAGGGTTTTTCTTCATTTTTACTATTTTCTACATTGTAGAATAATAGGGAAGACATCAAAATTATTAAATAGCACATAAGTAATCATGTAGTAACCAAAAAAAGTGTTAAACAAATCAAAATGTTTTATTTTAGATTCTTCAAAGAAGCAACCCTTTGCCTTGATGACAGCTTTGCACACGCTTGGCATTCTCTCAAACAGCTTCACCTGGAATTATTTTCCAGGTTCCCACATATGCTGAGCTCTTGTTGGCTGCTTTTCCTTCATTCTGCGGTCCAACTCATCCCAAACCATCTCAATTGGGTTGAGGTCGGGTGATTGTGGAGGCCATGTCATCTGATGCAGCATTCCATCACTCTCCTTCTTGGTCAAATAGCCCTTACACAGCCTGGAGGTGTGTTTTGGGTCATTGTCCTGTTGAAAAACAAACGATAGTCCCGCTAAGGGCAAACCAGACGGGATGGTGTATTGCTGCAAAACGCTGTGGTAACCATGCTGGTTAAATGTGCCTTGAATTTTAAATAAATCAGCAACAGTGTCACCAGAAAAGCACCCCCACACCATCACACCTCCTCCATGCTTCACGGTGGGAACCACACATGCAGAGATCATCCATTCACCTACTCTGCGTCTCACAAAGACATGGCGGTTGAAACCAAAAATGTCTCAGATTTCCACCGGTCTGATGTCCATTGCTCGTGTTTCTTGGTCCAAGCAAGTCTTCTTATTGGTGTCCTTTAGTAGGGGTTTCTTTGCAGCAATTCAACCATGAAGGCCTGATTCACGCAGTCTCCTCTGAACAGTTGATGTTGAGATGTGTCTGTTACTTGAACTCTGAAGCATTTATTTGGGCTGCAATCTGAGGTGCAGTTTACTCTAATGAACTTATCCTCTGCAGCAGAGGTAGCTCTGGGTCTTCCTGTCCTGTCGCGGTCCTCATGAGAGCCAGTTTCATCATAGCGCTTGATGGTTTTTGCGACTGCACTTGAAGAAACGTTCAAAGTTCTTGACATTTTCCTGATTGACTGACCTTCATGTCTTAAAGTAATGATGGACTGTCATTTCTCTTTACTTATTTGAGCTGTTCTTGCCATAATATGGACTTGGTCTTTTATCAAATAGGGCCATCTTCTGTATACCACACCTACCTAGTCACAACACAACTGATTGGCTCAAACGCATTAAGAAAGAAAGAAATTCCACAAATTCCAGGTGACTACCTCATGAAGCTGGTTGAGAGAATACCAAGAATGTGCAAAGCTGTCATAAAGACAAAGGGTGGCTATTTGAAGAACCTCAAATATAAAATATATTTTGATTTGTTGAACACTTTTTTGGTTACTACATGATTCCATATGTGTTATTTCATAGTTTTAATGTCTTCACTGTTATTCTACAATGTAGAAAATAGTAAAAATAGAGAAAAACCCTTGAATCAGTAGGTGTGTACAAACTTTCAACTGGTACTGTATGTCATGTACAGTATGTATGAAAGGCTGTGAAATAATGTGAAGAGTTGCAATAAAATCACGTGTTCTTGTGTAAATTACATGTCTCTTTGAATTATTAATTAAGTCTTTTCACATATAAATGAGGGTGATTTAGAAGCGTAGTTCAGAAATGTGTATCAAAGTGATAAAATTCAAACAAAAAGATTGTAACCAAAAAAAATCTATCCATTGAAAGTTTGAAACACCTTTCCATCCTATTTCTTTCCATTAAAATCTTTTGATCCAATTTCTATCTATTGAATCTCACAAAGTGGCAGCTGGCTGTGAGTGGAGGGGCTTTCTACTGCCCCCTGGGACGAGTGGTGGCAGCAGTTACTACTGTGATAACAGAGTAGAGAGGAGCAGAGCAAACTCACCTGATGGAGGACCATGGCATGCTGCCCAGAGCCTTCTCAAAAGCCAGGGACGGGGCGGAACGACGCCTCTGGGCCAAACTGCGAAGGTGCTGTGAGAGAACAGAAGGTATGAGCATAATGTTAGCATATACTGTCCATTATCACACATACATTGTCACACGTGGGCACGCACTCGTGGGCACGCACTCGTGGGCACGCACTCTCACACACACACACACACACACACACATACCCTCAAGCTGATACATCGACGGCACTGAAAGAAATTCATCGGACTCTATGTAAACTGGAAACCACATATCCTGAGGCTGCATTTATTGTGGCTGGGGATTTTAATAAGGCTAATTTAAGAACAAGGCTCCCGAAATTTTACCAGCATATCGAATGTGCCACCCGGGCTGGTAAAATCCTGGACCACTGTTATTCCAACTTCCGTGATGCATACAAGGCTATTCTCCGCCCTCCTTTCGGCAAGTCTGACCATGACTCCATTTTGTTGCTCCCAGCCTACAAACAGAAACTAAAACAGGAAACGCCCGTTCTCAGGTCTGTTCAACGCTGGTCCGAACAATCTGATTCCATGCTTCAAGATTGCTTGAGCACGTGGACTGGGATATGTTCCGGATAGCATCTGACAACAACATTGATGTATACGCTGATTCGGTGAGCGAGTTTATTAGCAAATGCATTGGTGATGTTGTACCCATAGCAAATATCAAAACCTTCCCCAACCAGAAACCATGGATTGATGGCAGCATTCGCAAAACTGAAAGCGCGAACCACTGCTTTTAACCAGGTAAAGGCTACCGGAAACATGACTGAATACAAACAGTGCAGCTACTCCTCCGCAAGGCAATCAAACAAGCTAAGCGTCAATATAGAGACAAAGTAGAGTCACAATTCAATGGCTCAGACACAAGAGGAATGTGGCAGGGTCTACAGTCAATCACGGACTACAAAAAGAAAACCAGCCCCGTCGCGGACCATGACGCCCTGCTCCCAGACAAACTAAACAACTTCTTTGCTCGCTTGAGGACAATACAGTGCCACCGACACGGCCCGCTACCAAAACCTGCGGGCTCACCTTCACCGCAGCCAATGTGAGAAAAACATTTAAATGTGTTAACCCTCGCAAGGCTGCCGCCCAGATGGCATCCCTGGCCGTGTCCTCAGAGCATGCGCAGACCAGCTGGCTGGTGTGTTTACGGACATATTCAATCAGTCCCTATCCCAGTCTGCTGTTCCCACATGCTTCAAGAGGGCCACCATTGTTCCTGTTCCCAAGAAAGCTAAGGTGACTGAGCTAAATGACTATCGCCCGTAGCACTCACTTCCGTCATCATGAAGTGCTTTGAGAGATTAGTCAAGGATCATATCACCTCCATCCTGCCAGACACCCTGGACCCACTCCAATTTGCTTACCGTCCCAATAGGTCCACAGACGACGCAATCGCAATCACACTGCATACTGCCCTAACCCATCTGGACAAGAGGAATACTTATGTAAGAATGCTGTTCATCGACTACAGCTCAGCATTTAACACCATAGTTCCCTCCAAGCTCGTCATTAAGCTCGAGACCCTGGGTCTCGACTCCAGCCCTGTGCAACTGGGTCCTGGACTTCCTGACGGGCCGGTCCCAGGTGGTGAGGGTAGGAAACAACATCTCCACCCCGCTGATCCTCAACACTGGGGCCCCACAAGGGTGCGTTCTCAGCCCTCTCCTGTACTCCCTGTTTACCCATGACTGCGTGGCCAAGCACGCATCCAACTCAATCATCAAGTTTGCTGACGACACTACAGTGGTAGGCTTGATTACCAACAACGACGAGACGGCCTACAGAGAGGAGGTGAGGGCCCTCGGAGTGTGGTGTCAGGAAAATAACCTCTCACTCAATGTCAACAAAACAAAGGAGATGATCGTGGACTTCAGGAAACAGGAGAGGGAGCACCCTATCCACATCGAGGGGACAGTAGTGGAGAAGGTGGAAAGTTTTAAGTTCCTCGGCGCACACATCACGGACAAACTGAATTGGTCCACCCACACAGACAGCGGGTGAAGAAGGCGCAACAGCGCCTCTTCAACCTCAGGAGGCTGAAGAAATTTGGCTTGTCACCAAAATCACTCACAAACTTTTACAGATGCACAATCGAGAGCATCCTGTCGGGCTGTATCACCGCCTGGTACGGCAACTGCTCCGCCCACAACCGTAAGGCTCTCCAGAGGGTAGTGAGGACTGCACAACGCATCACCGGGTTAAACTACCTGCCCTCCAGGACACCTACACCACCCGATGTCACAGAAAGGCCAAAAAGATCATCAAGGACAACAACCACCCGAGCCACTGCCTGTTCACCCCGCTATCATCCAGAAGGCGAGGTCAGTACAGGTGCATCAAAGCTGGGACCGAGAGACTGAAAAACAGCTTCTACCTCAAGGCCATCAGACTGTTAAACAGCCATCACTAACATTGAGTGGCTGCTGCCAACATACTGACTTAAATCTCTAGCCACTTTATACATAGGAATTGGATGTAACAAATGTATCACTAGCCACTTTAAACAATTTTGTATATAATGTTTACGTATCCGACATACTCATATCAAATGCATACACTGTACTCTAAACCATCTACTGTATCTTGCCTATGCCGTTCGGTCATCGACCCAAATCTCTAGCCACTTTAATAATTATAATTGGATGAAATAATGTATCACTAGCCACTTTAAACAATGCCATTTATATAATGTTTACATATCCTACATTACTCATCTCATATATGTGTGTGTGTATGTGTGTATATACTGTACTCCATACCATCTACTGCATCTTGCCTATGCCGGTCAGCCATCGCTCATCCATATATTTATATGTACATACTCGTATTCATTCCTTTACTCTTGTGTGTATAAGGTAGTTGTTGTGAATTTGTTAGATTACTTGTTAGATACTACTGCATGGTCGGAACTAGAAGCACAAGCATTTCGCTACACTCGCATTAACATCTGCTAACCATGTGTATGTGACAAATAAAATTTGATTTGATTTGATTTGATATCCCTGCCATTTCACACTTTCTCTGAGCAAGTGGATCAAATAAATCACTTCTGGGTAAATGGCATAGAATAATGGTAAAAGGTTTGGATTCATAGATACAGTAACTGCAAATTGAGTTGCTGTGACATTTTCAATTGAATTTCAGAAATCCATTATAGCTTTTTCTTTCTCTGTACAGGCTCATTATGACAAAGCTGGACCTATAATGGTCCTCCAAATTGACCTAATTTGGACCTCATTTGTATAGCCATCATTCAGACCAGGGTTTCTGAAACTCAGTCCTGGGTCCCCCCTGGGTTTATGTTTTGGTTTGGCAAAGCCTGATTTAGACCGTTCTCTTGCAGATTATCAGTCCATTTCCCTCAGCCACTCATGTAGAACATTCTGGCTGTGTCCCAAATGCCACCCTATTCCCTATATAGTGCACTACCTAAGGCCAGGGCCCATATATAGGCAATATGATGCCATTTGGGACACAGCTCTGTCTGGCTCGTTTCCCCATCCCATCACTGTGGAACCAGGGCTACAGTCCCATTGCCAGGCCCACAACATTCTAGCGCAGACTGGCTCGGGCTAAAACAATGAGAGCTTGTTCAGGCATGGGAAAACTAAAACACAGCCTCCCTAATTCACTACCCTCATCTGCCGCTCTATACTCTTTGTTAGAAACAAATGAGTGTTCATGACGACAATCTCACAACATGAATTCCCTGTGCACCACTCAATTTTGCGGCAAACTTGTAAAGTCACCACACACAGAGCTTTGGGGGAGTCATATAGGGTGAAAGCTGTGTCCAAATTTACAGTAGGCAAAAAGTATCTTAATTTACAAATGCTATAAATATACAGTAAATGTGTAGTAGGCATGATGGTGTTGTATTCTTTGGTCTACCATACTCTACAGAATAAAATAATGGTCAAGAAAGGTCCAATTGGTTTGGATAGTCATTCTCCTGTTGTCCTACTTCTTCCTCCTCACCTCCCCAGTCAAACAACCACATATGGATTTCCTCATTCCATCTTGATAAAGGCTGTGTTTTCCCCTGGAACACAACCCATTTCCTCTTTCTGGGAGAAATTTGACTCCTCAGGCAATAGAAAAACAGCCTTATCCACATACCAAAGCCATCTGAATGACATATGTTCCAATCAGAAAGGTCAAAGGTGAAATAAGTATAGCCAGTTCAAATTATAATGGCTTAGCAGATAAAAAAATACAAAATATTTACCTGGCTTAAAGAGAAGGAATATAATATTGTAACGATGTGCGTTGAGAGTCAGGAAGCAAGTTCAAGGAGTGAGTGTTTTAATAAAATAAACGGACCATAATCCAAACCAAGAACCTCGAAGAATGCAGAGACATGAAACAGAAACAATAACGCCTGGGGAAGGAACCAAAGGGAGTGACATATATAGGGAAGGTAATCAGGGAAGTGATGGAGTCCAGGTGAGTCTGATGACGCGCAGGCGCGCGTAACGATGTTGACAGGTGTGCGCCATAATGAGCAGCCTGGTGACCTAGAGGCCGGAGAGGGAGCACACGTGACAAATATATATTGTTTACAGGAAACTCATTCAACAATTTTAGATTAAGTTGTGTGGAAAAAGGACTGGGGGTTGGTGAAATATACTCCTCCTATGGGCAAAGAACTCAAAAGGGGTGATGATATTAATTAATAGGAATTTTGATCCGAATGTGCAAATCGTCCAAACTGATCCGAAAAATAAATATAAATATTTTATTGGACCATAAACAGATATGGCTCATTAACCTTACGGACCAAATAACGACGATCCACGTTTCTTTGAAAATATATATAAACATGATCAACCCTACAACAATACAACACTACAAGCAATATGGAGGGAGATTATAATACTGTTTTAAATAAGTCAATGGAACGTAAAGGAAATCACACTACAAACTATCACCCTCATGCTCTTAAGGAAATCATGAATGTCATGGATACAGTTGAAGTCAGAAGTTTACATACACTTAGGTTGGAGTCATTAAAACTCATTTTTCAACCACTGCACAAATTTATTGTTAACAAACTATAGTTTTGGCAAGTCGGTTAGGACATCTACTTTGTGCATGACACAAGTCATTTTTCCAACAATTGTTTACAGACAGATTATTTCACTTAAAATTCACAATTCCAGTGGGTCAGAAGTTTACATACACTAAGTTGACTGTGCCTTTAAACAAATTGGAAAATTCCAGAAGATGATGTCATGGCTTTAGAAAATTCTTTACATCATTTGAGTCAAATGGAGGTGTACTTGTGGATGTATTTCAAGGCCTACCTTCAAACTCAGCGCCTCTTTGCTTGACATCATGGGAAAATCTAAATAATTCAGCCAACACCTCAGAAGAAAATGGTAGTCTGGTTCATCCTTCCAAATGCCTGAAGGTACCACGTTAATCTGTACAAACAACAGTACGCAAGTATAAACACCATGGGACCACGCAGCTGTCATACCGCTCAGGAAGGAGACGTATTCTGTCTCCTAGAGATGAACATACTTGGTGCAAAAAGTGCAAATCGATCCCAGAACAACAGCAAAGGACCTTGTGAAGATGCTGGAGGAAACAGGTACAAAAGTATCTATATCCACAGTAAAACGAGTCCTATATCGACATAATCTGAATGTCCGCTCAGCAAGAAAGAAGCCACTGCTCCAAAACCACCATAAAAAAAAGCCAGACTGCGGTTTGCCGTACTTTTTGGAAAAATGTCCTCTGGTATGATGAAACAAAAATAGAACTGTTTGGCCATAATGACCGTTGTTATGTTTGGAGGAAAAAGGGGGAGGCTTACAAGCCGAAGAACACCATCCCAACTGTGAAGCACGGGGGTGGCAGCATCATGTTGTGGGGGTGCTTTGCTGCAGGAGGGACTGGTGCACTTCATAAAATAGATGGCTTTTTGTATATATTGTATATATTGAAAAAATTTGTATATATTGAAGCAACATCTCAAGACATCAGTCAGGAAGTTAAAGCTTGGTCGCAAATGGGTCTTCCAAATGGACAATGACCCCAAGGATACTTCCAAAGTTGTGGCAAAATGGCTTAAGGACAACAAAGTCTAGGTATTGGAGTGGCCATCACAAAGCCCTGACCTCAATCCTATAGAAAATTTGTGGGCAGAACTGAAAAAGCGTGTGCGAGCAAGGAGGCCTACAAACCTGATTCAGTTACACCAGCTCTGTCAGGAGGAATAGGCCAACATTCACCCAACTTATTGTGGGAAGCTTGTGGAAGGCTACCAGAAACGTTTGACCCAAGTTAAACAATTTAAAGGCAATGCTGCCAAATACTAATTGAATGTATGTAAACTTCTGACCCACTGGGAATGTGATGATAGAAATAAAAGCTGAAATAAATCATTCTCTCAACTACTATTCTGACATTTCACATTCTTAAAATAAAGTGGTGATACTAACTGACCTAAGACAGGGAATTTTAACTAGGATTAAATGTCAGGAATTGTGAAAAACTGAGTAAATGTATTTGGCTAAGGTGTATGTAAACTTCCGACTTCAACTGTATATTGGAACTAGTAGATATATGGAGGCTTAAATATCCTGACCTAGTGAGATATACATGGCAGAGGCTCAATCAAGCTAGTCGTCTTGACTACTTTATTATGTCATTCTCGTTGGCACCAAACGTTTAAAAAGTGTTGATAGTGGACAGAACTCGGACCATCAGATAATTGACATATACACTACCGTTCAAAAGTTTGGGGTCACTTAGAAACGTCCTTGTTTTTGAAAGAAAAGCATATTTTTTGTCCATAAAGATAACATCAAATTGATCAGAAATACAGTGTACACATTGTTAATGTTGTAAATTACTATTGTAGCTGGAAACGGCAGATCGTTAGGCCCATTATCAGCAACCATCACTCCTGTGTTCCATGGCACGTTGTGTTAGCTAATCCAAGTTTATCATTTTAAGAGGCTAATGATTATTAGAAAACCCTTTTGCAATTATGTTAGCACAGCTGAAAACTGTTGTTCTGATTAAAGAAGCAATAAAACTGGCCATCTTTAGACTAGTTGAGTATCTGGAGCATCAGCATTTGTGGGTTTGATTACAGGCTCAAAATGCCCAGAAACAAAGCACTTTCGTCTGAAACTTGTCAGTCTATTCTTGTTCTGAGAAATGAAGGCTATTCCATGCGAGAAATTGCCAAGAAACTGAAGATCTCATGCAACGCTGTGTACTACTCCCTTCACAGAGCAGCACAAACTGTCTCTATACCCCTGCCCTTCTTCTTACCAGAGAGATGTTTGTTCCTGTCGGCGCAATGCGTGAAGAAACCAGGTGGCTGTACTGACTCTGATAACGTATCCCGAGTGAGCCATGTTTCCTTGAAGCAAAGAACGTTACAGTCTCTGATGTCTCTCTGGAAGGCAACCCTTGCTCGGATTTCGTCTACCTTGTTGTCAAGAGACTGGACATTGGCGAGTAGTATACTTGTGCACATCGCAATTATGGAGAATGGATAGCTGGATGCCAAGTTCCGAGAGACACGTTACATGTTACTGAGACCCAACTAAGACGACTCATTTGAACTACTGAGCACAGAAGATTGATCTAAACTCATCAGGAATGTCAAACACTTTTGACACACTTTTGCAACTTGTGATTAGCATTCCAGAATCTGCCAACGACTCAGCCGTGGAAGTATATAATGCCGTGGAATTGTGACTACCAGGAGTGGTAGATTTGTGAAAAAGCCAGTAAGGTTTACAGACATGGTAATATAAAAAGACTCAAATTTAAAGAACTGAGATAAAATAAGATGTGTATCCAAAGAGTTCCATAAATGACTGTTGAATGTTGATATAGAAGCACTGAAAATGTTATTGAAACTTTTGGTTATGTTTAAAAACAGGTTGTGAAAAAAATAAAACAAAGTACTTACCTGAATTTGTGTAAGCTACTGAAACAGGAATATAATTTTATTGTCAAAGTTGTGGACTTTAATTCTAACAAGGGAAAGGATGTAGTATAGTTGAATGGACTATATAACGAGAAGACCTACTTGTTAGAAGAATGAAGACGTGACTAGAACGTTAGAACTAGAATGGCTTTGAACCGTGAAACCTGTATGATTATTAGTTGTTATTAAAGCGAGTTCAACAAAAACCACGACTACTACTTTAATTCAACAACACAACAAAGGCTTTAGTGGACCAACTTTATCCAGGTTAGACGTAATCACAGGGAAAGAAAATCCTTCTCTGTCTATTAAAAAGAAAACAAATCAAAGAAAACAAAGTGTGGCATCGTGATTATCTGGCAGACATCTTCTTTTTGACAGACTGTCCTATTTTGATTGCCTCTCCCCACAAACAGACCTCACAGAAACTGGGTTATGGGCCAACCAAGAAAAAAGAACAAAAAAAGCTGGATAAACACTCCCTATGAGGGCTGGAAGTAAACGTCGAACACCAAGACAAGGCAATACAACAAAGCACCCCCCGCCGTGTTACCCTCTGGCACCCTACCCTAGAGAGGTGCCCTCTTTTCCAGCAAGGCCACATTGGAGCAGCAGACTAGCTGGCAAATTTACCCACTGACAGTCCCATATAGACAATATATAGCTACCTCGCGTGACCCACTTTCGTCAGAGAACCAGCACCCACAATCACGAATGTGAATCATGCTCACTTGAGTGTAGGTCACTGAACACTAAACAAGAAGACCCATTCATCCAGCCCATTCATCCAGCCCAGTGTAGGTCACTGCATCGTTCATTACAGGCCCTGCACCTATATTGACTGGATAAAAGGTCAAAGGTCTCAGGTCGTCTTGTGACTCAGCTCACTTGAATGGGTGTTCTTGTGCCTTGTGTTCTGAAAATGCCTAACACTAGTGTGTACACCCTTATGTTATACTAGGGCTGACAGTTAGGACTTGTGAAGAGCAGAATCAACAACCTCTGCATAATCAAAGTAGCTTTGTGAGATAGCTTTGTGAGAAGGTGTTCAAGTTCACAGTTAACCATTGCTATGTAAATGAAGGCTGATAAGTGTCAGTGGCTTTGGCCCAAAATGAGAGCAGGTCTGCCGGAGCCATGGCCCAAACATGGGTGTCAGCCCACGTAGATGGAAAAAGAAAAGTCTGAGCCATTTGGGTAAAACACTGGGGTAAATAATGTTTGGAAATGTGCCATCAGAGAGTTCAGGTTCATGTTCAGTGGAGAGAAAACAAATTTCATTTGAAATGAAATTAAACGTGTTGCTACCTGAACTTTTTGAATCAGAAAAAAAGGTTTTTCTTGCCTGATGTATTGCAGGTATGCACAAAACATTGCCATGCCCATCACAACAGTTCAGAAGGTGCTGTTAGAGCTAGTGTTGTGTTTGAGACCACCTAAAGTGAGACCGATTCAAGACCAAGACCGGAGCAAATCGAGTCCGAGTCAAGACCAAGACCGGGGGGAGAGAGGGGTCAAATGTAATTACCATAATACCTTTTATTACCATAATAAAAGTTAAATAGAACATATACACTTTTTCTGCCTGGGGCCCAAATAAAAAATGTGGTATTTTCCTGGGACCCAAGCTCATGAAAACATATCCCCTTTTGTGAGTTCTAAGCAAGATTCTGTTGGGGGTCCCCCACCTCGCAGACCAAGCATTGTATAAAAATCTACAATTTTACTAATTTTACTACAAGAAATCTTAAATACAAAATGTCAATGCCAGTATTGTGTTGGCATCCTGGAAAAAAGTATACTTTTTCATGAAACTTTCATAGCACATCTACAGCAGATGGAATTTACTACTTTCAATTTGTGAGAAAAAAAACAATGAAATACCCAAAAATAGAGTTACAAGGTTTTCCAAATATGCCAACATACACTACATGACCAAAAGTATGTGGACACCTGCTCGTCGAACATCTCATTCCAAAATCATGGGCATTAATATGGAGTTGTTCCCCCTTTGTTGCTATAATAGCCTCCACTCTTCTGGGAATGCTTTCCACTACATGTTGGAACATTTCTGCAAGGACTTTGCTTCCATTCAGCCACAAGAGCATTAGTGAGGTTGGGCACTGATGTTGGGAAATTAGGCCTGGCTCGCAATTGGCTTTCCAATTCATTCCAAAGGTGTTAGATGGGGATGAGGTCAGGGCTCTGTGTAGGCCAGTCAAGTTCTTCCACCGATCTCGACAAACCATCTCTGTATGGACCTCGCTTTGTGCACGCGGGGGCATTGTCATGCTGAAACAGAAAAGGTCCTTCCCCAAACTGTTGCGACAAACTTGGAAGCCTCTAGAATCCTCTAGAATGTCTTTGTATGCTGTATTGTTAAGATTTCCCTTCACTGGAACTAAGGGGCCTAGCCCGTCAGACTGCCGGATTGTGAAGCGTGATTCATCACTCCAGCCGACGCTTGGCATTGCGCATGGTAATCTTAGGCTTGGGTGCGGCTGCTCGGCCATGGAAACCCTTTTAATGAAGCTACCAATGAACAGTTATTGTGCTGACGTTGCATCCAGAGGCAGTTTGGAACTCAGTAGTGAGTGTTGCAACTGAGGACAGACCATTTTTACGCCCTACGCACTTCAGCACTCGACGGTCCCGTTCTGTGAGCTTGTGTGGCCTACCACTTCACGGGCTCGCCGTTGTTGCTCCTAGACGTTTCCACTTTACAATAAAATCACTTACAGTTGACCGGGGAAGCTCTAGCAGGGCAGAAATTTGACAAACTAACTTGTTGGATAGGTGGCATCCTATAACGGCGCCACGTTGAAAGTCACTGAGCTCTTCAGTAAGGCCATTCTACTGCCAATGTTTGTCTATGGAGATTGCATGGCTGTGTGCTCAATTTTATACACCTGTCAGCAACAGTTGTGTCTAAAATAGCCGAATCCATTCATTTGAAGGGGTGTCCACATACTTTTGTACATATAGTGTAGCATATGATCCTGATTCAGAAAGGGAGAACTGATTCACACACCTCAGCTCTGAGGCTGAGCTGAGGTGTGTGAGATCTCTTCCTCCCTCTCGACTGAGCCCAGGCACAGCATGGTGTGCGTGGAGAGGTACATAAGGCCCTACTGTTACACACAGGTTAGGGTGGAGAGGTCACCCTCTCCAAATGCTTTGGAAAAGTTTATTCAAAGCTTCAATAGTTATGTTTAGGGTGTTGTAGTGTGCGTGTGTGTGTGTTCATACATCCATGACAAACATGAGTCGTAGGTAGGTTGTTTATGAGCTTTGTCTGTGTAGCTGTTAGTTTTTGTTGATAATGATGCAAACGGCTGTTGTTTGAAAATATGGTCAAATAACTTTAAGTCTGTGATGTCTTTGTCTTTCTAATTGAATGTCAAGCCAATTATGCAGGATAAATCTTTTGACAAAATTGAAAACAACGCATATAGCCATCACATGGCAACACCATGAAACCATTATGATTTGACCCTTGCCATGTCAATACCCTATATCTGCACCACTCAAAATGTAACCATGAAGGCTACAAAGACTCCTACTAAAGTTGGTTAGTACTCACAGGATGTAGTCCTAAAGCCGCAGCTTCGTCATAGCTTCCCCTCCTCATCACTGCGATCCCAAGATCTTCCAATGTTCGTGTTCTTGGAGCTTCCATGTCTGTGTCCATGTATCCCTGTCTGTGTTCCTGTCCAGTCTGTATGTGGAGCGGAGTGCAGGGGAACAGTGGTGGAACTTGTGAGAGTAGTCTAGTGGGGCTCTACAGTACACAGGAGAGAAACAGGGTCCTACTGACTGGCTTTTTCAGCTAGCGCTAATGAGGGTTAAGAACAATGGAGGCCGCCCGCCAGACAAAAGAGGAAACAGGGTTCTGCTTGACCTTGGCCTGCTGGATCCCCCATCATCCCTCTATCTCCATGCTTGGACAGGCTTCCTGTAGTAATGAGATCGCTGAGCGTCCCACCAAAGTGCTCGCCCCTATTTCCAGGCTAACGAGAAGGGAACCGCCGTGACAACCAGCCCCAACAATATCTCAGGAAAGAGGGGGGCTTACACACACATGAAAAGAGAATGTGGATGACTTGAGTCTGATATCCCTAATATGGAAGTGTATAGGAATACAAAGAAATGTATTATCACCAATCACATCTTTCCTTGACAAGCCATCAAGATTTCTGAAATTCACTGAAGCAATTTCTCTACAGACATGACAGCGTCATATCAAACAAATATTGGGTGCGATATGCCAATAACACATTGGAGACAAACCATGTAAAAGTTATTGTTATGCACACTACATGCCAACAAACAGCCTTTCCATGTCTTATGGGAAAAAACAATAATGCTAATGCTTCCATTGGATAATACAAAAGTACAATCACGACAATCACGAGCGTGTCAGAGTTTTCATGTCTGGCTTGATCAAAGCTGCTTTGGAGACTGGCAGTGATATATGAGTTATGTAAAAAAAAATACTGTGATGCACCACTTAGTTCCCTTGGGCATTGAACTTCTAACGCCGTGTGCACACAGATTATTGCCGTAGGGTACATTTGACGCAGTCTTCACAATTCATGCGCCGCATCACAACCACAATAATAGTACTACAAATTACCCAATTCTTCAGTGGTTTACTACTGGTACTGCACGGCAATGTAACACACAACTTGAGAAAATCCAATTCATTCGACACACTGCACACACTGCAGATGAGTCGCAGCGTTGCGGATTGCCTCCCAATGAAATGAATGGACTTCTGTTGGAACACATACAGTTTGACACAACCGGTGTGCAAAAGGCTTGACCCTGGCAGTTTGACTCATGTGAATACTTACAATGGCTGCCTGGTATTGTGATGCAATCATTTCCATGGTAATATAGAATATTCATTCAAATTATGCTAACTGATGTGGCTCATGCAATGGAATGTACTTTTCGTAATGGCAGATGAGTTGGTTCAACAAATCACTGCACAGATTGATGCATTATTTAATTTCCCATTCAGGGTTGCCAACTTATCGACTTTGCCAACTTATCGACTTTGAGTTTTTAATGGAAAAAGTCTGGGTAACCATTTGATTAGATGTTCAGGAGTCTTATGGCTTGGGGTTAGAAGCTGTTTAGAAGCCTCTGTCTGACAATTCTTAGGACCTTCCTCTGACACCGCCTGGTATAGGGGTCCTGGATGGCAGGAAGCTTAGCCCCAGTGATGTACTGGGCCGTACACACTATCCTCTTGCCTTGCGGTCGGAGGCCGAGCAGTTGCCATACCAGGCAGTGATGCAACCAGTCAGGATGCTCTCCATGGTGCAGCTGTAGAACCTTTTGAGGATCTGAGGACCCATACCAAATCTTTTCAGTCTCCTGACGTGGAATAGGTTTTGTTGTGCCCTCTTTACGACTGTCTTGGTGTGTTTGGACCATGTTAGTTTGTTGGTGATGTGGACACCAAGGAACTTGAAGCTCTCAACCTGCTCCACTACAGCCCGTCGATGAGAATGGGGGGCGTCCTCGGTCGTCCTTTTCCTGGAGTCCACAATAATCTCCTTTGTCTTGATCACGTTGAGGGAGAGGTTGTTGTCCTGGCACCACACGGCCAGGTCTCTGACCCCCCTATAGACTGTCTCATCGTTGTCGGTGATCAGACCTTCCACTGTTGTGTCATCTGCAAACTTAATGATGGTGTTGGAGTAGTGCCTGGCCATGCAGTCATGCGTAAACAGGGAGTACAGGAGGGGACTGAGCACGCACCCCTAAGGGCCCCCGTGTTGAGGATCAGCGTGGCAGATGTGTTGTTACCTACCCTTACCACCTGGGGGTGGCCCGTCAGGAAGTCCAGGATCCAGTTGCAGAGGGAGGTGTTTAGTCCCAGGGTCCTTAGCTTAGTGATGAGCTTTGAGGGCACTATGATGTTGAACGCTGAACTGTAGTCAATGAATAGCATTCTCACATAGGTGTTCCTTACATAGGTGTTCCTTTTGTCTAGGTGTGAAAGTGTGCAGTGTGGAGTGCAATAGAGATTGCATCATCTGTGGATCTGTTGGGGCGGTATGCAAATTGGAGTGGGTCTAGGGTTTCTGGGATAACAGTGTTGTTGTGAGCCATGACCAGCCTTTCAAAGCATTTCATGGCTACAGACGTGAGTGCTACGGGTCGGTAGTCATTTAGGCAGGTTACCATAGTGCTCTTGGGCACAGGGACTATGGGGGTTTTCTTGAAACATTTATTACAGACTCAGACAGGGAGAGGTTGAAAATGTCAGTGAAGACACTTGCCAGTTGGTCAGCGTATGCTCGGAGTACACGTCCTGGTAATCCATCTGGCCCTGCGGCCTTGTGAATGTTGACCTGTTTAAAGGTCTTACTCACATCGGCTACGGAGAGTGTGATCACACAGTCGTCCGGAACAGCTGATGCTCTCATGCATGTTTCAGTGTTACTTGCCTTGAAGCGAGCGTATAAGTAATTTAGCTCGTTAGGTAGGCTCGTGTCACAGGGCATCTCCAGGCTGTGCTTCCCTTTGTAGTCTGTAATTGTTTGCAAGCCCTGCCACATCCGATGAGCGTCGGAGCCGGTGCTGCTCTAACCTTTAGCTCGATGTGGATGTTGCCTGTGATCCATGGCTTCTGGTTGGGATATGTATGTACGGTCACTGTGGGGACAACGTCGTTGATGCACACTCTTCAATGCCATTAGATGAATCCCGGAACATATTCCAGTCTGTGCTAGCAAAACAGTCCTGTAGCGTAGCATCCACGTCATCTGACCACTTCCGTATTGAGCAAGTCACTGGTACTTTCTGCTTTAGTTTTTGCTTGTAAGCAAGAAATCAGGAAGACATAATTATGGTCGGATTTGCCAAATGAAGGGTGAGGGAGAGCTTTGTATGCATCTATTTGTGTGGAGTAAAGGTGGTCTAGAGTTTGTTTTCCTCTGGTTGCACATGCTGGTAGAAATGAGGTAAAACTGATTTAAGTTTGCCTGCATCAATGACCCAGGCCACTAGGAGCGCCGCTTTTGGATGAGCATTTTCTTGTTTGCTGATGGCCTTATAGAGTTGGTTGACTGCGATCTTAGTTCCAGCATCGGTCTGTGGTGGTAAATAGACGGTTACGAATAATATAGATGAGAACTTTCTTGGTAGATAGTGTGGTCTACAGCTTATCATAAGGTACTCTACCTCAGGCGAGCAAGACCTCGACTTCTTTAATATTAGACATCGCTCACCATCGCTCTATTGACAAATAGACACACACCCCCACCCATCGTTTTACCAGACGTAGCTTCTCTGTTCTGCCAGTGCATGGAATATCCCGCCAGCTCTATATTATCCGTGTCGTTGTTCAGCCACGACTCGGTGAAACAGAAGATATTACAGTTTTTAAGGTCCCGTTGGTAGGATAATCAATTTATTTTCCAATGATTGCACGTTGGCCAATAGAACGGATGGCAGTGGGAGTTTACTCGCTCGCCTATGAATTTTCAAAAGGCTGCCTGACCTCCGCCCCCTTTTTCTCTGTCTAATGTAAAGATGAAGAAAACAGAGAGCATGTACAACATTTACTTTACATTTACTTTACTTTACAGAGATAGCAACTGCAATTGGAATTGGACAATAGTACAAATAGGGCTGAGCTTGCTTTATGCAGGGTGCATCATCTAGTATGCACCTGTAATTAAAAAGTTATTCACACTGTATGTCATCACTATGTTGATAGGTTCATTTCCGTCAATGATTTGAAATGAATAGGTCTATTGTTTTTTTATTGTATTTATTTCTTGGTTTATTCATATCCCCATTAGCTTTTGCCAAAGCAGCTGATATTAATCCTGGGGTCCGCAAAAAAACACAAAACATGACAAGTAACAAAACACTGATACACTGATAGACAAGGACAGCCACAAAAATGTAAAATACAACGATATATAAACAATACAACAGGCATTCCATGAAATGTTGTTTAATCTTTTTTTAAAGGTTTTGCTGTTTGCTTAAGTAATTGGAGATGGGAGTTCCATGCGATCATGGCTCTGTATAATACTGTGCATTGCCATGAATTCATTTTAACTTGGGGACTCTGAAGTGACCCCTGGTGCCATGTATGTATGGATGTCTGAGCGGAATGATATTTGATTATGCAGACCATCTGGAATTGTCGTCACAGTAATATTTCTCATAAAAACTTGGAGAAGCACTTTATCTCTTGTCAACTCTCAACCAGGAAAGACTGGCATGCATGTTGTTGATGTTAGTTCGGTATGTGCAGTTAAGGGCAAGATGTGGTGCTCTGTTTTGCTGCACTTGACCATATTACTGGACAGTAATCAAGATGGGACAAGACCAGAGCCAAAAGCCGCAGGATGTCACGACCTCCGCCGAAGTCGGTGCCTCTCCTTGTTCGAGCGGTGTTCGGCGGTCAACGTCACCGGTCTTCTAGCCATCACCGATCCACTTTTCATTTTCCATTTGTTTTGTCTTGTTTCCCCACACACCTGGTTGTCATTCCCTCATTACTTGTCATGTATTTAACCCTCTGGTTTCCCCCCATGTCTGTGTGTGTGATTGTTTATTGTCAGTGGCACGTTCCAGCTGGTTGGCGCTGGATTTATTTGTTCATTGTGTTTTGTGCTGCCGTACTTATTTTCTGTAGGCTATTTTGTTATTGTGACGCTATTGGCGTTCAGTGACTGTATTCTGTGCCACAGTAAAGTGCTTTCGCTCACTCATTTCTGCTCTCCTGCGCCTGACTCACGCACCAGCTACACACACGCTTATGACAGAGGAAGTATTTTGGGGGTGGGGGTCCAGCGTTTTCTTTTTATTGTGAAATATGAATTGTATTTTGAAGGGGTGAGAAAACAAATTAAGAACTATGGGGGAAGCCGTCTTGGAGGGTGACAGACACACCTCATCACACTTCTGTTACATTCAGGAGGGATGCGGCAATTGCTGCAGCCCATTGCACCTGCATGGCAAGGTAATTATTACATTAGGATAGCAGCATAAAGAATAAAATCGTATAATGCTACTACTACCTGTAATGTTCGTAATTTAACAGCTAGCTTGTGCTATCCAAGTTCACATTACAATGTGCTGCAATCAAGTAGGGTTGTTTACATCAGGGCTGCCCAACCCTCTTCCTGGATATCGACTGTCCTGTAGGTTCAGTCCAACCCTAATCTGATTCAGCTAGTTAAGGTCTTGATGAGCAGCTAATTAGTAGAATCAGGTGTGATAAATTAGGGTTGGACTAAAAAACCCACAGGACGGTAGATCTCCAGGAAGAGGGTTGGGCAGCCCTGGTTTACATGATGACCTTTGAATGTTGTTAAGCACTGTAGTAAATGTACTTCAATAAGGTGGCCTGTGACTGGAACAAAGTGTGTGTGAAAAAGGTGGAACCCACAGTGATTGCTCACATTTTATTTATATATTTTTTTCTACAAGGAAGATGCAAAGAAAATACATCCGTAAAACACAAGGCTACTATCCCTACATCAACGCCTGCCCAGCAAGACCAGTTCCTCCAGATGGTTTCTGACACAGGAACCAACCCAGTAGCTCTAACGACATTCAAGTAATTTGCCAAGACCAGGAAAGCGTGGTACTTAGACCTCCAGTCTATAAATGACGAAGGGGTGGAGTAAATCAAGAGGGCTACACTGAAGCAGGCTGATTGTCTAGGTTGGCACAGAGTCAGGAGCATCACAGGCTGTTATACACTATGTAATACACACCTCCCATGATAATCCCTCCCAATCCCTTATCACTGGAATCTGCCATCAGAGGAACAAGGAGGTGAAGAAGCCAGGGACACTCTGGGGAAATCATTATGAGCAGGATGGGGTTGGCACACCATTTTGCTCAAGGGGTTGGCAATGCAACAGCTAAAGTATCTAAGCACATCTACATTGATAAAAATTGAGAACCAAAAGAGCTGGATTCAGACATGTCTAACACTAACCTACCCCTCATATCATAACACTACTCCACAGGACTGCCTGATCTTCCTAACTCTAACCTACCCCTCATATCATAACACTACTCCACAAGACTGCCTGATCTTCCTAACACTAACCTACCCTCATATCATAACACTACTCCACAAGACTGCCTGATCTTCCTAACACTAACCTACCCCTCATATCATAACACTACTCCACAAGACTGCCTGATCTTCCTAACACTAACCTACCCCTCATATCATAACACTACTCCACAAGACTGCCTGATCTTCCTAACACTAATTTACCCTCATATCATAACACTACTCCACAAGACTGCCTGATCTTCCTAACACTAACCTACCCCTCATATCATAACACTACTCCACAAGACTGCCTGATCTTCCTAACACTAACCTACCTTCATATCATAACACTACTCCACAAGACTGGCTGATCTTCCTAACACTAACCTACCCCTCATATCATAACACTACTCCACAAGACTGCCTGATCTTCCTAACACTAACCTACCCTCATATCATAACACTACTCCACAAGACTGCCTGATCTTCCTAACACTAACCTACCTTCATATCATAACACTACTCCACAAGACTGCCTGATCTTCCTAACACTAACCTACCCCTCATATCATAACACTACTCCACAAGACTGCCTGATCTTCCTAACACTAATTTACCCTCATATCATAACACTACTCCACAAGACTGCCTGATCGTCCTAACACTAACCTACCCCTCATATCATAACACTACTCCACAAGACTGCCTGATCTTCCTAACACTAATTTACCCTCATATCATAACACTACTCCACAAGACTGCCTGATCTTCCTAACACTAACCTACCCTCATATCACAACACTACTCCACAAGACTGCCTGATCTTCCGTGTCACCAGAAATGAACATTTCATCCAATGTTCCATCAACATCATCAGTGGCTTCTGGGCAAGGCACATACTACCCAGACTGACAGAACAGGATGTACAGCTAAGTGCTACACAGGTATACTTTTACGACATGCAAACATTACTGTATATAACTATTTCATTTGAATTACACTAATCCATGTCATAACTTGGAAAAGAATGTGCAAAAATGTAATGTTATGTATATAAAATATGCAGATGCTGCAGAGAATAAACAAATAATTTGAAAAAAAGTAATGTCTGAACGTTTGTGTTCATAACCTTGTTGTCACGCCCTGATCTGTTTCACCTGTCCTTGTGATTGTCTCCTCCCCTCCAGGTGTCACTTATTTTCCCCAGTGTATTTATCCCTGTGTTTCCTGTCTCTCTGTGCCAGTTCGTCTTGTCTGTTTCAAGTCAGCCAGCGTGTTTTTCCCCGTGCTCCTGCTAGTCCTCCCGGTTTTGACCCTTGCCTGTTTTCTGGACTCTGTACCCGCTGCCTGACCAGTCTGCCTGCCTTGACCTCGAGCCTGCCTGCCACTCTGTTCTCCTGGACTCTGATCTGGTTTTGACCTTTTGCCTGTCCACGACTATTCTCTTGCCTACCCCTTTTGAAACTAATAAATATCAAACACTCTGCCTCCTGTGTCTGCATCTGGGTCTGGCCCTGAGCCCTTATACTTGTATGATGGCAATGCAGGTAGCAGGGCAGGCAGCAGCAGGGTAGGCATCAGCAGCGGTAGTGAAGTGCAGTTGAACCTGTAAACAAACAAAGATCTTGCCAGTTAAAATATTGCAGTGCACTCCTATCTGGGTTCACTAGTAAAATTATAAAATATGAATGTAACAATCCCTATTGTTCTTGTTGTTATTATGAACTTATCACACACTTACCACACTGCCAGACATGTTGACCAGAGCGGCACAGACATTAATAATTTTGTCGATTGTTGCCTCTTCTTTGTCTTCGCTCTCATCCTTCAGGTTCTTAACCAGGTGCAGGTTAAGTGGCCCATCAGGGAGACAGAACCTGGTCTTCAGCACACCTATCACCCTCTCTTTTGCAAAACACAGGAATGCACTCAGTGGTCTTGCTTACTAGTCTTACCACTGTTTTGTTTATCTTGTTGAACAGAAGCAGAAGCAGATTAAATGTTACTTACTGGAGTTCAATACTATGCACAAACGTACAATTCTGAAGCATCATTAAGGCTCTCAACATGAATAAATTCCACCTATGTGAATCCTCACATTTTACTTCACTCTTGACTGCTCTACTTCTTTCCCTGGCAACTGCTTCCGACCCCGGGTGAAGGCAGGGTTAATGAGTTGTACTCCAATAAAGGCAAAATCATACTTAATCAGCTATTTTTGTTGACGTAGTAGTTACGGTAGCTAGTGAGCAACACTGAGCAAAAATGTGAACACAACATGCAACAATTTAAAAGATTTTACTGAGTTACAGTATCGTCATACACGTGTTCTAGAGCGTTGGGCCAGTAACCGAAAGGTTGCTGGATCGAATCCCCAAGCTGAAAAGGTAAACATCTGTCGTCCTGCCCCTGAACAAGGCAGTTAACCCACTGTTCCCCGGTAGGCCGTCATTGTCAATAAGAATTTGTTCTTAACTGACTTGCCTAGTTAAATAAAGGTAAAATAAATAAAAAACAATTAGGAAAAGTCAAGTACTGAGGGGGTCATGACTTTGAAAATGACAGAGTTTCAATTCATGAGCAGTCCATGACTGCTTTAGTGGTTCTATTGTGGATTATATAATAACGACATGTAATTTAACTGTAAACATGTATTAGCCTACCTTTTAATGTGGCATGAACACACCCAGTTACGTTTTCATCTAATTGTAAAACAATTTACTTAAAAAAGTAGGTTACCTTAGTCCAAAAAATAGCTTCAGATCGACTGAAACAGCACCCTTTTGTCTTACAATATGTAGCCCAATGTGTCTGATGCAATCTGGCAAAAAAATTCATTTCATGTCATACTTCTTCAGTCCAGACAGCATAAGATACATATGCTACACATACTGAAACAGAGGGGCACTGTTACACTTCAGCGGATGTTTATCTGACAACGATAGGTCTTTCTGTCGGTACGTCTCAGTCAAATAATTATCAATATTTAAATATGTTATTTGGATGGGCCAGGAGGCACGTTATGGCGGTCCAGGCCCCTATGGCCTGCCCATAACGCCGGCCCTGATACTTACTACTGTAGGTTACATTCCTTCAATAAGCACATTGAAATACTTTATCTGTAAAACAAACATATTGTACACATAAGTCTGATTAACTTACTATTATCCATAAAAGTCTCATGTATAGCATACAGTTCATTCTAAAATGCAACTTGTAGGACTAACCTGACCACTAAAATAATATTAATCATAACATGTGCTATACATCTCTATAAAAAAGGCAACAATATCAGCTTGTCTATATTTCTATGATACATTTTGTATATGATCAGAGATTAAAATAATGATAACAAAGTCCAACTCAACAACGGACAGGATGGTTAACCCCACACATACACTACCATTCAAAAGTTTGGGGTCGCTTAGAAATGTCCTTTTTTGCCCATTAAAATGATATCAAATTGATCAGAAATAGTGTAAACGTTAATGTTGTAAATGACTATTGTAGCTGGAAACAGCATATTTTTTTATGGAATATCTACATAGGAGTACAGAGGCCCATTATCAGCAACCATCAATCCTGTGTTCCAATGGCACGTTGTGTTAGCTAATCCAAGTGTATCATTTTAAAAGGCTAATTGATCATTAGAAAACCCTTTTGCAAGTATGTTAGCACAGCTGAAAACTGTTGTTCTGATTAAAGAAGCAATACAACTGGCCTTCTTTAGATTAGTTGAGTATCTGGAGCATCAGCATTTGTGGGCTTGATTACAGGCTCAAAATGGCCAGAAACAAACTAAGGATGTTATGATATTTCAAGACTGGTCTATTACATTGTAAAAACGTTGTTTGCTCGCCTCACTTTTCCCCAAAATAAAATCCGTTAAACATTTAATAAAATGTGTATGGCCTAATCAATTTGACATTTTCTAAAAATGTTTTCATATTAAATGTGGAGGTTTGGTTGAAGATCAGTGGGGAAAAATCTTGAATTAATATTTTAAAAGGAAACTTTAAGGTAACAAAATCTGAAACCTGTGCTGGCTTTGAATTCTTTAAGAAAGTATATTTCACTTTTGATAAATAGGGTTTTAAATTAGCATACTACAATTCCCTGACACACAAGATTCATTTTAAACTCTGGGGCCATCTAGTGACTTAAAATGTTGCTGCTACTCAAGATGAAAGAAAAAGAGAGCCATACCCATGTTTTTTTTGAGTAGAAACATAAGGTAGACTTTATTTTTGATGGTGTTCAAAACCTAGATAAGGTCTGTCATTACAAAACAGGTTCCCCACACAGTTGTATATCACAGAGATTGGAATGGTACACTCTGACAGAAAGGCATCAGAAAAGACTGGACCTACAATAGAGAACAGACACTCACGTTAAAGAAAACTCCCACATACACGCACACACTGCATCCAGCCATGTTTAATCTGCAGAAACCAGACAATTTGCCACCACCTTGTTTCAAAAATCAACATCTCTGTCTTTAACAATACTCTGGAAAAAAATATATGGCTCATTTCTTTTTCTACATCAGATTTTTTTTATTATTAATCGATTCTCTATTTAGACTGGAAAAATATGTTATACGTACTTAAATCTGTGACCATTTCATCATTTGTTTCTCTAAACTAAGCTCATTTCAAATACTTACTGTAAATAGGTTTTATGGCTGCAGGTTTTGAATGTGTTATAATAACAGCTATAACGTTAAGCATCATGTATTCAGATAAGAATATTAAACACCCGAAAATATGAGACCTCGTGATAGTGACATTCACTCAGGTCTCCTGTGTAGGGAATATGAACACACTCCTGTCTCCATGGTCTCCCACCCACCCACCCCCTAAAGCTTGCCCCCTGAACCCCTCTTCCCTTAAGTTAGCACCCATGTTGGGAGCAGTGATGAAAGCACATACAAAAGACAAATCTTAAAATAGCCATTTAGCTTCTCTAAATGCAGCACAATCGAAACGTTATTTTCAAGTCATTATTCCCCCATATTTTTTACACATTGAATATCACAAAAATCTTTTCTCAGTTAAGAAAGTAAATGTGAAACGATAAATTCTTTGATCAGACAAAAAAGTTTACCAATATACTGTGGCCACACTATAACATCCCAAAATATTCTTAAGTTGAAATATATGTTTTCTGCCAAAGGACAATTGCTGGCATTTGAAATAGTTTTACTGTATATAGATTGAACATACTGATGAGGTTTATCTTTTTTTTGTTGCTGTTTTCTCAGACCCCTCCTCCCCGTCAACCCCAAGCCCCTCCCTGACAGTTCTGAGACGGCCTTGAAACCGTTACGGAGTACAAAATGGAATCCTGTGTCATTTGGCACTTGTGACAACCTCAACACCCTCCGTGGTATCCATGGCGACAACAGGGTCTTCATGGTCCGCAGAGATAGCGGTGCTCTTCTCCTGGTTGTCGTGGTGATTGTTGTTGTTGTTGTTGTTGTTTTGGGCAGCGTTCTGGAGCCCGTGGCTGTTGTTCTGCACCAGTGCTGCCGCATCGCTCAGCTTCAACTCATCTAGCTTTTTCCACAGCTCCTCCCTCTCCTGCTCTTTCTTCTTCTCCCTGGACACACACACACACCAATTTCAGACCTTAGGTACGGAGGGGAACTGAAGGACTGATTGTCCTTGAAAATGGGTAACTAACAGAGGTAATGTAATCCAATGTATTATGTGTTGTACAAAGCAAACAAGCCAGCGTTGTTTAGACTGAAGAACTAAAATGAATATATGAACTGGAAGAGCTCACTCACCGCTGTCTGTCTGATTTATAGGAGGCTGTCAGCTCATCAAATAGCGTGCTGTTCATCTCCATCAATGTCTTCAGCACATTGTAGACCAGAGCTACAATCGTCCTGGAAACATACAGAGGATAAGGGCATCAGAATTAAACACATCCGGAGATGAGCCAGAATTAAACACACCCGGAGATGTTCACTGGCTCTCACTCAATCCTACAGTAACAACACTGAAATTGGATAACTAGAAAAACACAACCTTATATTATGCCCTAACAAAGCAATACCATTTTGTCATACATACAGTTAGAGGAATATCGCAGAAAACTTAAAACCCCAACCTCTACGCCAACCATAGTTAAGAGTTCAGTATTAAGCATTGCGTTGTTACTTGTTACTGCTTTACCCTGAGGGCAATGGGTTGAGAACCTGAGAGTGGAGTACGTACGGGTTCCAGTGTTCTTTGGAGATTCTATACAGGCTACCAAACATGATAGGCAGAATCTTGTCGATGTTCTCCTCAATGAGGCTCAGGATATACTCGTTGTTCCAGAAGTAGAGGGCTCGCTCTGCTACCTGTAGGGATCAAGTGGAAATGAGCTGGGCTGGCAGTCTAACAAATGACAATAACATTAAGTTCACCCATTTTAACATGATGTTTCTACAACTTGATTGGGGTCCACCTGTGGTATTTCCACCTGTGGCATGTAGCCTAGTGGTTAGAGCGTTGGACTAGTAACCGAAAGGGTGCAAGATCAAATCCTCGAGCTGACAAGGTAAAAATCTGTCGTTCAGCCCCTGAACAAGGCCATCATTGAAAATAAGAATTTGTTCTGAACTGACTTGCCTAGTTAAATAAAGGTAAAAAAATATACAAAAATAGCAGTAGATATATTAGTGAGCTACTGCATGTCAAGAATCCAGTATATAAATAAATATGTGGCATGTATAAACAGTAACTAAAATGCAATGTATAGTAGTAGAAATGTTAGAATGAGCTATGTCGAGAATACAGTACTTAAATACACAGTACAAAACCCTACGGCAAAATGAATAGAATTGCAGGAAATTAGCTTCCGGACCATAATATATACAGTGCATTCGGAAAGTATTCAGACCCCTTGATTTTTCCCACATTTTGTACGTTACAGCCTTACTCTAAAATGTATTAAATAAAACATTTCTCATCAATCTACACACAATACCCCATAAAGTACTGAGTAAAGTGTCTGAATACTTATGTAAATGTGATCAGTTAAAAAAATATTATAAATAATTGAAAAAATCTGAAAACCTGTTTTCGCTTTGTCATTATGGGATAGCGTGTGTAGATTAGTGATGCACCGATATGACATTTTTGGCCAATACCGATATCCAATATTTTCCATTCCAAAAAACCTGACACAGCTAAAAAAAATGCTTGCGGCCTTCTAAGCATTCTAGTACAGTTGAATAGTTAACACACGCAGCGGTCTGCATCTCAGTGCAAGAGGCGTCACTACAGTCCCTGGTTAGAATCCAGGCTGTATCTGGCCGTGATTGGGAGTCCCATAGGGTGGTGCACAATTGTCCCAGCTTCGTCCGGGTTTGGCCGGGGTGGGTAGTCATTGTAAATAAGAATTTGTTCTTAACTGACTTGCCTAGTTAAATAATGGTTACACACACACCAAAAAGTTATTTTGTTGGCATTTACGCATGTTCCCATTACCAGTAAAACATAATCAAAACCTATTTCTTTCACTTACTTGCTCTGCTGTTTCGTTGCTCATTTGTTCAGTAGTTTCATTCTCAACCAGGATTTCTATGGAATGCCGTTTGGGTCTTTGCTATGAAACGCCGTTTGGGTCTTTGCGTGTCAAATAACACAATTTGACGTGTCAAATAAGCTTGTTGACCAATCAGGACCTGAATATGACTACACGTCACATAATAATTTAACACATTCATACATTTTTTACGTAGCTATTACACATTGATTACACTATCACTTGTATTTCATATGTCACAACGATTCATTGATACGTATGCTACGATGCTGGTAAAGTTGTCTCGCGCACATACAGTGCTGGTCATAAAAAAAAGCCAGCTAGCTCATGGATGTTCTTCCCCAAAAACATTGCAAAACGTCATCATCTAAAAACAATCCTAATTTATAAGACAGTTCTTATTTGATTAATGGTGGTCGGACCCATCTATGTGAAGCAAGCCACAATAAGGATTAGCCACAATAGTGGAATTTGCGGTTAGCCTTCAAAATAAAAGTATGGAATAATTCTACTATTTTTATTCTTTTGCATCACTGTCAATGACATACTTTTATTTTGAAGGCAAACCGCAAATTCCACTATTGTGCCTAATCCTTATTGTGGCTAGCTTCACAACACATAACTCGGTCCGGTCGAGCTTCACTAGCCAGATGAAGCTAGATGGCTGCTTATAATGTTAGCTTTGGGCAACAGGGTTAAGTAGCTGGCTAGCTATTTATTTTCATGAACTGAAGTTCAATTTCAAAAGACGAACAACAAGTGGCAACCTAGCTAATACTTACAAGGATTCGTAAATCATTGCTAAGAATAATGAACATTTCTACTGGTCATTGTTTTCAGGCTGGTTGTATTGGTGCTAGCTAAAGCTAGCTACCCCAGAAGTTGCGGTCGAACAAATTATGCTTTATTACCAACGCGGTATTGTAAACACATCGTTCGTGGCCGGTGTTTGCAGACTTTTTTGGTACAGCTTTGACAGTGCTACTGTATCTTTTTTTTGACACGCAAAGACCTAAACGGCGTTCCATAGTATGTATGTCGTGAAGCTAATAGCAATGACGCTATTACTGTGTAACTCCGGTAGGGAAACATCTGAAAAATAGCGCACTTGGTAGTGTGTACCGGTGCTCGACAGAGAACGGTTGATTGTCAAGGGCAATGAATCCCATTATCTTGGCTTTAATGGATTTTGCCTTTTGAGTTGTCTCGCTGAAATGTTCTTACTATTTCAAATGACTGCTCGACATTGTGGGCTAGGTTAGGGAATGCTGTGTTGCACATGTAGCGCAAAATTTTACGTTGCGTCATTACAACATGTACCTACGTTATATAGGTATGCACGTCAGGTTTGACTTTGATTTTGTACATCCGCGTTAAACTAGAAATATGTTCACCGATATATCGTGCATCCCTAGTGTAGATTGATGAGGAAAAAAATCGAATTGAATCTATTTTAGAATAAGGCTGTATCGTAACAAAATGTGGAAAAAGTCACGATGTTCGTTCTAAAGTTTGGGATCATTTAGAAATGTCCTTGTTTTTGAAAGAAAAGCAACAAAAATATTATCCATTAAAATAACATAAAATTGATCAGAAATACAGTCCTCAACTGGCAGCTTCATTAAATAGTACCCACAAAACACCAGTCTCAAAGTCAACTGTGAAGAGGTGACTCCGGGATGCTGGCCTTCTAGGCAGAGTTGCAAAGAAAAAGACGTATCTCAGACTGGCCAATAAAAAGAAAAGATTAAGATGGGCAAAAGAACACAGACACTGGACAGAGGAACTCTGCCTAGAAGGCCAGCATCCCGGAGTGTTTTGCAGGTACTATTTAATGAAGCTGCCAGTTGAGGACTTTTGAGACAGTTTGAGCTGTTCTGTGAAGGGACTAATACACAGGGTTGTACAAGATCTTCAGTTTCTTGGCAATTTCTCACATGGAATAGCCTTCATTTCTCAGAACAAGAATAGACTGACGGTTTCAGAAGAAAGTGCTTTGTTTCTGGCCATTTTCAGCCTGTAATCGAAACCACAAAAACTGATGCTCCAGATATTCAACTGGTCTAAAGTAGGACCCATGTATTGCTTCTTTAATCAAAACAAGTTTTCAGCTGTGCTAAAATACTTGCAAAAAGGTTTTCTAATGATCAATTAGCCTTTTAAAATGATAAACTTGGATTAGCTAACACAACGTGCCATTGGAACACAGGAGTGATGGTTGCGGTATAGCTATAGATATTCTATGTAGATATTCCATAAAGAAATCTGCCGTTTCCAGCTACATTAGTCATTTACAACATTAACAATGTCTACACTGTATTTCTGATCAATTTTGTGTTCTTTTAATGGACAAAAAATGTGCTTTTCTTTCAAAAACAAGGACATTTCTAAGTGACCCCAAATGTTTGAATGGTAGTGTATGTGAATGGTGTGTATAGACAGTATGTGAATAGAAAATGTGTGTATAGCGAAGCGGTATAGCAATTTCTTTTTACTTGGTTTGTTATAGGAAGGCCATTTTTTTCTCTAGAATGCAGGAAATGGCAGTTAATGCAAAACCACCTGATCAGGGTTTGCTGGAGATGCACTTTTATTAAGGCCCTTTGCCCACTTCCTTTCCACTAGGAGCTAAAAGTAAGTTGGAAGTCAAGACTTGACCTGGAAGTGGGGGTTGGCCACACATCTGGAGATCTGCTTGAACAGGGGCTCTTGGATCTTCTTGAACTGGGTGGGCTCAATGACATCCAGGATCTCCTCGATTTCACCTAGGTACATCACCTAGGGCAGGTGGGAAACAACAAGACACAGATGTTCAAGAGATACCGGTACACCTTTTACAAGTATCTGCTCCAGTGTGCGGTGTAATCTGGCAGTCATAACAGAGAAACAGCCAGAAACAGCCAGACAGACATACCTCCTTCTGGCTACAGGTTTTGGGCCAAAACTTCAACAGCCCCCGAATCACCTGAGGATTGAACAGATTACATTTAGTTCCAAGGAAGAGCCTTTAGTTTTTTCTGTCTGTCTTTAGTCAACAAACCAACGGTAATGTGCATAGAACGATAGCGCTGCAGTATAACATGCTATATACGTAGGTACAATATGAGCTATTCATGATTTTGAACAAAGAAAAATGTTTGAGGAAGCTAGCATTGTTTGTCCCCTATATGAAACTGTCACAGACACATTCCTACAGCTTTACAGGAGAGCTGACATCCACAACCCAATATGGAAAAGTAATATATGGCATTGACCATATATTTAAAAACCATATGCACTCCAGCATGTGGACACCTGCTCCTCGAACATCTCATTCCAAAATCATAGTCATTAATATGGAGTTGTTCCACTCTTTGCTGCTATAACAGCCTCCACTCTTCTGGGAAGGCTTTCCACTACATGTTGGAAAATTGCTGCGGGGACTTAATTCCATTCAACCAAAATAGCATTGGTGAGGTCGGGCACTGATGTTGGGCGATTAGGCCTGGCTCGCAGTCGGTGTTCCAATTTATCTTAAAGGTGTTTGATGGGGTTGAGGTCAGGGCTCTGTGCAGGCCAGTCAAGTTCTTCCACACAGATCAAACCATTTCTGTATGGATCTCGCTTTGTGCACGGGGGCATTGTCATGCTGAAATACAAAGTTGGAAGCACAGAATCGTCTAAATAGTTTTTTTGTATGCTGTAGCATTAATATTTCCCTTCACTGGAACTAAGTGGCCTAGCCCAAACCACGAAAAACAGCCCCAGAGCATTATTCTTCTTCCACCAAACTTTACAGTTGGCACTATGCATTGGGTCAGGTAGCGATCTCCTTGCATCCACCAAACCCTGATTCGTTCATTGGACTGCCAGATTGTGACGCATGATTCATCACTCCAGAGAACATGTTTCCACTGCTCCAGAGTACAATGGATTCGAGCTTTACACCACTCCAGCCAACTCTTGGCATTGCGCATGGTGATCTTAGGCTTGTATACGGTTGCTCAGCCATGGAAACCAATTCCATATAGCTCCCGACGAACAGTTATTGTACTGATGCTGCTTCCAGAGGCAGTTTGGAACTCGGTAGTGAGTATTGCAACCGAGGACAAAGGATCTTTACGCGCTACGTGCTTCAGCACTCGGTGGTCCCGTTCTGTGAACTTGTGTGGCCCACCACTTCGCGGCTGAGCCGTTGTTGCTCCTAGACGTTTCCACTCCACAATAACACTTACAGTAGACCGGGGCAGCTCTAGCAAGGCAGACATTTGACGAACTGTTGAAAAGGTGGCGTCCTATTACTGTGCGACGTTGAAAGTCCCTGAGTTCTTCAGTACGGGCCATTCTACTGCCATGTAGTATATAAACGTGACATACATGTAAAAATATATGATCATATAGTCTAATAACATAGATTGAGGAAAACCGCTAATTCCACTATTGTGCCTAATCCTTATTGTGGCTAGCTTCACAACACATAACTCGGTCCAGTCGAGCTTCACTAGCCAGATGAAGATAGAACATTAGATTGAGATAGCGTAGACCAGTGGTTTCCAAACTTTTATAGCCCCGTACCCCTTCAAACATTCAACCTCAGGCTGCGTACCCGCTCTAGCGCCAGCGTCAGCGCACTCTCAAATGTTGTTTTTTGCAATCATTGTAAGCCTGCCACACACACACTATACAATAGATTTATTATCAATCATCAATCAATCAAATGTATTTATAAAGCCCTTTTTACATCAGCCGATGTCACAAAGTGCTATACAGAAACCCAGCCTAAACCCCAAACACCAAGCAATGCTAGCAAAAACTCCCTAGAAAGGCAGGAACCTAGTAAGAAACCTAGAGAGGAACCAGGCTCTGAGGGGTGGCCAGTCCTCTTCTGGCTGTGCCGGGTGGAGATTATAACAGTACATGGCCAAGATGTTCAAACGTTGATAGATGACTAGCAGGGTCAAATAATAAGAATCACAGTGCTTGTAGAGGGTGAAATAGGTCAGCACCTCAGGAGTAAATGTCAAGTTGGCTTTTCATTGCCGATCATTCAGAGTTAGAGACAGCAGGTGCGGGACAAGGTTGCACGTCCGGTGAACAGGTTAGGGTTCCATAGCCGCAGGCAGAACAGTTGAAACTGGAGCAGCAGCATGACCAGGTGGACTGGGGACAGCAAGAAGTCATCAACCCAGGTAGGCCATGAGGCATGGTCCTAGGGCTCAGGTTCTGGGGGGTTGGTTTGCCTGATGACACCCTGGGGCTCTGGTGGAGGCTTGTGGGGCCGTCTCGACACAGCTGCTTCTTCCTCGTAGCCACCGAACAGGTCGCTGGAGCCACCTTTGGAGTGTGAGTTTGTGTCACAACCCGGCTTGTGGGAAGTGACAAAGAGCTCTTATAGGACCAGGGCACAAATAATAATATTATAATAATCAATAATTTTGCTCTTTATTTAACCATCTTACATATAAAACCTTATTTGTTAATCGAAAATTGTGAATAACTCACCACAAGTTAACGAGAAGGGTGTGCTTGAAAGGATGCACATAACTCTGCAATGTTGGGTTGTATTGGAGAGAGTCTCAGTCTTAAATCATTTCCCACACACAGGCTGTGCCTGTATTTAGTTTTCATGCTAGTGAGGGCCAAGAATCCACTCTCACATAGGTACGTGGTTGCAAAAGGCATCGGTGTCTTAACAGCGAGATTTGCCAAGGCAGGATACTCTGAGCGCATCCCAATCCAGAAATCTGGCAGTGGCTTCTGATTAAATTCAATTTTCACAGAACCACTTGTTGCAATTTCGATGAGGCTCTCTTGTTCAGATATATCGGTAAGTGGACTGGAGGCATGGCATGAAAGGGATAATGAATCCAGTTGTTTGTCGTCCGTTTCGGGAAATTACCTGCGTAATTGCGCATCCAACTCACTCAGGTGCTTCGCTATATCACATTTGACATTGTTCGTAAGCTTGAGTTCCTTTGCACACAAAAAATCATACAGTGATGGACAGACCTGTGTGTTGTCCTTGTTATTGCAGACAGGATTTCTAAATCATAGACTCAAATTTGTCCCCACATTGAATATACACTCAGCAAAAAAAAAGAAACGTCCCCTTTCAGGACCCTGTCTTTCAAAGATAATTCATAAAAATCCAAATAACTTCAGCCGATGTCACATTGTAAAGGGTTTAAACACTGTTTCCCATGCTTGTTCAATGAACCATAAACAATTAATGAACATGCATCTCTTAAGACACTAACAGCTTACAGACGGTAGGCAATTAAGGTCACAGTTATGAAAACTTAGGACACTAAAGAGGCCTTTCTACTGACTCTGAAAAACACCAAACACCAAAAGAAAGACCCCAGGGTCCCTGCTCATCTGCGTGAAGGTGCCTTAGGCATGCTGCAAGGAGGCATGAGGACTGCAGATGTGGCCAGGGCAATTAATTGCAAAATTTGTACTGTGAGACGCCTAAGACAGCGCTACAGGGAGACAGGACGGACAGCTGATTGTCCTTGCAGTGCCGGCCACGTGTAACAACACCCGCACAGCATCGGTACATCCGAACATCACACCTGCGGGACAGGTACAGGATGGCAACAACTGCCCGAGTTACACCAAGAACGCACAATCCCTCCATCAGTGCTCAGACTGTCCACAATAGAATGAGAGAGGCTGGACTGAGGGCTTGTAAGCCTGTCGTAAGGCAGATCCTCACCAGACATCACCGGCAACAACGTTGCCTATGGGCACAAACCCACCACCTTTGACCCAGACAGGACTGGCAAAAAGTGCTCTTCACTGTCAAGTCGCGGTTCTGTCTCACCAGGGTGATGGTCGGATTCGCATTTATCGTCGAAGGAATGAGCGTTACACCGAGGCCTGTACTCTGGAGCGGGATCAATTTGGAGCATCATCGGACTGAGCTTGTTGTCATTACAGGCAATCTCAACGCTGTGCATTACAGGGAAGACATCCTCCTCACTCATATGGTTACCTTCCTGCAGGCTCATCCTGACATGACCCTCCAGCATGACAATGCCACCAGCCATACTGCTCGTTCTGTGTGTGATTACCTGCAAGACAGGAATGTCAGTATTCTGCCATGGCCAGCAAAGAGCCCAGATCTCAATCCCATTGAGCACGTCTGGGACCTGTTGGATCGGAGGGTGAGGGCTAGGGCCATTCCCCTCAGAAATGTCCGGGAACTTGCAGGTGCCTTGGTGGAAGAGTGGGGTAACATCTCACAGCAAGAACTGGCAAATCTGGTGCAGTCCATGAGGAGGAGATGCACTGCAGTACTTAATGCAGCTGATTTTGACCCCCCCTTTGTTATGGGACACATTATTCAATGTCTGTGGAACTTGTTCAGTTTATGTCTCAGTTGTTGAATCTTATGTTCATACAAATATTTACACATGTTAAGTTTGCTGAAAATAAACGCAGTTGACAGTGAGAGGACGTTTCTATTTTTGCTGAGTTTAGTTGCGGACAGTCCCTGTAATCCTAGATTCAGATCATTCAGGCGAGAAAAAACATCACCCAGATAGGCCAGTCGTGTGAGAAACTCGTCATCATGCAAGCGGTCAGACAAGCGACAATTATGGTCAGTAAAGAAAACTTTAAGCTCGTCTCTCAATTCAAAAAAATTTGTCAACACTTTGCCCCTTAATAAGCAGCGCACTTCTGTATGTTGTAAAAGCGTTACATGGTCGCTGCCCATATCATTGCATAGTGCAGAAAATATAGGGGTCTTGCTTCAACAAAGTTAATTGATTTCACTGTAGTGTCCAAAATGTATTTCAAGCTGTCAGGCATTTCCCTTGGCAGCAAGAGCCTCTCGGTGGATGTTGCAACTGCTTGCACGCGCGTTATCACTCCACTATGTCTCCCTGTCATGGCTTTTGAGCCATCAGTACAGATACCAACATTATCAGCAGCTACGTTTGGCTACATACGGACAGTTAGTGGAATTCCCGCGAAAGAGTAACGGTTAATGTGATTGGATGCTAATTATTTGACTAGGCTACCTGTATTTGACATTGTGTTGTTATTTCGCTGAACACTAGATGGTTTAATTTTATTTTTGGCAGTGAAACAAGGTTACTCAGGCAAGAAAATAAACTCACCCAAATGTATAGCCCCGTTGGAAAATATAAATGGACTGTTTGAAAGGCCAGCATCCCGGAGTCGCCTCTTCACTGTTGGCGTTGAGACTGGTGTTCTGTGGGTACTATTTAATGAAGCTGCCAGTTGAGGACTTGTGAGGCGTCGGTTTCTCAAACTAGACACTCTAATGTACTTGTCCTCTTGCTCAGTTGTGCACCCGGGCCTCCCACTCTTTCTATTCTGGTTAGAGCCAGTTTGCACTGTTCTGTGAAGGGACTAGTACACAGCGTTGTACAAGATCATCAGTTTCTTGGCAATTTCTCGGATGGAATAGCCTTAATTTCTCAGAACAAGATTAGACTGACGAGTTTCAGAAGAAAGGTCTTTGTTTCTGGCCATTTTGAACCTGTAATCGAACCCACAAATGCTGATGCTCCAGATCTTCAACTAGATTAAAGAAGGCCAGTTTTATTGCTTCTTTAATCAGAACATGTTTTCAGCTGTGCTAACATAATTGCAAAAGGGTTTTCTAATGTCAATTATCCTTTTAAAATGATAAACTTGGATTAGCTAACACAACGTGCCATTGGAACACAGGAGTGATGGTTGCTGATACTGGGCCTCTGCATTCCATTAATGTAGATATTCCATTAAAAATCATGTTTCAAGCTACAATAGTCATTTATACTGTATTTCTGATCAATTTAATGTTATTTTAATGGACAAAAAAAGTGTGCTTTTCTTTCAAAAACAAGGACATTTCTAAGTGACCCCAAACTTTTGAACGGCAGTGTACACACACACACACACACACACACACACACACACACACACACACACACACACACACACACACACACACACACACACACACACACACACAGCCATATATTACTTTTTCATATGGGAACCTAGTGTCTCCATAGTAGGATGTAAGGAAAGTTAGTTAGTTAGAGTACCGGCTCGGTGAGGGTGGGGTCCTTCTCCAGGAACTGGACAACACAGTAGGCCAGCTGAAAGGACAAAGAACAGGCAAGTGAGCTTACATACTTATTGTTAAGAGAAACACTCCAATGTGGTGTGTACTATACACCGTGTGTATAAAACATTAGGAACACCTTCCTAATATTGAGTTGCACTGCCTTTTGCCCTCAGCACAGCCTCAATTTGTCAGGGCATGGACTCTACAAGGTGCCAAGCTGTCCACAGGGATGCTGGCTCATGTTGACTCCAATGTTTCCCACAGTTATGGAAAGTTTGCTGGATGTCCTTTGGGTGGTTTACCATTCTTGATACACATGGGAAACTGTAGAGCGTGTAAAATCCAGCAGCAATGCAGTTCTTGACACACTCAAACCGGTGCACCTGGTATCTTCTACCATACCCTGTTCAAAAGCCCATTCACCCTCTGAATATCACACATAAACATTCATGTCAAAGCTTAAAAATCCTTCTTTAACCAGTCTCCTCCCCTTCATCTACACTGATTGAAGTGGATTTAACAGGTGACATCAATAAGGGATCATAGCTTTCCCCTGGTCAGTCTATGCCATGGAATGTTTTGTACACTCAGTGCATACAACACTATCAGAGCTTTCAATTGTATAATACACCCTCTAGATGGCACTGTTATCCAAGGCTTTTTTCAGAGCACAGTTCATTTTAGCTCATGAGAGTTATGCTTACACATTCTTCTACTGTTCAAAAAGACTGACCTGACAGAACAAACGGGTAGCTAAGCTAATTACTATGTGATAATATAGTATAACATTTTACCTATAATTCATTTTAAACCCACATAATGCCAGTTACATTTCTCAGATTAAGAAAGGTGCTAAAAATAGAAGAGTGGTTGTCTACTGAGAGAGAGTAGTTAAAGCAAATTCTTAAAATGGGTTATTTATTGCTCTTGTATTAGGTGTTTGGTTACCTGTGCGTGGAACAGGGCCAGTCCTTTGCCGGTGTGCATGGGGATGAGCACCTTCATCAGGAACTGCTTGTGTTCCGCCTTCAACGGCAGTGCAAAGCCATTGATGATGCTGCAGATATACAAATACAGCACTCCAATCATCGCCTTGAGAGGCAAACACACATGCATGAGAGACTGTACACACACACGATACGGAGGGCAGAGTGAGGGGTCTGAGAGGCAGAGAGAGATGAGTATTCATAGGTAGAACCAGGGAGACATTTCCCTGTGGAACAAAATAACAAAGCTTAATTTTTCTTTTAACAGGAAACGCCCCCAGCTGACCTTAACTCAAATAGTTGAAAAGGACAGAGGACAGCAATGTGACTGAGATTCCCAGAATTATGTGGTGTTAAGGTGTTAACAGGAGAGCAGCCTGTAGAAACACTCAAGGGAGCTGCTAGTGTAGCGATATGAGTAAATTAGGTCAAATTAAGATATTATGGCATATGAGTGTACCTGGTTTCATGTCCTAGTTCCACCTAATACAATGTCATGTGCTTGCTGTGCTCCTGCAGTTTTGTGCAGCATGCAGCTAGAGTCAAAGATGCTTGATAACATTTGATATATGTTGATGCTGTCGACGCATGCTTGAAATCCCACCACAAAAACCTCTGGACTCACCTCCCCAGTATCTCCAGGAGCTCGGCCACTCCATTGAAGTGATCGGTCTCGTAGATGAACCTACCAGAATCAGACAACACAAACACATACCATCATCAAACTTCAAATGACTACACAGAGACAAGCGGAGCATATGGTTCTGATTGGACACAATGGAGCAGAGAGAGAGCGAGACAGTGCATTAGGAAGGCTAAAATGGCTCCCTCTGCTGACTTTGATGCTCACTGAGTCGAATCACGTGTAAAAGCTGTGAAATGAGCACAGCCACTGTAGTGGTCCTAACCCAACTAACCCCCCCTACCTCATTTGCAGAAAGCAGAGCAGTAGACCCAACAGCCCAAACAGAGCTCACCCCTCCCCCAAACAAAGATTTTTTTGAGTGACCCATTTTGGGCTGTCTGGAAGCCGTTGGTACTGCCCTGCCAGTCAGACTGTGCAGTGGGCATGGCGGCTCTAATGGAGCACTTGAATGCCCTCCGACGGCATTTTTAATCCTGGCGGCAGATGGTCAATGTTGAGTGGGCCCCTCCCTCAATCAACAAGGAGTAAAGCATTTCTCTGTAACCACAGCAACAGGAATCTCTGCTGTGCTTCTGTGTTTCATGATTATTAACATGTTTTACTATACTTGAGTAATGTGAATGGAGGTCCAGTTTTGCTAGTGGTCGTGACTTGAGATGAGACATTATGTTTGGGGTTAGGAGTGGAGCCCGAAGGATTGAGAAAAGCTCAACATCATTGCAATCCAAAATACTGACTCTACTGTCATCATAGTACTGCATCTAGAAAGTCAAACTATCTTTTATGAGAATACTGTTTGACTTTTGATCCTATGACCAAAGGACATTTCCTCTGCACTGACAACAGGTGTGCTGTGGGGTCTGACATAGTCTTGATCATTTCCAGTCTATCTAAATCAAATCAAATGTTATTTGTCACATACACATGGTTAGCAGATGTTAATGCGAGTGTAGTGAAATGATTGTGCTTCTAGTTCCGACCATGCAGTAGTATCTAACAAGTAATCTAAAAATTTCACAACTACCTTATGCACACAAGTGTAAAGGAATGAATACGAGTATGTACATATAAATATATGGATGAGCGATGGCTGACCGGCATAGGCAAGATGCAGTAGATGGTATAGAGTACAGTATATACATATGAGATGAGTAATGTAGGATATGTAAACATTATATAAATGGCATCGTTTAAAGTGGCTAGTGGTACATTTATTACATCCACTTTTTAATTATTAAAGTGGCTAGAGATTTGAGTCGATGGCCGAACGGCATAGGCAAGATTCAGTAGATGGTATAGAGTACAGTGTATACATTTGATATGAGTAATATCGGATATGTAAAAATTATATACAAAACTGTTTAAAGTGGCTAGTGATACATTTGTTACATCCAATTTTCTATTATTTAAAGTGGCTAGAGATTTAAGTCAGTATGTTGGCAGCAGCCACTCAATGTTAGTGATGACTGTTTAACAGTCTGATGGCCTTGAGATAGAAGCTGTTTTTCAGTCTCTTGGTCCCAGCTTTGATGCACCTGTACTGACCTCGCCTTCTGGATGATAGCGAGGTGAACAGGCAGTGGCTCGGGTGGTTGTTGTCATTGATTATCTTTTTGGCCTTCCTGTGACATCGGGTGGTGTAGGTGTCCTGGAGGGCAGGTAGTTTACCCCCGGTGACGCGTTGTGCAGTCCTCACTACCCTCTGGAGAGCCTTACGGTTGTGGGCGGAGCAGTTGCCGTACCAGGCGGTGATACAGCCCGACAGGATGCTCTCGATTGTGCATCTGTAGAAGGTTGTGTGTTTTTGGTGACAAGCCAAATTTCTTCAGCCTCCTGAGGTTGAAGAGGCGCTGTTACGCCTTCTTCACCATGCTGTCTGTGTGGGTGGACCATTTCAGTTTGTCCGTGATGTGTACGCCGAGGAACTTAAAACTTTCCACCTTCTCCACTACTGTCCCGTCGATGTGGATAGGGGGGTGCTCCCCCTGCTGTTTCCTGAAGTCCACGATCATCTCCTTAGTTGTTGTTGTTGACGTTGAGTGAGAGGTTATTTTCCTTACACCACACATTCCGAGTGCCCTCACCTCCTCCCTGTAGGCCATCTCGTCGTTGTTGGTAATCAAGCATACCACTGTAATGTCGCCTGCAAACTTGATGATTGAGTTGGAGACGTGCATGGCCACGCAGTCATTGGTGAAAAGGGAGTACAGGAGAGGGCTGAGAACGCACCCTTGTGGGGCCCCAGTGTTGAGGATTAGCGGGGTGGAGATGTTGTTTCCTACCCTCACCACTTGGGGCAGGCCCGTCAGGAAGTCCAGGACCCAGTTGCACAGGGCTAGGTCTCGACCCAGACTACCAGTTGTCCCCAAGCTGCTGCTGCTGCTGCTGCTGTTTCTGTCTGAAAGAGCATGGCTGGGAAATCTGCCAAGGAAACACTCACAGCAGCACAGTTCCCCTTCTCAGCCAGGGCATTGACAGAAAGAAGAGGGGAAACTAACTGACAAAGGTGTGGGCTTTCAGAGACATACGGGTGGTTGCGGTGTGAAAGGAGGTGGTGGTCAGTGGTGGCATTGTAAAAGGAGCCAACTGGAGAAAAACACAAGGGTCGTATTCATTAGGCAACAATGGACTGAAACACGGCGAGACTACCTGAACTCTTCCAATGAGAAATACTCATTTTCTTTTCCGTTGAGAAATGTTTTGCTACCGTAGGCCCTAATGAATACGGCCATGGACTTTTTATGGGCCGAGCTGTGGGGAGTTTGAACCCAGTTTGAAGGATCCCTGTGTGGGTCTTTGAAGGATGCCCTGCTGTTTGTTCCGGTGAACGAGGGGCGCTTCACTATTCACTCACCGCAAGAAGATGTTGTTTATCTGCTTCCTGATGAAAGCCCGCAACCCCAGGAACTTCCCGTAGATCCGGTGCAGGACAGTCTTCAGGAAGTCCCTCTCCCGGGGGTCCTCACTGTCAAACAGTTCCAGGAGCTGCCATGGACAAAGAGGAGACAGAGAAAGAGAGGGACAGAAAAAGAGGACATCAACTTATAGACTATTTTCCCAGTGTCATTCCCAAAGCTAGAATAGAAAGTTTTGTTTCTGACTGGGCTCTGTCTCTCTCCATGGTGACAGTGGTGTTTCGCTTAGATTTTATTTTCTAGACGCTGTGCAAAAGCCCTCTGTTACCAAAATTGTCAATAGAAACAAATAGAAGCCTAAACATACAAAGGCCCAAGTCACACCAACAGAGGGTGGTATAAAAATAAAATAAACATAATTTAAAGACAGTTTCAACTAAAGCTTACAACCTCTATCACCAAACGCAACACATATAATCCACTATATGCCTGCTAGTAGTCATCTGAGCAGAGTGGACATAATCAAATCATATCTTATTGCAGCCATCAGCCACTTTTATAACATGCACATGTAGACACCATACTGTATATAGATACAAACCCCTGGCATAGAAAAAAGTCAGTCAAAGTCAAAGTCACCATTATTAGTCAGTTGTACAACCGAATGCCTTCAACCGAAATGTGTCTTCCGCATTTAACCCAACCCCTCTGAATCAGAGAGGTGCGGGGCTGCCTTTTAATCGACATCCACGCCTTCGGCGCCCGGGGAACAGTGGGTTAACTGCCTTGTTCAGGGGCAGAACGACAGATTTTTACCTTGTCAGCTCGGGGATTTGAACTTGCAGCCCTCCGGTTACAAGTCCAACGCTCTAACCACTAGGCTACCTGCCGAAAAAGGCTATTTCCATCCTTCAGTATGATGAGTCATTAGTACTATAACGTTACTCTTTAAAGGAGCGGAGCCGTTTAGAAATATGCCACAGAGGAATAGACTAGCTTGCTCTGATCTCGGGCGGGTCCTAAAATGTGGGCTTCGTCTTTCTATGGGTTGCCATCACCACAATGACAGGGTCGCCATTCCAGCAGAGAAGTGCCACAATTACTCTCCTGCCTTCCTCCCCCAGCCTGACACCAAACACAGCACAATCCCCTGTTGCAGACACAAAGATGCTACGAGGCTTCATCCCAATACTCTTCATGGTTTCCTTTGAAATTGACTTACTGTAACCCTGCACTGATTCGACAGGACTGCTGGCCTACAAGCAACACGGGAAAATGTTTCTGATTTATTCATGCCATGCTGCTTAGCCTAACTCCATCAAGTCTGTTTAAATCAGCGAGCACATGGAAATAGGCCATAGGAAAGGATGCTGCTGCTTGGTATTATTGGGATGTGTCCCCTTCCAGGCTATGATTTCAGCTATGCAGGAGGCCAGGGTCAATATTCAATCACCATCAATGATAATCAAGACCCGACCAGTGGGATTTCACCCAGAGGCTAATGCAGTTTGTCCTGAACTTGACCTTTGCTATGTCTGTTATGTTACAGCAGCACTAGGAGCTGAGCGGACAGTGTTCATCCAAGCATATGTTCTGTTCTGCAAGGTCACCCAAGAAGCCCCATGTCTCTTCCACAAAGCGCCCAGAGGGACACTTTACTGTGAGTTAGTCATTGTCAATCTACACGTTTCACTGTATGAAGTTGAACTATAAAAATATTCTGAGAGTAGAGTGGAAGAGACTACTGTATTATACGATTGGTGCTAACGTCCCAAGTCAACACATCTTACCACAAAGAAAACCAGACATTACAGAACGATCCTATCCAAGGTCGTGTTCAGTAGTCCACACCGTAGCAAAACGTTTGGCAACAAAAATTCTATGTTCTCACTAGACAGGTACTTACGTACCTCCCTGTTTCAATACCTTTTCTCCATTACAGAACATGACCCAGTTGTCTTAAATGCCGCCTCCCATGTCCTCGGCCTCTGACAATGTCAAGGTACCAGCTAGCACAGCGGTTTCTCTTAATTGCCTTTGGCCCCGTGTTCAAACACAGTACGGCTGCTTTGAAATGAGTCAATCAGTGCACATAAAGTCACTCTCACTCTGACATTATGGCCTGTGTTCCAACCAACCTCCAGCAAGGTCAATTCTCTCTGCAAAAGTGTAGTTACTGATGGTTCAACTGAAACGACTAGGCTTTTTTCCCGACTAGGTTTCTAAAGCCTATACTCAAAGTATAGTTATTTTCGCTGCAGGTCTAAGACTACCTGCGGCTGCAGATAAAAGCAGCAACACGAAGAGCTACGTTCTGCTAAAACTCATAGAAAGCAGCGTTGAGCTCAATTTAAACACCTCTTATGATATCGATCGGGAAGCAGAACAACAGATCTATGTTTTTTGAAAGCCCCAACACCCACGGAGACCGGGTTTGAAGGAGAATGCTGCATAAACAAAATGACTGATCTTCATCAGGTCTGTTTATGTGAAGCAGCACTCTCTGATAGAAGCTTAAAGAAAGGTGTCGAATGAGCTTGACACTGTGTGACAGAAAAGTTATCGCACCCCCGAAATACTTATTATGGGTGTGCTATTATGCATGTACACTGTAGCTGTGTGCAGTACATTGATTGAGAAGGCCGAGAGATGGAGGGAGGGAAGGAGGAAGTGGCTCTGGAGCAGCTACATAAACAAGCGGGGTGTTTCCACAGGGAGGTCGTGACTTCTAGCGCATCCTCGCTCTTCCTCTCTGCCCCAGCTGAGCCTCAGTCTGTGCTCCAAGGTGAAAACAGCCCCCCTGGCCTGTCTGCAGCTCTCTTTCCTTTTGCTGCCTGCCAATGATGTGACGGTACAGTTTAACTGATTGGATATTGATTTAATTGATTGGATATGAGTACGTAATTTCCGGTCACAACTTGTAGACTTGTTTACGTGCTGCTGTGAGGTTTGTTGCTAATTTTACTTTGCTACCTGCCAACTTTACGGTTTTTATTTTTTAATTACCGTTTATATTTTTAAAAAATCCCTTCGCTCAACTTTTTTCATAAAATTACTTTCACCTCGGATGCTTTATCTGGACGTGGTTCGTCAGGACCTCCACCAGCCAAAGCTAAGTAGTAACATTAACACGATGCCTTCTAATTGCAGTCGCTGTACTCATAATATACAGGAGAATGATCGCCTTATGGCGAGGATAGCTGTGCTGCAAGCCCAGCTTCAGATGCAATCGTTAGGCAAGAGTAATTTAAGTGTAGGAAAGGATGAAACAGCGGCTGTGCCACCAATAAGTACAGATAGTAGTATAAATCCCCTCGCGCAGTCCCCGCAGCCGGACAATTTTCTCATGGAAATGCTGTAGGAATGCTCAACCGGTGTCGCTCATTCAGCCGACAGAAACTTTCAACCGGTTTTCCCCATTAAGCAGCGAGTCGGAGTCAGAGGCCGAGCCTTCTCTGGTCTCTACTCCTCCCGTTACAGGGTCTAAGACGCCAAAGCCTCCCCCCATTAGCTCTGACAAATTGAAAACCCTAGTCAGTCATTTGCGACTCCATTACCCGCACTATTAGACTTAAAACGAATCATCCAGCGATCATACACTGTTTACCAGCTACTTAATGTTAGATCCCTCACTTCCAAGGTAGTTACAGTCAATTAACTAATCACTGATCATAATCTTGATGTGATTGGCCTGACTGAAACATGGCTTAACCTCTTAGCGCAAGGGTCTAGTTACCTGAATTTCCGCCTGTCGGACGTGCCCAAAGTAAACTGCCTGTTACTCAGGCCCAGAAGCTAGGATATGTAGTATTGGATAGAAAACACTCTGAAGTTTCTAAAACTGTTAAAATAATGTCTGTGAGTATAACAGAACTGATAAGGCAGGCGAAAACCAGAGGGAAATGCATCCTAGAAAATGTGTTTCTGTGAGCTGGCTCATTTTCCAATGGGTTGCTATAGGATGCTTAAATCCAGCTCCCAGGTTACAGTACCTATGGCTTCCACTAGATGGCAACAGTCTTTAGGCAAGGTTTCATGCATTTACCTTGAAAACTATAGGAGTAGAGGAACTTTATCCAAGTGGAGTGAGGAAGTAATTTCTGTCTTTGGCGCGACATCCAAACAAAGCTTTATGGATATAAAGAGGGACTTTTTCGAACAAAAGGAACATTGATTGTCTTGCTTGGACACTTCAGATTACCATCAGCAGAAGTTGTCGATTTTGATCCCGTTCACAGGATCCGTGCGCTAAGAGGTTAAGCCTGATGAATTTACTGTGTTAACCTCTACGGGCTAGGGGGCAGTGTTCGGAAGTACGGAGAGTCTGACGTGCCCAAAGTAAACTGGCTGTTACTCAGGCCCAGAAGCTAGGATATGCATATAGTAGTATTGGATAGAAAACACTCTGAAGTTTCTAAAACTGTTAAAATAATGTCTGTGAGTATAACACAACTGATATGGCAGGAGAAAACCAGAGGACAATCCATCCGGAAAATTGATGTCTCAGTTTTTCCATTGACTTGCTATTGACTACAGAGGGAATTAGCTCCCAGATTGCAGTTCTTATGGCTTCCACTAGATGTCAACAGTCTTTAGACACGGTTTCAGGCTTGTTTTTTTAAAAACAAACAAGAAATGTAAGATCTTTCAAGTGGCTGTTGAAACGGACACTAGTGTTTTGCGAGCGTGAATGGCTCCTAGTTGTTTTTCTTTCCTATTGAACAGACTATTTTCCGTCTGAAATATTATAGTTTATTTAGATATTTGACGACCTGAGGATTAATTAGAAACATTGTTTGACTTGTTTGGACGAACTTTACCGCTACTTTTCTTTGTCTGCATGTTGAACGACTGGATTACAGAACTCCATGGCGCCAACTAAACTGACTTTTTGGGATATAAAGAAGGACTTTATAGAACAAAAACAACCATTCTTTGTGTTCCTGGGACCCTTGGGATTGCAAACAGAGGAAGATCTTCAAAAGGTAAGTGATTTATTTTATCGCTATATTTGATTTTGTAACGCCTGTGCTGGTTTGAATAATATGTTGTTGTGGGGTGCTGTCTTCAGATAATCAAATGTTCTTCTTTCACCGTAAAGCCTATTGTAAATCTGACAACGCAGTTAGATTACCAAGATTCTAAGATTTTGAGTGCTGTAACACACTTGTATTTCCATGAATGTTTAATATTACGATTTTTTATTTAGAATTTGGCACTCTGGATGTTGTCGCAGGTGGACCGCTAGTGGTCCCTAAGAAGTTAAATGAGGCCTCACCTCCTGGTTACACTAGTGACCATATCCCCCGCGCATCCCGCAAAGGCGGAGGTGTTGCTAACATTTACGATAGCAAATTTCAATTTACAAAAAGAAAACAACGTTTTCATCTTTTGAGCTCCTAGTCATGAAATCTATGCAGCCTACTCAATCACTTTTTTATAGCTACTGTTTACAGGCCTCCTGGGCCATATACAGCTTTCCTCACTGAGTTCCCTGAATTCCTATCGGACCTTGTAGTCATGGCAGATAATATTCAAATTTTTGGTGACTTTAATATTCACATGGAAAAGTCCACAGACCCACTCCAAAAGGCTTTCGAGGGCCATCATCGACTCAGTGGGTTTTGTCCAACATGTCTCCGGACCTACTCACTGCCACAGTCATACTCTGGACCTAGGTTTGTCCCGTGTTTTTCCTCATAATCCTGGACCACCATTTTATTACATTTGCAATCGCAACAAATAATCTGCTCAGACCCCAACCAAGGATCATCAAAGGTGGTGCTATAAATTCTCGGACAACCCAAAGATTCTAGATGCTCTTCCAGACTCCCTCCACCTACCCAAGGACGTCAGAGTACAAAATCAGTTAACCTGTTTGGGCTAGGGGGCAGTATTTTGAAGTTCGGATGAAAAACGTGCCCAAGGTGAACTGCCTGTTACTCAGGCCCAGAGGCTAGGATATGCATATCATTGGTAGTATTGGATAGAAAACACTCTGAAGTTTCTAAAACTGTTAAAATAATGTCTGTGAGTATAACAGAACTGAAAATCATAGAAAATGTGTTTCTGTGAGCTGGCTCATTTTCCAATGGGTTGCTATAGGATGCTTAAATCGAGCTCCCAGGTTACAGTACCTATGGCTTCCACTAGATGTCAACAGTCTTTAGAAAAAAGGTTTGAAGCTTTTATCATGAAAAACCATGGAGAAAGACAAGTTCTTCCTGAGGTCACGTCATGTGTCCTATTGTGGATTTTGCGCGTAACAGGGAGTGTGCGCTTAGTTCTTTTTCTCTTCTATTCAGCAGGTTATATTCCGTCTGAAATATTATAGTTTATATTCGTCACAGCCAGAAGAGGACTGGCCACCCCTCATAGCCTGGTTCCTCTCTAGGTTTCTTCCTAGGTTCTGGCCTTTCATGGGAGTTTTTCCTAGCCACCGTGCTTCCACACCTGCATTGCTTGCTGTTTGGGGTTTTAGACTGGGTTTCTGTACAGCACTTTGTGACATCAGCTGATGTAAGAAGGGCTTTATAAATACATTTGATTGATTGATAATAATAACCTCCCTGCATGGGAACTGTTCAATCAGAGGCACCGATTGTGTCCCAAATGGCACCCTATAAAAGGTAGTAGGGAATTGGGTGCCATTTGGGACACACAAAAAGTGGGCTCTCAGAGAAATCTCTGCCTGGACAGGCTAACCGTGCATTAAGAGGGGGAGAACAGAGGGAACGTATGGAGGTCGAGAGACCACTGTCACTGTTTTATGTTTTGACAACACATAGGGCCACCCTAACAGGTTCACAGCATACATCTAATGATAGGGATTACTCACACAAACAGCCTCTTTCTACAGTCTGTAGCCTAACCTGTGTTATACACAGGAAGCAAATGCAATAGTGGTTAACAATTGCATGTGCGCACACACCCGAAAGTGTAAAAATAGAAAGTATAGAAAGTAAAATGTGAGAAAGGGTACAGAGAAAGAGAATGCTAATGCAGGCCTACTTTGAATGCATGACTCATAATAAGTTTCAGTTCAGTTCGACCACAGCGATGCATCTTTTGAAGTGACTAAACGACTCGTTCAACAGCAAAGGGCCTGTTCAGGTTCAGGATACGGCCGGGGCCAGAAAGAGTAATTCCTCACTAACACCAGTCAGTCAAATCAGCCAGCCAGTCAGTCAGTCGGTAAGAACAGAATGTCCCGAGTGATTCCCCTGCCATGTTGTTTGTCCCATCAGTCCCACTCCCCCAGTCCCCCTGCCCTGACAAGCACAGAGTTGACAGTGAAGACATGGGCATTCTGATCCTACCGCAACAGAAGCCTTTAAAGAGCGACTGCCTCTAAAAAACAACTAATCCCTTTGAAAACGGCATCGAGTCAGAAACATTTATTCTTGTGTCAAAATGTACTTCAAAGTGTAAATGGGATCTTTTAAGTCGTACAATCGGTCTCATCTAAAACGAATTTTGGAACCTCAGTGCATCACGAGTAAATTAAGGTTGGGGTTGGATTACAATTGGCAACAAATCATGCCCCCTTTTGCCAAACTCCACGTGCAAATCACTCCTCTGCCCACTTCGCTTCCCTTCATTGAATGGGGCTCCCTTGTTTCTGCTACATTATGTTACATCGCCTCCAACACGTTCAAAGGATCGTGGTCGGCATGCCCTGCCAAAGGACCCTATCCTGCGGAATAGGTGGTTGGAGTTCGTTGGTCCCCATTGGTGGTGAGTATACCAGTAGGTAAATCATAGACTGCTGGTTATGCATATTTTGATAATCATTATCGCTAGCATTGCTGACGTTAGCCTACCTCAATACAACTCAGATATGGCTTGGAAACATAATAACTTCAAAAGCCGGCAAATAATTAGTAGGAAAACCTTTCGGCATGATTGTGATGTCGCCAGACTGACATTGCTATGTATTTTTGACGAACTTTGCTAGTGACAGTAACGACAACATTTCCATCTCTCTAAAGTAAATTTGACGACATAATACGTCAACGTTTTTTCCTACTAATTATTTGCCTACTTTAGCAATGTAATTGTATTTCCATGCCACTAAGTTAGTGTAAGGTAGACGAAACCGTCACAGCCTCTGAGAGGCACAAATAAATATGGGATGCATATATGGTGGTACTAGCTAACTAATGTCTGACTACAACACTGTACTAACTAGCAGCAACAAACTCAAACAAACCCAGGGACATAACAAAACATGTCACAGTAGGTTGCATAATGTAACAGCGTCACCAGCCTGAATCTAATCCAATCTGAAGCTAGTCAGTCTACATCTGTAAAGCATAGAATTAGCTTCCAAATGAGATTACATTATTTCTTGAGCTATGTTTAGAAATGAGGGTTGATGACAATTGTTGACCGTTTTTCTGTTAGATAACATGCACATTTGGGTGCCAGACTGATCTCCCATGGTCATGGATGGATGCAGAGACCTACCAGAAGGAGCAAAGGTGGGTATCATTGCATGTCCAGCAATGTGATTAAAATGGTTTAGCGACCTCCAAAAATAATTCCCATCAATGGGGCTCTGGTAAAGACCTCACCTCCAACCTCACCTCTTGCCTGCTAACCAACAATAATTGTTGGGGAGAACAGAATTAGGTAGGTTTAGTCTGACCTGTTCAAACTTCAACATAGTATATGTTTGTGTGTCAGATATCACCAATCCCTAACTGCCTTTGGTAATAGAACAGTGACTGTGTGTATGCGTTTACAGATGTATAAGATGCAGAGAAACCTGGCACTCAACACATCCACTATGAGGTGATTACTAATACAATACAGCACAAATGCCCACTAATAGCAACACCCGTTTAATTCCATGTGTCACTGATGACCTCTGCCTATTTCTACAGATGGATTGGAGATGCTTTTGCCAGATGGCAGCCTCAGTGGTTTGATGGGGAGACCATAATTGTGTAGGTTTAATCGTACCTGTTCAAACTTCAACATAGTACCTGTTTGTGGGTCATAAATGACCTATCCTAACTGCCATTGGTAAAGAAAAACAGTGACTATGCGTTTATGTGTTCATAGAAACACGTATGGAGCCAGCACACGGAGGCTTGCAAGATGATCTGATTAAACTCAGACTGACAGATGGGCTTGATACTGATGTCTGTGAATGGAGAGAGACTTGGCACTCGGTATTAACATTTTACTAGACACCTTTTACTTGTATTGCCTTTTATTATTGAATTGAATGGCATCAGTTAATATGGGGAGGGAGAAACCCTGTGTATTCTGCACCTGGATCAGGGAACTCCTGTTGTATACGGGACACTACACAGGAAGATATGACCCCTCTGACATGTTTGCCAAGGTAGCCCCATTACCACTAGACAAAACGCTGATTGGCACAGTATCTGTATTACAATTACAAAGAAACATGAAAGGTGCACATTGTTATATTAGCATAACACTGCTTCTATGGCATTTTGTAAAGGGTTGTTTATTCTACAATGACCTGTTACTACATTTGAAAGTTATCAAAACACTTATTTTTTTACATCTACATAAATTCAGCAAATGCATTCCTCATATTACTCTGTAGGCTACTGACCTATTCAAAGCTTCCTCCAGCATCTCACCAGACATCGGCCGGTTGTTATTTGTTGCGATTGAGTGGGGGGAAACATCCTGCGGGCAAGTTTCTGACAGATGGGTGTCTTGGAGGTGTTAAGGACACACCCAAGAAACAACCGCATTATACCCCACTCACGTTTGGCTTATGTCATGGCCGCCAACATTTCTTGAGGAGCAGGCCAAAAAACAAAGCCAAATCAGCGGGTGCAGTTTCCCTTTAAGTGTATTCGGAAAGTATTCAGACCCGTTACCCTTTTCCACATTTTGTGGTTACCGCCTTATTCTAAAATGTATTAAATTGTTTTTTCCCCCTCATCAATCTACACACAATACCCCATAATGACAAAGCGAAAACAGGTTTTTAGAAAAGTTAGCAAATTTATAATAATAATTAAAAAAAGACATTATTTAAATAAGTTTTCAGACCCTTTGAAATGAGACTTTAAATTGAGCTCAGGTGCATCCTGTTTCCATTGATCATCCTTGAGATGTTTCTATAACTTGAATGGAGTCCAACTGTGGTAAATTCAATTGATTGGACATGATGGGGAAAGGCATACACCTGTTTATATAAGGTCCCAGAGTTGATAGTGCATGTCAGAACAAAAACCAAGACATGGGGTCAAAGGAATTGTCAGTAGAGCTCTGAGACAGTGCTCCTCTGTGGAGACAGGAGAACCTTCCAGAAGGACAACCATCTCTGCAGCACTCCACAAATCAGGCCTTTATGGTAGGACGGAAGACACTCCTCAGTAAAAGGCACATGACAGTCCGCTTAGAGTTTGCCAAAAGGCATCTAAAGGACTGACCATGAGAAACACGATTTTCTGGCCTGATGAAACCAAAATTGAACTCTTTGGCTTGAATGCCAAGCATCGCGTCTGGAGGAATGCTGGCACCATCCCTACGGTGAAGCATGGTGTGGCAGCATCATGCGGTGGGGATGTTTTCAGCGGCAGGGACTGGGATACTAGTCAGAATTGAGGGAAAGATGAACAGAGCAAAGTACAGAGAGATCCTTGATGAAAACCTGCTCCAGAGCGTTCAGGACCTCAAGACTGGGGCAAATGTTCACCTTCCAATAGGACAATGACCCTAAGCACACAGCCAAGACAACGCAGGAGTAGCTTCAGGACAAGTCTCTGAATGTCCTTGAGTGGCCCGGACTTGAATTTAATCGAACATCTCTGCAGAGACCTGAAAATAGCTGTGCAGCGACGTTCCCGATCCAACCTGGCAAAGCTTGAGAGGATCTGCAAAGGAGAATGGGAGAAACTCCCCAAATACAGGTGTGCCAAACTTGTAGCGCCATACCCAAGAATACTCTAGGCTGTAATCGCTGCCAAAGGTGCTTCAACAAAGTACTGAGTAAAAGGTCTGAATACTTACGTAAATGTGATCTCAGTTTTTTATTTTTAATAAATTTGCAAAAATGTTTTTCCTTTTCATTATGGGGTATTGTGTGTAGATTGATGAGGGGGGAAAAAACAATTTAATAAATTTTAGAATAAGGCTAAAACGTAACAAAATGTGGAAAAAGTCAAGAGGTCTGAATACTTTCGAATGCACGGTCTATGGATGATTTATAAAGCCAGGACAATTTAACAGTTAGGCTGCTGATTATAGACCAAATTATGTTGGCGTTTCCTCTCTCCTCACTTTTCTTAGACAATTAAGGTAAGGGCTGTTTTCTCGTATCCTAACACGGAACCCAAACGGTCTGCACGCGTGCGCCTTCGTGCATACATTTATTTTGTTCCCCCACACCAAACGCGATCACGACACGCAGGTTAAAATATCAAAACAAACTCTGAACCAATTACATTAATTTGGGGACAGGTCGAAAGCATTAAACATTTATGGCAATTTAGCTAGCTAGCTTGTACTTGCTAGCTAATTTGTCCTATTTAGCTAGCTTGCTGTTGCTAACTAATTTGTGATGGGATATAAACATTGAGTTGTTATTTTACCTGAAATGCACAAGGTCCTCTACTCCGACAATTAATCCACACCTAAAACGGTCAACCGAATCGTTTATAGTCATCTCTCCACCTTCTAGGCCTTTTCTTCTCTTGACTTTATATTGCGATTGGCAACTATCATAAATTAGGTGCATTACCGCCACTGACCTTGTTCGTCTTTCAGTCACCCACGTGGGTATAATCAATGAGGAGATGGCACGTGGGCACCTGCTTCTATAAACCAATGAGGAGATGGGAGAGGCAGGACTTGCAGCAAGATCTGCAGCACAAATAGAACCGACTTCTATTTTAGCCATTGGCAACGCAGACGCTCGTTGGCGCGTGAGCAGTGTGGGTGCAATAATTGAATAATATAGATTTCTCGCGACGCGAGCGGTGTAGTCAGCCTGTAACTCCACTGCTTCCTCCGTCGCATTGTTCTCAACACTAATAGGCTGGGTAATTTTACTGTTATGCACATAGCAACATGGTCTAGGAAAAGTGGCTAGAGATTTAAGTCAGAATGTTGGCAGCAGCCACTCAATGTTAGTGGTGACTGTTTAACAGTCTGATGGCCTTGAGATAGAAGCTGTTTTTCAGTCTCTTGGTCCCAGCTTTGATGCACCCGTACTGACCTCGCCTTCTGGATGATAGCGGGGTGAACAGGCAGTAGCTCGGGTGGTTGTTGTCCTTGATGATCTTTTTGGCCTTCCTGTGACATCGGGTGGTGTAGGTGTCCTGGAGAGCAGGTAGTTTACCCCCGGTGATGCGTTGTGCAGTCCTCACTACCCTCTGGAGAGCCTTACGGTTGTGGGCAGAGCAGTTGCCGTACCAGGCGGTGATACAGCCTGGCAGGATGCTCTCGATTGTAGAAGTTTGTGAGTGTTTTTGGTGACAAGCCAAATTTCTTCAGCCTCCTGAGGTTGAAGAGGCGCTGTTGCGCCTTCTTCACCACGCTGTCTGTGTGGGTGGACTATTTCAGTTTGTCCGTGATGTGTACGCCGAGGAACTTTAACTTCTTTGGGTGGGAGCAGCGCACGTTTTTTTCCTTTCTTATCGCCCAGTTTATATTCCGGGTGAAATATTATACAACATATACATTAAAGTGTTCCTAAGGATACATTATCAATTATGTTTGATTGTTCTTGGACAAGTTTATAGGTATAAGTTGAACGAGTTCTTTTCACGTTCAATGGAGGAGTCGACGCTGTTTTTTCTGACTATAACGCGCCAACCAAACTGAGATTTATGGATATAATACATTACTTTTTCTAACAAAAGAACCATGGATTGTCTTCGTTGGACACTTTGGAAGCCCTCAGCAGAAGTTCTTCAAAAGGTAATTGATTTGTTTTAGCTGTGAAATGTGTTTTCTGTGAACCGTGGAGGCTTATGAAATTATGGTAATGGCAAGTGCCCCACCGCTCCCTAAGAAGTTAAACTTTTCACCTCCACTACTGTCCCGTCGATGTGGATAGGGGGGTGCTCCCTCTGCTGTTTCCTGAAGTTCACGATCATCTCCTTAGTTTTGTTGACGTTGAGTGAGGTTATTTGCCTGATGTCTGTGATCAATACATGCATATCTGTATTCCCAGTCATGTGAAATCCATAGACTACGGCCTAATGAATTCATTTCAATTGACTGATTTCCTTATATGAACTGTAACCCAGTAAAATCTTTGAAATTGTTGCATGTTGCGTTTATATTTTTGTTCAGTATAGATTGTCTAAAGCCTGCATTTCCCAATCATAATTTAGTTCACCCAGGATAATAACTTCTGATTTAGTAAAAGACAACAACAAACTAGTTAACTCCTCGAGTGTGATGGGGTCAAATTGGGGTCATGATAGGGGCTGCACCAAATGTGTGCTGTATTATAATACTTGGTTATGCTTATGTTGTATTAATAGAAGGGGAAGGGTTATAATAAGACACCTCCACAGTCTTTTCTAAGACTCTGCCTTTTATGAAGAAACGGTCTGAGGAATGTGTGAATTATTGCATGGGGCTGTGAGAAAGCACTTCAAAGATAAACATAGAGCCTTGCAGGGGAGTAGAAGAGATAAGAGGCTAGTCAAACATACCTCTATACATCAACTTGGGTGGAGTGGATATTGACTGCTGAGGCTTAGAAAACACTGGAACTATTGTATCTCTTGTAAGGTAGTATAGCTGTGTATGCATGGGCTTGGTCTGAGGAGTAATGACATACTGACGTATGCAGTTACATCACAGGGGGTTGACTACAAGCGTGATATAAAAAACTTGGGACTTTTCCTATGGGGCAGAACTCAGGAGAAACATTAATTGTATGTGTAATGTTGATCTTTGACTTCTGTCTACAGTTGTATTTTGATTAAAATTGTTATGATTTATAAGTGCACATTTTGAGTGTTCCTTATTTGTTAAAGTAAATCAAACGGAGCACAGAAAAACGGAACCAACAAGTGCATAAAGGTTAGCCGAGGGAGGACGGTAAGACCCCTATAACATTTCTTTTCCCCAGACAAAGGCTTAAAGATTGTAGCTAACAAATGTTGGAAAGGTAAATGTATTATTTTTAAGATACTCTCTATGTAAGACCCTATGGCTGATCCCTAACAAAGTGGAGTGAGGACAGGAAAGAGATGAAACGTGGATCAAAAAAGCATGGGCTTGGGCTCTATTTCAAAATATAACTTTTGTATCCGACAGCGATTCCACACGTCGCCGGCATGCACACGGGAGGTATAAACGGCGCATGCTAAACACTTATTGCACACAGAGTTCATGCAACCTATTATGTGACTTGTTAAGCACTTTTTTTTATTCCTGAACTTATTTACTTGCCAAGACATTTCAGCTTTTCATTATAAATTAATTTGTACAAATTTCAAAAAACATAATTCCACTTTGACATTATAAGGCATTGTGTGTAGGCCAGTGACCAACAAATATCAATTTAATACATTTTTAATTCAGGCTGTAACAACAAAATTTGTAAAAAGTAAAGGGGTGTGAATACTTTTTGAAGGCATTGTACATCGCCTGGAAATACTTCAAGCCATCTGATGCTTTAATTTAATCAAAAGGAATCGACTGAATATTTGGGAAAATATGACACATACAAGGCTTTCATGTTGATGTTCTGGTAGAGTTTTTTGTCCAGAATCAGCAGACTCACGGGAAGCCAAACTGTGGTGACAACACCTCCGTAACTACAGTAATGACAGGGCTGCACTTTCTTCCCATCTGCATGCACTCACATACTGCAGTACACACACTCTTTTGAAAACTATCAATGAGCTAAACATTCACAGAGGGATGCATTTTCCCCAGACAAACATTTCTAAAATAAATACTTACTGCTCACCAAGATTTTTACCTTTTTTATTTTTACCTTTATTTTACTAGGCAAGTCAGTTCAGGGGCAGAACGACAGATTTGTACCTTGTCAGCTCGGGGATTTGAACTTTCAACCTTTCAGTTACTAGTCCAACGCTCTAACCACAGGCTACCCTGCCGCCCCAATGAAACACATTCTAACCATCAGTTCCACTGTGAGCATATCGTACAGTCCCTCTCCCATGTCAAGGTCTGTCTCTAACAAGCTTACAGAGAAACAGGGGAAAGCACTGACACCACAAACTACAAAAAAAAAGAAAACAGGGCTTGTTCTACCCTCCCTCCGCTCCTCTTCCCCAGCCTCTCTCTGACCCCAGTCCCCTTTTCTCTTCCTGCAATGTAAACAACAGGGAGCTATTCAAAGCTCCCCACGACACCACTCGCATCATGGAAATTTAGCCTGAGCACCTCGGATGCTGCAGCTCAGCCAACATTCCAGGCCGTAGTATTAGTCCCTGTTCGCTACCTTGCCCTGGGGAAAGCAGAACGGCTCGATAAATACGCACGGCACAGCCCCAGTTGGTTGCCGCTGAAGAGCTCCTGCAAGGGTGAGACTGGGTCGTATTCATTAGGGCACACCGTAGCAAAACATTTAATTACAAATTAATATGACAGTACAGATCCTGGAATACCAAGCTGAAGCATACGAGGACTATCTGTCATCATGGCAGACATGCCCATGACAAACTAGGCTAAATGCTAAGACTGACACTGAAGAAATGTGCAAGTTGTTGTAAGATGACGTCCTGCTAAGGGACACCACATGCCTCCATCAACTGACGTTGAGAAGATGTCATGTTAAAATAACTGGTTTTGATAACTGCCAGGAGACATAATCAAACCATTTTTGGTCTTTCATACTCTGAACTTGAGGCTCTCGAGCAAAAAACAGAATTGGAAATGAGTGCCGTTTTTGTTTAAACTAAATCAATATGACCGCTTACAAAACAGATTAATTTCTCAAATGATTATCCAAATGCGTTTGATATATTGTACTGTCTTTTGAAGAGTAGATGTTTAGCAGTCAGTCTGAGGCTTGTAATGCTGCCAGGTCTTTCTTTTTGGGTCTATGTGTACCCTTTAGTTCCACATAGAACCAACACTAACACCGTCAACACCAGGAAATGAGAGTCTACAATATTTGGTGAATCAATACAATAGCTTTGAACAACACTGACAAACCAGGGGTGTATTCGTTAGTGCACACTATTAAACAAAATTGGGATCCTTAATGTTAAGAAAAATCCATAACCAAAAATATATTGGGCGTAGATGCAGAAAGTAAACAGCATAGTGGGTCAATTTCCAAAACTACTAAGAGCGATGAAGCGCGAGGCTCAACTTATCTCAATATCCTAGCATATTCATTGATAATAGGCCCTGCTTTACTGAAGTTGTGAGACATAGCAAGCTGAGACATTGTGAGATACAGCATTCCATTGTGAGATGCAGCCTTTGATTGCTGCTAGACAGGCCTAGTACACGATTCTGCCTGTCTGCCTGGTGGCCAACATGCCTTTACTGTGCCCCTCCCCTCTCTCTCAGTCCCTCGCTAGCTTGCTATGAAAGATGCAAATACTTTGTTTTCTCGGAAGAACGGCAACAAATCAGTCTCCTCTGTTCCCAAAATACTGAATCTTAGGAGACGATTCTTAGGAGTTGATTTCTCCACCCCTACGTCGTCGTCATTAACAGTTGTAAAAATGGCAGAGAAAGGCAAGCGACAGCAGCGAAGTCCTGTATGGTAATACTTTGAGAAGTTAAATGAGAAGGAAATGCTAACTTTCCAAAGTGAAATTGAGATACGGTAATTGTAGTACAGGTGCAATGCTTAACGCTCTGAATTCACGTTGAATTTTATGAATTGCTCTTATTGCTTTAACGGGAAAACCGAAAAATAAAATGGCAGTTGAAACTTTTTTTTTTAATTGTCTAATTTGGAACCTCCCTATACACCATAGCAAACACAGCAAAACGTTTTGCAATGAAACACATTATGCAACAAAAACAACAGTTTCTTATTGGTCAAGTTGAACATTTTCGGAAATTTGCTTCCTATTGAATACACCCATGCTGATGGTGATGTCATGTGGCCATTAGAGTGACTGACGATGACGGCATAAAATCTGAGAGGATAAGGGTCATTAACGGGTCAGTGTAACATCAGATGCGATGCTTACCTGCAGCACAAACTTCTGATCAATGTAGCGCTTGGCGATGCTGGGCTGAAAGTCTGGGTTCTCCAAGAATCGTAGAAGGAACTCATAGACAAGCTGTAAAAAGTAAATAAAATACAAATCTATGAAAAGGTACATGAAATGTACATCTAGTTCATACTAACAGTTTTAACACATACGTAAAGAAAAGTCAAGTTAAGAAGAGGTCAAATTAAAGTGACATGGTTTTACCTGTATGTGTGGCCATGAGGCCTCTAGAGTGGGCTCGTCCTCCTCTGGGTCAAAATCGGGGTTGTCACTCGGCGGAAGAGTCCGCAAAATGTTGGTGCAGATCTGTGAACAAGAGGACATATAATGAATACACTAAAACTGCGAAAAATGACACGAAAGCACTTGGCCAACGGGCAAACTTTCACCCACTCTCTGTGGCAAACTTAGACATTAGATTTGGTGAGCTTTGTGAAATTCAAAGATTATACAGGTGTTTGAGGTATTACACTGTTTATCCATTAGGTTTCCACTCATACAATACATAATGAAAGAATAACCAGAATGGTCTTTCCTGAGATATTTAATGTCCAATGTAGTTCGGCTAGCTGTTACAGTCAAACTAAAGTCTAATTAAGCAATAAGGCCAGAGGGTTGTGGTATATTTAAGCAATAGGGATGTAACGATTCACCGATACGTAAGGGTTTCCTAGTTGCACAGTTGCACAGTTTGGAGTAGGTGCACTTGATTCAGCTGCCCTGTACGCTGGGTAGTTTAAGTGTTCATTCTGAACCATTTAATGAGTGTGAAGGTACAAACTCCACCTACCATGCAGGCCCGGAGAGAAAACCAAGTGTACCTATAGGCCTACGGCTGGCCAATCAAATAGCTCAGATCACCGTGTCTGCAGCTTTCACTAGCACACAGCGAAGTTGATAGTTGTCTACTGTGTAAAAAACTAAATAAATACATGACCAGAGAGACTCAACAAATACAGCAAAGAGCTGCTGTTTTTATGTTTAAGATTTTAGTCAGCACTGTCAACACTTTATAAGCCATAAAACACTCCCTATTCACTCACGCGATCGATAGACTTGCGTTGTTATTAGCGGCGCGTTTCTAATATGAAGGAGTATTTCACGTTCTCTGGTCATACGAGTAACAACATGAATTGGTGCATGAGTCAGTAATAATGAAGTGCGACGTGACTCATCTCTCCCTCCCTCCTTCCTCCGAGACTGATCAGAAGCATCTTATGGTCAATGTAGCGCTTGGCGTTGCTGGGCTGCATCAGATGCAGTCCAGTAAAAAAAATATATATATATTATATGCAGTGATAATGTATTGAGCCTATAGCCTACTGCACAAACTTCATTGCTACAGAACTGTTTTTAATATGTTAATGTTACATCATGTTTAAAAAAAGAAATCGACCTGCCTTTTGGTTCAGAAAGTGATCTCGTCTCAGATAAGGTTGGTGACCACAGGTCTAAACCATTTGATTATGAGACGAGTGAAATCCAAAGTTGTGCTATATATTCATTGGCTATCTCTGATATACAAGATGGCGTAGCAGTCAGACGTCTTTTGTCCTCATCCTGTCGTGTCCAGTGTATATATATTTTTATATATTTTCTTCGCATATAATTTTATATATTTTTTTCTAAAACTCAACTTTAAAACAGTCTCCTGCAACCCGCCTCACCCAATGTGGTACGGGTCTGTTTTTTTTCAAGTATTATCCACCTCAAATCCGGAATTCCCTAACAGAAGCTAACCAGCTCACTAGCTAACGTTAGTATTTAGCTTACCATTGCAATCGGACATCGGCTAACCTTTAGCTCGGAAAAGCTCTCGCTGTTCGTATAACGCGACTCAAACCAGATCATACCAGACCTATTTTCTCTCCATATCCCCGGATTCCTACCGCAAGCTCTGGATATTTTTTACCTGGATCTTGCAGCTAGCTAGCTGCCATCCGAGTGACTAATGGCTAACGTTGGTCCCGGAGCAAGCACCAATTAGCCTGAAGCTAGCCTATGCTAAGCCCACCTTCCCATCAGAGTCCCATCAGCCACTCCTGGGCTACAACACCTATCCGGACCCGTCTTTACTGCCGGTCCGTTTTTACCTCCGGGCCTCCACGACTGGACTACCGACGTTATCTTCCCGAGGGGGTTATTCAACCGGCCCTCCGTCGCGACGTCACCTGAACGTCCATCAGCTAACTGCGGCCTGCTAATCGTTAGCTGTCTAGAGCATATCGGCTGCTAGCTAAACAGGGTCCATCGGACAATTTCTTGGGCCAGTATTATCTATTTTGCCAATTGGCCTGGTCCCCTTCACCACACGGAACCCCACTAACCCATCACGACTGGTCTACCGACGGAAACGCACGAGGAGGCTATAAACAGACTTCCTCCGTCTTTGTTAGACGGCCTGATAGCCTGTGCTAGCTTGCTATCCTCGGCTAGCTGTCTGAATCACCGTGTCCCCAACCAGCCTCACTACTAACTGGACTCTTATGATCACTCGGCTAAGCATGCCTCTCCTCAATGTCAATATGCCTTGTCCACAGTCAGCACAGATCCAGGGTGTTGTGTGAACAAGCCCCACAAACAAATTGGTTGCACTGCATTTTTCTTGGGCCTTGTTTTGTGTGCACCTGCCGACTTGACATTGTGTCTTCTTTTTCCAGAGTGGGAGCTGTGGTGCTTGGGGAAGCGGAAGAGCAGGTCTCTGTTGGCTCAGTACTGGTTTTACTGGGACGAGGCTCAGGCATCACAGGCAGAGGCTCGAAGTCAACGTTAGAATCAGATAAAGAAGAATTGATTTCAAGCTCAATATCCGATCCTCCATCTGACTCCAACCCATCTAAATTCTGCAGCATTTGCAATGCGGTCAGTGTGTCCATTAGTTTGGTTCGGCTTGCTATTGTGAACTACACACGTTCTCAGTGTCTGATTTGAATCCCTGAGGGGAGATTATATAGGCTTGTACTCTGGAGCGGGATCAATTTGGAGGTGGAGGGTCCGTCATGGTCTGGGGCGGTGTGTCACAGCATCATCGGACTGAGCTTGTTGTCATTGCAGGCAATCTCAACGCTGTGCGTTACAGGAAAGCCATCCTCCTCCCTTATGTGGTACCTTTCCTGCAGGCTCATCCTGACATGACCAGCCATACTGCTCGTTCTGTGCGTGATTTCCTGCAAGACAGGAATGTCAGTGTTCTGCCATGGCAGCAAAGAGCCCGGATCTCAATCCCATTGAGCACGTCTGGGACCTGTTGGATCGGAGTGTGAGCGTTAGGGCCATTCCCCCCAGAAATGTCCGGGATCTTGCAGGTGCCTTGGTGGAAGAGTGGGGTAATATCTCACAGCAAGAACTAGCAAATCTGGTGCAGTCCATGAGGAGGAGATGCACTGCAGTACTTAAAGCAGCTGGTGGCCACACCAGATACTGACTGTTACACTTAGTGAGGAGTATAGTGAGGAGTATTGCTTGGTAACTACAATTCCAAGGTAGGTACATTTTTCTGAAGAAAACTTAAATGGAAGATGTTCTAACCAAGAGGTGTTTTGCAACCGTATGGGCATTAATTCACTCTTGTTCCAATTTATCCTGTATCCCGAGAAGGTACCAAACAAATTAATCACATCAAGAATAGCAGGAATACTAGCTTGGGGTTCTGTTACATATAGGAGAATGTAATCTGCGTATAGGGAAATCTTATTTAGAGAATCTTTAGTATTATAGCCGTGTATTGCTGCATGAGATCTGATCACCTGAGCGAGAGGTTCAATAATTAGAGCAAAGAGCATAGGCGATAGCGCACAACCCTGCCTTGTCCCTCTATAAAGGTTAAATTAGGGCGACAATGATTGGTTAGTGAGTATTCTCGCACAGGGGTTCCTCTATAAAAGCTGGATCCAATTTATGAACCCATCTCCAATATAAAATTTTTGTAGGACCTTGAATAGATAGTACCACTCAACTTGGTCAAAGGCCTTTTCAGCATCAAGAGATATAACGGCAAGGTCCACGCTGGGTAACCTCTGAGCATACATAATGTTGAAGAGGCGCCTGAGATTGAAGAATGAGTTTCTGTTAGGGATAAAGCCGATCTGGTCCGAACGGACCAATTTGTCCATTTAAGTGCTAAGCCTGTTAGCCAGAGTTTTTGCTAAAATCTTTTGGTCTGTATTAAGGAGAGATATTAGTCTTCTTATGTATAACTGTAATGAACACCTCCTCCAAAGTAGGTGGGAGAGCTCCATCATTGGCCTGAACCAACATTTTGTGCAGGTAGGTAGAGAGCATTTGCTGAATGGTTTATAGAATTCTCCAGGGTATCCATCTGGGCCCGGGGTCTTGCCACTCTTTAGAGATTTAATTGTTTCTCGATTTTCTCCAAGAGATATTTCCTTATTCAGGAAGTTGGAATCTTCCTGGTTCAGGGTAGGGAGATTACAGTCCTCCAAAAAGTTTTGCATAATTAGGGGGGTTAGGATCCGCTATAGATGTATACAGAGTCTCATAAAATTGACAGAATATGTTATTGATGTCTTTGGGAGAAGAGAGTAATTCCCCAGATGCAGATTTAACTTTGAATCATTTGGTCATTCTCATTTTTTCAAAGTTGTCTGGAGAGTAATTTGTGTGGTTTGTCACCAAACTCAAAATATTTTTGCTTGGCATAGAGAAAAGATTTAGCAATTTTAGCTAAGAGAGATTCTTTTAAATTTTAGCTGATTATATTCAATTTTTTTATGTTTCTCAATAGATGGATGGCTAGCATCCAGTAAGTGAATTTGTCCCTCTAGTTTCTACACATTTGTCTGTTTTGCCTACTCCTGGCAGCCTGAAAGGAGATGATACAGCCTCTCAAATGAGCCTTCAGTGTTTCCCACAATAATGCTTGGGAAGTCTGTTGTCGTTGGTATCAAAGAAAAATGTAATTTGGTCTTTAAAACCTCTTAGGGAGTGGTGGTGCGCTAGCGCCCCACTCCCGACACTACCCATTGAAATGCAAAGCGCCAAATTCAAAATCCAAAAGTTGAATTATTAAACATTCATCAATATACAAGTGTTTCATAGTCATCAAAAGCTCTGCTTCTTGGCAATATCACAGCGTTGTCATATTTCAAAAAGGCTTTACGGCGAAAGCACTACATTTGATTGTTTGAGGGTAGCACCTCCCAATATTTTTCCATTACCATGAATTCATAAACCATGCGGTTCACACAAAACACATTTCACAGCGAAAACAAATCAATTACCTTTTGAAGAACTTCTGCTGAGGGCTTCCCAAGTGTCCAACGAAGACAATCCATGGTTCTTTTGTTAGAAAAAGTCATGTATTATATCCATAAATCTCAGTTTGGTTGGTGCGTTATGATGAGAAAATACAGCGTCCACTCGCCCATTGAAACGTGAAGAGAACTCGTTCAACCTATACCTATAAACTTGTCCAAGAACAATCAAACATCATTGATAATGTATCCTTAGGACCACTTATGTATATTTAGTATAATATTTCAATCGGAATATAAACTGGGCGATAGGAAAGGAAAAAACCACAGCGCGCGCGCAAGACGGTGAACGCGCATTCTCTTCTGTTTACTTCTCTGTGACCACTTCCTAATTCTTCTTCTATTACTATCCAGATCAACCAAATAGAATCAAAACACTGTCTAGAGACTGTTGACATCCAGTGGAAGCAATAGGTACTGAAATCTTACTCCCTTATATGGGCATTTTCATAAGGGAGGGGTTCAAAATGAGGCAATGTGTCAATCACTTTTTCCAGGACAGAAATTCCTCGGGTTTCCCCTGCCATATCCGTTATACTCACAGACAATATTTTAACAATCTTAGAAACTTCAGAGTGTTTCCTATCCAATGGTACTAATTATGTGCATATCCTATTTTCTGGGCCTGAGTGGGAGGCATTTTACTTTGGGCACACCAGGCTCTCCAAAACCGTCACCTCGGGAGCTGCTCCCTAAGAAGTAAGATGTTCACAGAATGTTGGTTCTGTGAGGAGCTGAGGATTCAACCTCCAGACCCTCTCGTTTGGTACGATGTCACCCAATCTCAGGGAGAAGGTAAGTGGACTGTGGTCAGAGAATATAATATCATGATACCTCACATTACAGGTATAGGGGAGTAATTTCGCATTCAACCAAAAAGCAGTGAATTCAGGTATAAACATTGTGAACATGAGAGTAAAAGGAGTATTCCCTACCCGTAGGGTTAGAGATCCTCCAAATATCAAATAAGTTAGAATTCTTTATGTAGGTATTCAAGAATTCGCTTGAATAAGAGGTAGGGGTACGCCGGGTAGAGGATCTATCCAAATATTGGTCTAGCACACAGTTAAGGTCCCCTCCAATGACCAAATTAGTATGGGAGATATCTGGAATTAGGGCAAGGACTATTTTGAAAATAGAGGGGTTATCAATGTTTGGCCCATAGATATTTAGTAGAGTTACAGAAGTAGAGTGGATCTCTCCTATTACGATCATCTTTATCCGCAATAGTGGTTTTATGTAGAAAGGGAATTCCTTTCCGTACCAGAATCGCTGTGCCTCTCGTTTTGGCAGAGAAGTTAGAGTGATACACTTGCCCCACCCACCTACATTTAAGTCTGCTGTGGGAATTGTTTTTCAGATGGGTTTCTTGCAAAAATATAATATCAGAAGAGTGCTTTCAAGTGGGCTATTACCTTGCCTCTCTTAATTGGTTGAACTGACGAGGCTCCCGCAAATAGTGTTCAATTAGCATCTAATAAACCAAAACAGAATAAGTTGTAACTTAAACATATTGCGCACTTAAGTGTCAACTTGGGTCAGTCAATCCCTGAGATAAGCAAGATATAGCATTGCAAGAATATATTGCTAAGCAATGCCGGTCTAAACATAAACCATCAGCAACCGACATAGACAGCAGTACAATTACATATTGTGGGTTAGGAGATGGGAACAAGGATTTTGCTAAGTTAAACGTAGCCCCACAATCAATTTTTTTTTAAATTATAATAATAATTTGTGTATGTATGTATGTGTGTATATATGTACACAGTGGGGAAAAAAGTATTTAGTCAGCCACCAATTGTGCAAGTTCTCTCACTTAAAAAGATGAGAGAGGCCTGTAATTTTCATCATAGGTACACTTCAACTATGACAGACAAAATGAGAAAAAAAAATCCAGAAAATCACATTGTAGGATTTTTTTATGAATTTATTTGCAAATTATTTTACCCCACTGCAAAACATGACTTAGTACTTGGTGGCAAAACCCTTGTTGGCAATCAGAGGTCAGACGTTTCTTGTAGTTGGCCACCAGGTTTGCACACATCTCAGGAGAGATTTTGTCCCACTCCTCTTTGCAGATCTTCTCCAAGTCATTAAGGTTTCGAGGCTGACGTTTGGCAACTCAAACCTTCAGCTCCATCCACAGATTTTCTATGGGATTAAGGTCTGGAGACTGGCTAGGCCACTCCAGGACCTTAATGTGCTTCTTCTTGAGACACTCCTTTGTTGCCTTGGCCGTGTGTTTTGGGTCATTGTCATGCTGGAATACCCATCCACGACCCATTTTCAATGCCCTGGCTGAGGGAAGGAGGTTCTCACCCAAGATTTGACGGTACATGGTCCCGTCCATCGTCCCTTTGATGCGGTGAAGTTGTCCTGTCCCCTGTCACCCCCAAAGCATAATGTTTCCACCTCCATGTTTGACGGTGGGGATGGTGTTCTTGGGGTCATAGGCAGCATTCCTCCTCCTCCAAACACGGCGAGTTGAGTTGATGCCAAAGAGCTCCATTTTGGTCTCATCTGACCACAACACTTTCACCCAGTTGTCCTCTGAATCATTCAGATGTTCATTGGCAAACTTCAGACGGGCATGTATATGTGCTTTCTTGAGCAGGGGGACCTTGCGGACGCTGCAGGATTTCAGGCCTTCACGGCGTAGTGTGTTACCAATTGTTTTCTTGGTGACTATGGTCCCAGCTGCCTTGAGATCATTGACAAGATCCTCCCGTGTAGTTCTGGGCTGATTCCTCACCGTTCTCATGATCATTGCAACTCCACGAGGTGATATCTTGCATGGAGTCCCAGGCAGAGGGAGATTGACAGTTCTTCTGTGTTTCTTCCATTTGCAAATAATCGCACCAACTGTTGTCACCTTCTCATCAAGCTGCTTGGCGATGGTCTTGTAGCCCATTCCAGTCTTGAGTAGGTCTACAATTTTGTCCCTGACATCCTTGGAAAGCTCTTTGGTCTTGGCCATGGTGGAAGGTTTGGAATCTGATTGATTGCTTCTGTGGACAGGGGTCTTTTATACAGGTAACAAACTGAGATTAGGAGCACTCCCTTTAACAACTTACGGAGTGGAGTGGTGGGGCGCTAGCCGGTGAAATGGGACACTACCCCGTGAAATGTGAGGCGCCAAATTCAAAGTCCAAAAGTTGAATTATTAACATCCATCAATATACAAGTTTTGCATAGTCATCAAAAGCTCTGACTCTTGGCAATATCACAGCGTTGTCAGATTTCAAAAAGGCTTTACGGTGAAAGCACAATATTTGATTGTTTGAGGGTAGCACCTCTAATATTTACGCATTAGCATAAATCCATAACCCAACACGGGTCTCACAAAACTCATAAAATCGCTAATATAAAATCGCTTACCTTTCTTGAACTTCTGCTGAGGGCTTCCCAAGTGTCCAACGAAGACAATCCATGCTTCTTTTGTTAAAAAAAAAGTCATTTATTATATCCATAAATCTCCGTTTGGTTGGCGCGTTATGATCATAAAATCCACAGTTGAGTCGCCCATTGAACCGTGAAGAGAACATGTTCAAATTATACCTATACACTTTCTACAAACAAATCAAACAATTTATGTATCCTTAAGTATCCTTTTGGGTATATTTGCTGTAATATTTCAACCGGACGATAACGTGAACGATAGGAAAGAAAAATAAAGTGGTGCGCGTTCACAATCTCGCGCGCATCAAACCTTGTTTACAAAAGTGGTCACCTGACAATTTCCTGTTCCTATCTGTTCTGGTCACTCCTAGAATTCCCAGACTTGGTATATAGACTGTTGACATCTAGTGGAAGCCATAGGTACTGCAGTCTCAGTCCTACATAAAGTTGTATGCAATAGGCACAATGGAGAAGATGCTCATTTACAAAAAAAAACTGCAAATCCCGGATGTATTTTCCTCTGGTTTTCGCCTGCTATATCAATTCTGTTATACTCACATACATTATTTTAACACTCTTAGAAACTTCAGTGTTTCCTATCCAATAGTACTAATTATGTGCATATCCTATTTTGGCATGCATTTTACTTTGGGCACGCCAGACTCTCCAAAACCGTCACCTATGCAGCCGCTCCCTAAGAAGTTAAGAGTGTGCTCCTAATCTCAGCTCTTTACCTGTATAAAAGACACCTGGGAGCCAGAAATCTTTCTGATTGAGAGGGGGTCAAATACTTATTTCCCCCCTATAAAATGCAAATCAATTCATAACATTTTTCACATGCGTTCTTCTGGATTTTTTTGTTGTTATTCTGTCTCTCACTGTTTAAATAAACCTACCATTAACATTATAGACTGATCATTTCTTTGTCAGTGGGCAAACGTACAAAATCAGCAAGGGATCAAATACTTTTTTCCCCTCACTGTACCTTCAAACTCAGTGCCTCTTTGCTTGACATCATGGGAAAATCAAAAGAAATCAGCAAAGACCTCCGAAAAAAAATTGTAGACCTCCACAAGTCCGGTTCATCCAAACGCCTGAAGGTACCACGTTCATCTGTACAAACAATAGTACGCAAGTATAAATACCATGGGACCACGCAGCCGTCATACCGCTCAGGAAGGAGACGCGTTCTGTCTCCTAGAGATTAACGTACATTGGTGCGAAAAGTGAAAATCAATCCCAGAACAGCAGCAAAGGACCTTGTGAAGATGCTGGAGAAAACGGGTACAAAAGCACCACGGGAAAATGTTTATAGAGTCTCTATTTCACGAATCGACTCTTCAGATATTTTCATATCTTGTCAATTAGTCTTCCATTAATGAATTATTAATTGTTACCTGATTAGTTTCATTCCAAACATCGTAAAATTCTTGGTTATCTGCACGAACCCTAGTTCCCATAATTATTTACTAACAAACTAAATAATCACAGAAATACATAAACTAGATATTGGTTACTAACAATGATAGAAAAGTCCCTAGTGGGCTAAGCCGATATGATGGCTTGGTCGTAAAAGGAAAGGGATGGGGACTGAGAAAGAGCGGCAAAGACCAAATGGATTCACTACACACAGTCTATAATTATATTAATTAAAATGCTAATCCTTTGCACATGAACGGCCGCTCATTAGAGAATAATTGCAATTTATATATTTACGCCCGTATGTCGTTGTTGTCTTCTCGGTTGGAATCCTCGATCATCCTGTAGGGTTCATCAGAGTCTCTGGTTAACTTTCCAAGAAGTCACCATGTCTTTCGTGGTTAGAATGGATACTTCAGAGTACCATTCGGGAAATGTTCTCATAGATAGATGCTTTGGCGGTTGTTGGTATTATCGTTCTAGACTTAAGTAATTTCTAGCTGCAGACTAGTAATTATACGTCTAAGATTTGCTCTTATTTTGTTGTGATCGATAGTCTCAGAGTTGAACCATTGCCAGCCGTGTAGCCAAAGCTCCACGTGGTCTTGTCCTTCGGTAGAGTTGTAGTGCCAAGTACTTCAACATCACGTCAGCTGCATGTTTTCTAGTCTTAGAAATTCAAACATTTGCAACCTTAGCTTACACCGTGGTTTGCGTGGTCTGGTGTGAAATTCATCAAGGAGGGTTTTTTTTTCATTTCAGAAGAAAAGGGCGGTTCCATGATGCCGATGTCTATGCTCACGTGGGCGTGGCTACTGACTAGTTCATCTTTATATGAAAATCCATACTCTCATTTAGAAGGTTAACATCACATTACATCTTTTCACAAATAGTTTCATGTTTAATCACATACGTTTCACAGTATTTAGATGTAAACCTGACAGCTGGGAAATGTACACTAAGAGACACCGTTACGTGTTTCCTGTCTCACACATTTAGAAGGTTAACATCACATTACATCTTTTCACAAATAGTTTCATGTTTAATCACATACGTTTCACAGTATTTAGATGTAAACCTGACAGCTGGGAAATGTACACTAAGAGATATCGTTATGTGTTTCCTGTCTCACATGAGATCACCAAATAAAACACACTCGTCATAACTGTCCCTTAAGTGTCCACGGACCATTCCCACATTCTCAAAAGTGGAAATATTGTTTAATTCTCCCATTTAGGGATTTAGGAGTTTGGCCAAGAGAGGTTCTTTGTTCTCTTAGACTCTCTCAATACTGCATGGCAGTTTCTACTGGGTATTTATGATCTGTCGTAAAGTCATAAAACTGTGGGGAGAGCGAGAGCAAGAGCGAGGGGGCTATGATCCTCCCCCCCACGGCACGTCATGACAATAGGCTGACTGGAGAGGGGATTTCACACAGTCACAGTCCCACAGTCCCAGCTACAGCGCTAATATTTGCGTAAACCCTTCACAGTTGTGTTCTGTGTGTCACAGAGTAGATTGATACCTCATTTCATTGCCTCACATTCCAACCTTGTTTAACATTATCCAGTCTAAATATGGCATGATTGCATCAATTGTAATCTTCTGCATCACTTTCAAATAGGTACTTTTATTTTGAAGGCAAACCGCCTAATCCTTATTGTGGCTAGCTTCACAACACATAACCCGGTCCGGTTGAGCCTCACTAGCCAGATGAAGCTAGCTGGCTGCTTATAATGTTAGCTTTGGGCTACAGGGATAAGTAGCTGGCTAGCTATTTATTTTCATGAACTGAAGTTCAATTTTAATAGGTGAACAACAAGTGGCTACCTAGCTAATACTTACAAGGATTCCTAAATCATTGCTAAGAATAATGAAAATGACTGCAGTTTCTACTGGTCATTGTTTTCAGGCTGGTTTAATTGGTGCTAGCTAGATACCAAGCTAAAGCTAGCTACCAAAGAAGTTGCGGTCATGCTTTATTACCAACGCGGTACTGTAAACACATTGTTCGTGGACGGTGTTTGCAGACTTTTTTTTTGTACAACTTTGACAGCGCTACTGATAGTAGTGGTGGCCCTTGGCTTGCACGTGCAAATTCAGAACACACAATCTAAAATAGAACTGTGTTATTTAATGTGTCAAATAGTGTTATTGTCAAATAGGGTTATTTGACGTGTATCTTTTTTTGACAGGCAAAGATCCAAACGGCTTCCATAGTATGTCGGTCGTGAAGCTAATAGCAGTGACGCTATCACTGTGTAACTCCGGGTAACACCTGAAAGGGTAACACCTGAAAAATTGCGCACTTGGTAGTGTGTACCGTAGCTCGACTAGTCGGCAAAAGCCAACATCTCTCACGACAGAGAACGGTTGATTGTCAAAAGCGTTAATGGATTTCGCCTTTTGAGTTGTCTCGCTGAAATTTTCTTACTCTTTCAAATGACTGCTCGACTTGATCCACACAGCAGACATTGTGGGCTAGTTTAGGAATGCTGTGTTGCACGTGTAGCGCAACATTTTACTTGGCATCATTACGTCATCTACCTACATTATATAGGTATGCCCGTTAGCTTTGACATCGGTTTTGCACATCGGCGTTAATCTAGACATCGGGCCGATACAGATGTTGGCATTTTTAGCTAATATCAGCCGATTCGGATATGTTCACTGATATATCGTGCATCCCTATTAGGAAGGTGCTCCCAAAGTTTTGTACAAGCCGTGTAAATAAATGTATATTTACACAGTGTAAATACAAGCCGTGTAAATAAATTTTTCTTTGGCGGACCATTATTATTATTATTTTTTACATTTGTCAAAACTCTAACTATTTATGTCAAATTGTTTTGTGTTCTGCATGTAGCGCTGGTTGTGCTGAAAATAAAATTAATTGTGAGGCTAAATATAAGGGTTGGACACGCAGATAAATGAAAAGCCAATTTTTACAGGGGTCTTGGGACTGATAGGGTTCAAATGCATATTTGTATTTGAAAATACACTTGTCTGTGTATGAGTATTTCCAAATACATTCCAATATTCAACTACTTGTATTTCAAATACATAATATCTGAAAACTTACTTTGAAATGAATGTGAAAGTAACTGAAATAATTGAAATAGTATTTGAACCCAGGTCTGGTGTGTTGACCTACCTATAAAATGCTGGGTAAATACACCTAAACAAGCCCAACAACCAGTGGTAGCTTCAGGTTCAGTGAAGAGAGTCACTCAAGTCACGAGCCACAGCAGCCTGACCTTTCACAGGAAATTGCCTAGACATGGACGTGTTCACCGCCTCCTTGAACGAATAAATGAGGAAAATCGATCACTGCCACAGACAAACAGCAGAGGAGGTGAAGTCCTCTCTCGCCATCTCCCTGTCTCTCCGTTTCCATTACTCTCTTTCTCCATATTTGAAGTTCTCAATGGTGCATGAATGGTGCTATGCTTTTTGCACAATTCCTGCTCCCTCTATTTTTAAAAGGCGAAACCTGTTGGGGAGCAGCAGTGTGTGTTCGTGGGCTACTAGGTACTGTACGGTGCTGAGCCTGGAAGGCTTTCACTACAGGTTTCCCAAGACCACAGATTACCTTCTATTTTTAGTTTACTTTCACTAGGTCTCCCCATAATCTTGGGACTGAAATACTAGTTTCCTTTGCAAAACTAGAAACTACAGACAGGCCTAATTGAATGTAGGGAAAGGGGATACCTAGTCAGTCACACTAACTGCATTCAACCGAAATGTGTCTTCAGCATTTAACCCAACCCCTCCGAATCGGAAAGGTGCGGGCAGCTGCTTTAAATAGATGTCCACGTCATCGGCGCCCAGGGGAGCAGTTGTTGTTGGGGTTTAACTGCCTTTCTCAAGGGCAGAACGGCTCGGGGATTCGAACCAGCGACCTTTCAGTTACTGGCTCAATGCTCTTAACTGCTAGGTTACCTGTAGTCTAGGATGCATAGAAACAGTTTAATTGTATTGTTCAGTCCCAATCATTTGTGACAAGGCCTGACTAACACACTCACAGAAAGGCCTGCTTTAAATGTTAGCTACAGTACCACAGATAATGCAAACATGCAAGATAACTTAGAGTAAAACCATGGCATAATCTAAAGACCAGCCTGTTAATGCATTGGCACGATGCCCATTACCCAGTGGCAGCCCAATCTCTATAATCCGGAATAGTGTTTGTGCGTACTGTATGTGTGTGTGTTTATGTACAGTGAGGGAAAAAAGTATTTGATCCCCTGCTGATTTTGTACATTTGCCCACTGACAAAGAAATGATCAGTCTATCATTTTAATGGTAGGTTTATTTGAACAGTGAGAGACAGAACAAAAAAATCCAGAAAAACGCATGTGAAAAATGTTATAAATTGATTTGCATTTTAATGAGGGAAATAAGTATTTGACCAATCTGCAAAACATGACTTAGTACTTGGTGGCAAAACCCTTGTTGGCAATCAGATGTCAGACTTTTCTTGTAGTTGGCCACCAGGTTTGCACACATCTCAGGAGGGATTTTGTCCGACTCCTCTTTGCAGATCTTCTCCAAGTCATTAAAGTTTCGAGACTGATGTTTGGCAACTCGAATAAGTGCTTCTGTGTGTGTGTGTGTGTGTGTGTGTTAAAGACAGCATTTACCTTAGGCTGTTTACTTAGACATGTAGCTGGGATAGTACTCATCACTCATTTCTAACAAAGCCTATTAGAGATGGAGCCTAGCTACAGCACAATTTAGAGCAAATCATATTCATGCTGTGCTGCATGAACACAATTGGCATTAAGTTACAGAGGTGGTGTAGTACAACTTCCTCTTTACTCGATTATGACTAAGCATGTTTCAATACAATAAATCTACCGTGGCGATGGGTAAAGAATCATTTTACCAAAATGGAGGGTAGGGGGGCAAAAATGAATCCATTAAAGAATTCTGCATCAGCCGCATCTCCCTATTAAAATTCTGTGCGTGCTGGAGACGAGGTTTGGAGGCAGGTCATTGCCATAACAATCACTGCAGCTCCACTTTATTTTTAGCTAGAAGGGAAATTGGAGAGTGACACAACGACAACAGAGGCTGGCAAGATTGCTACTGTTCTGCACACGGTGTGTGTGTGTGTGTGTGTGTGTCTGAATGACAACACCCAAATACCTATTGTCAGTCTGACAAGCCACACAGCTCTAATGGGGTAAAAAATGAGTAAAATACATTCTTCAACTGACAGTAACGCAAACCTTTGAGATGGTGAAGAGCTTTCGATGTAACTTGCTATTTCCACTACTATTTCCCTAGGGTTTAATGGACAAAAAAAAATCTGCCTTCCGCAGATGTGGCCAGATATCACACACTGAACCGTACATTGAATAAAATAGCCTAATTTGGATGGCACTGGCAACGGCCATTTAAAAACATGCAATGCTAAACACATAAGCTCTGTAATACGATTTAATATTTTCATGACAGGCAGAGCCCACTTCTGGGACAGGCTCCCAGAGTGCACAATACACCACACTACAAAGATGGCATATGTGATTAGCTGGAGCTAAATAACAGCTTGGGTTTCTTTTGATCTCCTGGGTGTAAAAAAACACTGAAGAGGCCTCCTTTCACTGGCTGGGGTTTCTGTTGGACACATTGTGCTGCATCTCACTGCCTTGGTGGAGGAGGTGGGTGGATGTTAAAGAGTGAGAAATAGTGTGCGGTGTTGGAAACAAATGAGAGATTTTTATTAAGGGAAATAGAGAGAACATGAGAAGAGAAAGACAGACATTGGAAAGGGGGGGTGGGAAGGGAGGGAGACTAATGATTTAGACTAGAGACATTACAGTCCCACTCTGGTGTTCAGATGAGCAGCCTGCCACACATCCCACCCACTCTCACACACAGATAGTGTGATGAGCAATAGTATGGGGGAGCAGAGAAAGATACAGGAGTGGACTTCAGGCCTTCGTCATTGGGCGCTGGTATTTTTAATACATTTCCTTTCCTTTTATAATTTTTGTACTCTACAAATAGAAATGTGATGGAAGTGTGTACATTACCTTGGCAGTGCTACTTTGTGAAAATGCATCAGGGTTCACGTTGAGCCAGAATTTGGTGTTTTTCAAACAGAAAAAGGAAAGATAAAAAGCATAAAAAATTCCCTCATTAAAATGCAAATCAATTTATAACATTTTTCACATGCGTTTTTCTGGAATTTTTTGTTGTTATTCTGTCTCTCACTGTTCAAATAAACCTACCATTAAAATGATAGACTGATCATTTCTTTGTCAGTGGGCAAATGTACAAAATCAGCAGGGGATCAAATACTTTTTTCCCTCACTGTACATACATACATACATACATACATACATACATACATACATACACATACGTGTGTGTGTGTGTGTGTGTGTGTGTGTGTATGTATGTATGTATGTATGTATGTATGTATGTATGTATGTATGTATGTATGTGTGCGTGAGTATGTAGATATATATGTATACAGATACATACATACAAACACATATATATACACATACAGTGGGGAGAACAAGTATTTGATACACTGCCGATTTTGCAGGTTTTCCTACTTACAAAGCATGTAGAGGTCTAATTTTTATTATAGGTACACTTCAACTGTGAGAGACGGAATCGAAAACATCACATTGTATGATTTTTAAATAATTAATTCGCATTTTATTGCATGACAAGTATTTGATCACCTACCAACCAGTAAGAATTCCGTCTCACAGACCTGTTAGTTTTTCTTTAAGAAGCCCTCCTGTTCTCCACTCATTACCTGTATAAAAGACACCTGTTCACACACTCAATCAAACAGACTCCAACCTCTCCACAATGGCCAAGACCAGAGAGCTGTGTAAGGACATCAGGGATAAAATTCTAGACCTGCACAAGGCTGGGATGGGCTACAGGACAATAGGCAAGCAGCTTGGTGAGAAGGCAACAACTGTTGGCACAATTATTAGAAAATGGAAGAAGTTCAAGATGACGGTCAATCTCCCTCGGTCTGGGGCATCATGCAAGATCTCACCTCGTGGGGCATCAATGATCATGAGGAAGGTGAGGGATCAGCCTAGAACCACACGGCAATGACCTGAAGAGAGCTGGGACCACAGTCTCAAAGAAAACCATTAGTAACACATTACGCCGTCATGGATTAAAATCCTGCAGCGCACGCAAGGTCCCCCTGCTCAAGCCAGCGCATGTCCAGGCCCGTCTGAAGTTTACCAATGACCATCTGGATGATCCAGAGGAGGAATGGGAGAAGGTCATGAGACAAAAATAGAGCTTTTTGGTCTAAACTCCACTCGCCGTGTTTGGAGGAAGAAGAAGGATGAGTACAACCCCAATAACACCATCCCAACCGTGAAGCATGGAGGTGGAAACATCATTCTTTGGGGATGCTTTTCTGCAAAGGGGACAGGACGACTGCACCGTATTGAGGGGCCATGTATCGCGAGATCTTGGCCAACAACCTCCTTCCCTCAGTAAGAGCATTGAAGATGGGTCGTGGCTGGGTCTTCCAGCATGACAACGACCCGAAACACACAGCCAGGGCAACTAAGGTGTGGCTCCGTAAGAAGCATCTCAAGGTCCTGGAGTGGCCTAGCCAGTCTCCAGACCTGAACCCAATAGAAAATCTTTGGAGGGAGCTGAAAGTCCGTATTGTCCATGTTTCATCTTCAATGCCCTTGCTGATGGAAGGAGGTTTTCACTCAAAATCTCACGATACATGGCCCCATTCATTCTTTCCTTTACACGGATCAGTCATCCTGGTCCCTTTGCAGAAAAACAGCCCCAAAGCATGATGTTTCCACCCCCCATGCTTCACAGTAGGTATGGTGTTCTTTGGATGCAACTCAGCATTCTTTGTCCTCCAAACACGACGAGTTGAGTTTTTACCAAAAAGTTATATTTTGGTTTCATCTGACATTCTCCCAATCCTCATCTGGATCATCCAAATGCTCTCTAGCAAACTTTAGACGGGCCTGAACATGTACTGGCTTAAGCAGGGGGACACGTCTGGCACTGCAGGATTTGAGTCCCTGGCGGCGTAGTGTGTTACTGATGGTAGGCTTTGTTACTTTGGTCCCAGCTCTCTGCAGGTCATTCACTAGGTCCCCTCGTGTGGTTCTGGGATTTTTGCTCACCGTTCTTGTGATCATTTTGACCCCACGGGTGAGATCTTGCGTGGAGCCCCAGATCGAGGAAGATTATCAGTGGTCTTGTATGTCTTCAATTTCCTAATAATTGCTCCCACAGTTGATTTCTTCAAACCAAGCTGCTTACCTATTGCAGATTCAGTCTTCCCAACCTGGTGCAGGTCTACAATTTTGTTTCTGGTGTCCTTTGACAGCTCTTTGGTCTTGGCCATAGTGGAGTTTGGAGTGTGACTGTGAGGTTGTGGACAGGTGTCTTTTATACTGATAACAAGTTCAAACAGGTGCCATTAATACAGGTAATGAGTGGAGGACAGAGGAGCCTCTTAAAGAAGAAGTTACAGGTCTGTGAGAGCCAGAAATCTTGCTTGTTTGTATGTGACCAAATACTTATTTTCCACCATAATTTGCAAATAAATTCATTAAAAATCCTACAATGTGATTTTCTGGATTGTTTTTCCTTATTTTGTCTGTCATAGTTGAAGTGTACCTATGATGAAAATTACAGGCCTCTCTCATCTTTTTAAGTGAGAGAACTTGCACAATTGGTGGCTGACTAAATACTTTTTTCCCCCACTGTATCTATATACACACATATACATATATACACAATTCAACCACTCCACAAATTTCTTGTTAACAAACTATAGTTTTGGCAAGTCGGTTAGGACATCTACTTTGTTCATGACACAAGTCATTTTTCCAACAATTGTTTACAGACAGATTATTTCACTGTATCACAATTCCCGTGGGTCAGAAGTTTACATACACTAAGTTGACTGTGCCTTTAACTTCTTAGGGAACAGCGCACGAGGTGACGGTTTTGGAGAGCCTGGCGTGCCCAAAGTAAAATGTCTCCCATTCAGGCCCAGAAAATAGGATATACACATACTTAGTACCACTCTGAAGTTTCTAAAAGTGTTAACATTTTGTCTGTGAGTATAACAGAACGGATATGGCAGGCGAAAACCAGAGGAATTTCTGTCCTGGAAAAAGTGGGTTTGACACATTGCCTCATTTGGAACTCCTCCCTTATGAAAATGCCCATATAAGGGCATATGAATGCAGTTCCTATTGCTTCCTCTGGATGTCAACAGTCTCGAGACAGTGTTTTGATTCTTTTTAGCTGCTTTAGTGGATAGAAGAAGAAGATTTAGGAAGTGGCCACACAGATGTCAATAGAATATGCACGTTCCCCCGGCTGGCGCGATCTGTGGTTTTTTCCTTTCTTATCGCCCAGTTTATATTCCGATTGAAATATTATACTATATATACATAAGTGTTCCTAAGGATACATTTACAATTATGTTTGATTGTTCTTGAACAAGTTTATAGGTATAAGTTGAACGAGTTCTCTTCACGCTTGGGACGAGTGGAGGCTGTATTTTCTCATTATAACGCGCCAACCAAACAGAGATTTATGGATATAATACATTACTTTTTCTAACAAAAGAAGCATGGATTGTCTTCGTTGGACACTTGGGAAGCCCTCAGCAGAAGTTCTTCAAAAGTTATTCTTGTGTGAACCGTGAAGGCTAATGAATTCATGGTAGTGGAAAAATAGTGAAGGTGCTACCCTCAAACAATCAAATGTGGTGCTTTTGCCGTAAAGCCTTTTTGAAATCTGACAATGCTGTGATATTGCCAAGAAGCAGAGCTTTTGATGACTATGAAACACTTGTATATTGATGAATGTTTAATAATTCAACTTAGGGATTTTGAATTTGGCGCCTTGCATTTCACCAGGTAGTGTCGGGAGTGGGGCGCTAGGGCCCCAGCGCACCTTGCTGTCCTTAAGAAGTTAAACAGCTTGGAAAATTACAGAAAATTATGTCATAGCTTTAGAAGCTTCTGATAGGCTAATTTACATATTTTCAGTCAGTTGGAGGTGTACCCGTGGATGTATTTAAAGGCTTACCTTCAAACTCAGTGCCTCTTTGCTAGACATCATGGGAAAATCAAAAGAAATTAGCCAAGACATCAGAAGAAAAAAATGTAAACCTCCACAAGTCTGGTTCATCCTTGGGAGCAATTTCCAAACGCCTGAAGGTACCACTTTTATCTGTACAAACAATAGCATAAACACCATGGGACCACGCAGCAGTCATTTCGCTCAGGAAGGAGGCACATTCGGTCTCCTAGAGATGAACGTACTTTGGTGCGTAAAGTGCAAATCAATCCCAGAACAACAGCAAAGGACCTTGTGAAGATGCTGGAGGAAACAGGTACAAAAGTATCTATATCCACAGTAAAACGAGTCCTATATCGACATAACCTGAAAGGCCGCTAAGCAAGGAAGAAGCCACTGCTCTAAAACCGCCATAAAAAAGCCAGACTACACTTTGCAACTGCACATGGGGACGAAGATCGTACTTTTTAGAGAAATGTCATCTGATGTGATGAAACAAAAAATAGAGCTGTTTGGCCATGATGACCATTATTATGTTTGGAGGAAAAAGGGGGAGGCTTGCAAGCCGAAGAACACCATCCCAACCGTGAAGCACGGGGGTGGCAGCATCATGTTGTGGGGGTGCTTTGCTGCAGGAGGGACTGGTGTACGTCACAAAATAGATGGATCAAGAGGTAGGAAAATTATGTGTATATATTGAAGCAACATCTCAAGACATCAGTCAGGAAGTTAAAGCTTGGTCGCAAATGGGTCTTTCAAATGGACAATGACCCCAAGCATACTTCCAAAGTTGTGGAAAATGGCTTAAGGACAACAAAGTCAAGGTATTGGAGTGGCCATCACAAAGCCCTGACCTCAATCCTATAGAAGATTTGTGGGCAAAAACCGAAAAAGCGTGTGCAAGCAAGAAGGCCTACAAACCTGACTCAGTTACACAAGCTATGTCAGGAGGAATGGGCCAAAATTCACCCAACTTATTGTGGGAAGCTTGTGGAAGGCTACCCAAAACGTTTGACCCAAGTTAAACAATTTAAAGGCAATGCTACCAAATACTAATTGAGTGCATGTAAACTTCTGACCTACTGGGAATGTGATGAAAGAAATAAAAGCTGAAATAATTCTCTACTATTATTCTGACATTTCACATTCTTAAAATAAAGTCCTAACTGACCTAATACAGGGAATTTTTACTAGGATTAAATGTCAGGAATTGTGAAAAACTGAGTTTAAATGTATTTGGCTAAGGTGTATGTAAACTTCCGACTTCAACTGTATATACAGTTGAAGTCAGAAGTTTACATACACTTAGGTTGGAGTCATTAAAACTCGTTTTTCAACCACTCCACAAATTTCTTGTTAACAAACTATGGTTTTGACATGTCGGTTAGGACATTTACTTCTACTATTGTTTACAGACAGGTTATTTCACTTATAATTCACTGTATCACAATTCCAGTGGGTCAGAAGTTTACATACACTAAGTTGACTGTGCTGGTGACTAAGTCATGAAGCTGGTTGCGAGAATTCCAAGAGTGTGCAAAGCTGTAATCAAGGCAAAGGGTGGCTACTTTGAAGAAACTAAAATATATTTGTTTAACACTTTTTTTGGTTACTACATGATTCCATATGTGTTATTTCATAGTTTTGATGTCTTCACTATTATCCTACAATGTAGAAAATAGTAAAAATTATGAAAAACCGTAGAATGAGTAGGTGTGTCCAAACCTTTGACTGGTACTGTGTACACACACCAAAAACACAACATGCAACAATTTCAAAGATTCTGCTGAGTTACAGTCCATATAAGGAAATTAGTCAATTTAAATAAATTCACTAGGCCCTAATCACGGATTTAACATGACTGGGCAGGGCCACAGCCATGGGTGGGCATAGGCCCAACCACTGGGAAGCCAGGCCCAGCTAATCAGAATGAGTTTTTCATTACAGACAGAAATGCCGCCCCGGATGTAGAGGTCCTGGGCTTGTGTGGTTACATGTGGTCTGCGGTTGTGAGACCGGTTGGACATACTGCCAAATTCTCTAAAACGACGT